>PVKB01002614.1:0-35000 GCA_004027205.1 Ctenodactylus gundi | reverse complement strand
ATCAAATCCTGACCTAACAATCATGTGATCATCTTAGGCTCCTAAGAATGCCTAAAGTCTTAGAAAAATCACCTCCGTAAGGGTGTGCATGGTGGGTTTTGGGACTCTAATCTGTTCATTTCCTCGTATCAAGGGGCCTTACTTTTGGATATCTTGCCAATGTCTCAATTCCACGATCATTAATTCATTATTAGCATTATTATGATTATGTAATAACTATTCCTCTGGAGTATTTAACTGTTGCTTAAATATGATGGCCATAAAATATTGAATCAAAAATTAAGAAGTTTGATCTGTGCTATAGATGATCTTCTCTGATTTAGAAGGTTATCTTCATGAACAATGATACAGAGGCATAGAAATCAAATCACACTTCAGTGTACCTGGAGGTCATATTTGGTTCGAGGGATACAATGCGTTTTCATCATCCTAGAAAATACAAATGACATGGCCAAGATATCCATCATCCTGAATAAATCTTTCATTCTTTCTTCTTTTCTAGTAGACTAAGTTTCTCTTTGGAAATTGAAAATAATATAGTGACTTCATGTAACAATCATTTCAGCGATTATGCAATGCATAAAAAGGAAATAATTCCAATAGTACAATTTCACTTGCTCCGTTTTTTTCCCATTCACTTTTTCTTCGGGATACTTGACCTTGAACTGAAAGAAATACCCAGCATAAAATAAGGCATGATAACCACTTTGTGAAATTCCAAAGCAACTGAGAGAACAGGGGGCTACGACCCCTCTTTGCCTGTCGTTCTAGGTCCTGAACCTCTTCCTGGCCTTGCTGCTGAGTTCCTTCAGTTCTGACAATCTTGCCGCCACAGATGATGACAACGAAATGAACAACCTCCAGATTGCTGTGGGACGGATGCAGAAAGGAATTGATTTTGTTAAAAGAAAAATCCGTGAGTTTATTCAGAAAGCCTTTGTTAGAAAGCAGAAAGCTTTAGATGAAATCAAACCCCTGGAAGATCTAAATAACAAAAAAGACAGCTGCATCTCCAACCACACCACCATCGAGATAGGGAAAGACCTGAACTATCTCAAAGACGGAAATGGAACGACCAGCGGCATAGGCAGCAGCGTGGAGAAGTATGTCGTGGATGAAAGCGATTACATGTCGTTCATAAACAACCCCAGCCTCACGGTGACCGTGCCCATTGCAGTCGGGGAATCTGACTTTGAAAATTTAAACACGGAAGAGTTCAGCAGTGAATCAGATATGGAAGAAAGCAAAGAGGTAGGGATTTTTAAATAAGGGGACACTTGGATGTTAGATATTCCGGTTGCTTTATAACTGTAAGATATTTTTTTCATTGTATGTTTCCTCCCTATAAGAAGGTAGAAAATATCTAGTTATAATTTATTCTGGGTCAAAAGCAGTGATTGATAAATTAATGATGGATTAAGAGACAACTAGATGAACGATACATTGAGTTACATTCTCCAACACTCACTTTGTGAAGTCATGATAATATTAATAAACATTATGTATCCTTCTAAGTATTTCAAATGATGTAACATTTAGGAAAATGCTCCGATTTGTGCATTTTCTCCCTTGTGCTTTACCCACAATCGTGGATTTTATATGAAATAGAACTACTCGATGGGAAGGTAGTTCCGATTCTCAACTTGTTACATTCTTGCCTCTTGTGAATTATTTTATGAAGTGTGATTTGATTTAGCTATACCACACATATTAAATTATGAAAACATGGACTAGGATTTTGGTTTAATATTTGCTTGTAGTTTCATGCTTCCTGAAGTAAATGATTTTTTAAGAAAAAATTTTGTAAGGAACCACAAAAAACAATTTTAGGAATACCAAGGCCAGGGCATGTTGTCTAAATCAGCAACAAGCCTTAATATCTTATGGAATGCAAACTTGAGAGTTTATGAGCTAATCTCAGTAAGAGTCTTGGTAGTTTAAAATATTCTATTATTTACAAGAAGCATACAAGTATGAGAATATAAGAACTTTAATTCTTAATATGTAACTGCATAATTATAAGAAATAAAAACCAGTAATTAAATTTTTCATAAAGTAACAAAAGTAACATTCTGGAAACAAAGACTTGCCTGATTCTCAGTTTTGTTATTTGACAGAAAGTCTAAAGGTCTATTGCTTTTTTTCAATCTAAGAAAAATAGATGGTCTTTAGGCATTTGAGGCACAGAAATATAAAATTTTTAAAGTAACAATATAGAACAATCATGATAACTATTGATTAGTAGTAAAATTGTGAAGAAAAACATATCTCAAAAAAGGGAATTTTTGAATGTTTCAGTTAATAATTTTATATTTAGATGATAAAAATTACTGAAATATATGTTTTTTTAATTCTTTCCTCTTTATAAGGTAGAATGTTCTGTTATTTCACTGTTTAGGTAAAAATACTTAAGCACAAAATTCGGGTCTAGGGGAATACTTCAGCATTTGGAGCCCTTATCTGTAAAGCTAAGGTCCTAGGTTCAAGTATCCAGCACCGCATCGGCTAGGTGTGGTGGTACACACCTGTAATCACAGCACTCAGGGCACTGAGGCAGGAGGATTACCATGACTTCAGAACTAGCCTGGACTACAGAGCTAGACACTATAAACAACCAAACCAAACCAAAACAAAAAATCATAAAACAAAAAGAAAAACATTAAATTCGATGTTTAAATAAAAGTCCTAAAAACTAATATATAAGTTATAGAGCTATAGTTATCAGTTTTGCAAATAATCATAATATTCAAGGGGAATTTAGTAAAGTCCGCCCTTTGGGTTTGGAGTGAAGAATTACAATAATCAGGACAATTCAAATTTAGTAAGTTAGGCTGCTATTTACAGATTTCATAGTGTCTTAAGGTGTTAATGCAATTTTAGGTAAATGTAGTTATTTGGGTAATGCTGAAAGGCTAAGGCTTTTTCATTGTGTGTACTACCACAATCTGAAGTCAGCCTTTCCTAAATAGATTTGGGCCAGTGGAATTTTAAGGTATGTTCTCCTCTCATTAGGTTGACATGTCTAGCAGAGGATATCTGTTCTATTATAGAGAAAGTCATGATATAAAACATGTCTTAGGGTGTCATGTCAACTTAATTGAATAGCAAAGACTCAAATACTGAGGAGATCATCTAATTTGATTATTTAGCTGGCTTTAGAGTATTTGTGGTTTATGAAGTGTGGTTAACATGCTAATTTTTACAAATTTTAAAACCTTCGGCTTTTCAAAAGAACATATATATTTAGCTTCATTCCAAGCCATAATTAAGATACAAATAGAGAACCAATCTTATTAGATGTGAAAAAATTATTTTATTGAGCTGAGGAGTAATTTCGGTATCTTCCTACCATGGATATTGTTACCCTTTTGTTGAAGTGTATTATTTAGATAAATTGTTAATTATATTTTACATTAAACTTTATAGATGTAAAGTCACAAATTAATAAAGAATTTGATTCATGTCTAGGAGGCAAAAAAATTAGATATTCCCACTTGAAATAGCTCTTTGGTGTCTGACTTTTAGTTACTTTTCATTGGTCATTTTTTTTTCCACTGGTGGCTTGGGTTTGAGCTGTTTAATATCATGAAGAGAAAATGAAAAGAAGATATGAGGTTTATTACTACTCCATCCTAAGTGACTTCTAAAATTAAAGAAAAACATAAGGCACTTTCCTCCTTCAAATGTTTCAATGAATTTCTTTTATAGGGTAGAAACTAAGAGTACTCAGAGGTGATTGAAGTGTTTGAGCTAAGAATCTCTGTTAACTTTCTAAATATTCTTTAGAGTCTATCATTTAAAATTCAAATCGCAGCCACATACACCTTAACTCTTACTGTGTTATATTAATGGTGTTTAAGGCAATTCAATGCCTATGGTGCTTTTTGGAGGACTGATTTTCTTTTTAAAGTGCATAATACTGTCGAAGTCATGTTTGAATGATAAGCTTTCAAAGTGAAACTGAGCAATAATTTGGTGACCTTCACTACTTACCATTCTTGCTTCTCACAGGGGTAGAATCAAGCTGGAGCCATCAAGAATGCAGCTCTGGTGTTTTTTAACCAGCCAGAGGCTCGTGCCATCACATTTACCCACGTTACCCAAGCAAGTTGTGTGTGTATATATCTCTAACTGTAATCAGTTTCTAAATGACTTTGACTGGCCTGCATGTTACTCAGCTACCTTCCTGGCCCATCCATTGGCAGTAAAGTAAAAACATGCACAGCTGCTATGACATTGAGTCATATGACGCATGGTCAGGCAAGTCTGATGACTGTAACTTCAGAGAAAAATTAGCTGCTACTTTTCTTCAGTAGATTTTTCAGAGAGATTACATTCTTTAAGACGTGAAAGTGCATGCCTTTGTGCTATTTTATTTATGTTTAGTGTTAATGGTGTTTTAAACATGCTAACAGGAAATGTAGGTGCTCCTCATAAAAGCGTTGCAGAAAATTTTTCCTCTCCCTTTCTCTCTGTCCTCTTCTATCTCCTTCCGGTTTAAATACATCCCCAGTGGACACTTTGCTGATTTTTTGGTTAGTGTTATATTAGTTATTTCTGAAGGTTGGTCTGCAAATTCAAGTAATCTGTTGTTCATACGAAAATTTCCTAAGTCGTGTGTTTAAATAAGAAAATGTAAGTTAGTGGGAATGTTTATGTTTTGGCTGCTACTAGCATGTGTATAAGTTTGGATATGCTTCATTTCAGGGGAAAAATCATCACTTTAATTATCAAATGACCAAAAAGCATTCTGCATTCAGAGTGATCTCCTAGGAGATGGTCTTTGTATTGATTCCTAAAATTCTTAGACTGAAGGAAAAGGAAATGAGTGCATTTTGCACGCTGAAACAAACAAAAAAACTAAATAAATACATAGCAAAAGACCTCCATCTTTAGGTGGAACACTCATTCACTGAAAATAAATCTGGAGGTCACCCTCTTCTCCTGTTGAAGCCCCAAGTTTCTTCTCTTTCTGCCCTTAAAACTGTAAAACAATAACTAACACAGAAAAAAAGTTTAGCTTTCAGAAAGAAGCAAGAGCTATGGCGCTTTTGGATCAAAATATTCTGTCCATGATACTGGAGACTCATGAAAGAACTTGCATAATGGAGAAATGGCGTCCTGAGAATTGAGACCCAACATACGTGTTTATTCACACTTACACACATGTACACAGGCAGATGTGCAGGGATTAAAGAGATTTCTTCCTATTATGTATTGTTTCTTCAAAAAGCATGAGTTTTTAGTTTCCCCAGGGAAAAGACTTCAAGGGGGATAGTGGGTAGGCCAGAGAGAAAGCTTTAAATAGCTTCAGTATTGGAACTAAGAGGGCCAGGCAGGATGCTTCTGGAAAGCTGGGAGTCTAATAGGAGGAATCAGCTCAACACACGTGTTCCTTTCACCACTCTAACAAAGATATTCAAGTTTAAGCTATTTGTGGTTTAAAATTTTTATAATGTACTCATTATAAACACTAAAATATCTTTCTGGATAGTTTAGCACAGTGAAAATTATACTTGGATTTTACCATCTTCCTCTTTAAATAGAAAACAAGAATTCCTTTCAAATATTAATGTGTCACCTTGGCCTTAAGCTACACCAAAGCAAGGGAGCCCCTCCCATCCTTCCAGTGTCAAGGTTTTTTTTTTTTATGTAAAATGATCTAGAGCTCATTAAGTACAGGTTAGCAATAATATCCAAGTACAAAAATTGCCATGCTTAGAGACCAAAATAGTCAAATATGAAATATTTGAGTTAACCTGTATTTGATTTCACCCTTCTTTTAAAAAATCTTACTTTAAAAATAAATTAGAATATGTTTTCCCCAAGTTTTGTACAATCTTTACTAATTGTATTTCCTTAAAATATATCAACTTCCTAATGAGAATTAAGTGTGCTCATGAAAAACTTAGCAGAATATAATTTTTCTCCCATTTTCTGCTGTAATTATTTTAGAAATAATTTACTTTCATCTATGAACATGTGGCTTCTGAAAGGAATAATGATTTATGTGTTGATATTTATAGCAATTTATCATTGATGGGGAGAGTATGAAACATAGTATTTAAACATGTGAACAAAAATGTTTCTTGCTCTTTACTTATTAAATCCTTAAAAAATATGATTCTACTCATGTGATTAGCTCATATGGCTGTAATTGACTGAGCATTTAAAAGAATTCTATGAGACTTTTCTTACAGACTCATACTAGGTGGTTTCCAAAAACAACTTTGATTAGGCAATATTTCTACCTGAAGGTAAATGATTGCCAGTGCTGTTCATAGCGAGTGAAATTGGCTGCTCTCCTTTAGTTAATGCATAATTCTGACATTTGAACATTCCCATATTTTGTTAAGGCTTGAGTAGAAAAAGGCTGCTCCAAAAACGAGTCCATGTGTTTTCCGATTTAAAAAAAGGTAATAAAAAGAAAACTTAAACATCCAAATTTTACCCAGATCAAATGTAGAACTTCTGCAACTGGGCCTACCTGTAGCCAGTTCATGTTTTGGTTTATTCATTACATAGCATTGTGCAGTAATGATCCCAGAGTAGAGCATTTCCCAGTGACTTGTGACTATAAATTCTTTCGGTGTGTAAGTTATGGCTCCATAGAGCAGGTGTACACCTGATCGTTTTGGTGAAATCTGCACTGTAGTTAAGTTGATCATAATTGTTACCTAGTTTGAAACTGAAAAATTTTGCATTCTTCATTTGCTTCTTTTGATTTTAAGGGCATTTTACACATTTTAACTGCTTCATTCAATATATTTTTAATAATATGGTTAGCTCGTCTGTGATTCAAGGGAAACCATTAAGGTTTTATAAATCAGAATTTCTTGTCAAGATTATAGTTTAAAGCAAAAAATATGGTTTGAAGTAAAAAATATCCCAGTGTGTGTTCCACTCTACATTAGTGCATATGAGAGTTAGTACTAAGTTGTGGACAAGAAACATGGAATGCAACAATATCAAAAGAACTTTCTTAATTTCAAATCACAGTAGGCTAAATTGGGGAAGGCTTCATGTACTTGTGAGTCATCACAGACATTTGTTAGAGAGGCCTGACAGGATGGGGCACTGGTGACCTAGAGACCTACCACTGACTCCGGTGGCTCCGATGACAGCACACCCTCCCTTATCTACAAAGATATCCATATTGGCTGATGTTAAACCATAATATGCCCCTTAGATTTTTTTTTTTTTGGTCTTTCACAAATTAAGCACTGGAAATATAAAGGTATTCAAATAGTTCATGCTATCCTGTGCTGTTCTGTTTCAGTGGACTATGATGAGAAGGATGAGGTGACATCTTCTTAAAGAGAGTCCATTCACACCTGGTTCTACAGATCCACATACACAGAGTGAAAGGACAGAAAACAATAACAAGGAATTTAATAGTTGTTTCCTGACCCTAGAAATAGACTACAGTTTGTTTCACGTGTGTTCTGATTCACTGGTAACCTTGTGTTACAACTCAGAATCTTGAAGGATTTGTATTACTTTGCAATTAAGAGGGAATATTATTTTTCCTCGAATGTGAAAGTAATGATCAGACTGGAGGAATTAGAAGTAGTTAGTGGTTGTTGTGTATTTATCTACTCAGCAATCATTTATTAAACACAAACTTTGGAAACTGGTGCTAGGAATGCAACAATGGAAAAATTTGAACTTCCTCAAAAAATTAACTTTTTAGAGATATGTCTTCTGTAGAAAGGACATATATTCAAGCCATAGGTCTAAAAAGAAAGCAATAAAATGAGCACTAAATAGGCAAAAGTATTTAGCTGCAGGAAGAAGCATTATCATGTTAATATCCTATGCCAGCGTGGCACACTAAAATAGAAGAAAACAATGTTCATTCTTGTCTTTTAAAATGAATTTAAGTAAGAGAAAATACAGGGGCTGGAGGAATGGCTCAGCCGTTAAAGCACTTGAGATCAATTCTCCAGCACACAGACTCAGTGGGGTGGTGCATGCCTGTAGTCACAGCACTTGGGAGGCTGAGGCAGGAGGATTGTCATGAGTCCAAAGCCAGCCTGAGTTCCTTGAGCTCCATAGTAAATTCAGGACCAGCCTGGGCTACAGAGTAAGACCCAGTCTCAAGAGAAAGAGAGAACACAGAAGTGTCTTTTATTATTAGAATTTTCAGAGATGAGGGCTAAAAATTAATTTTTAAAAACCTCTTATATAATTCATATTGTCAGCTGAATATCACAAACTCAACTAGTATTCTCTAATCTTAAATTTGTATCAAATCAGTGGGCAGCTGTTGATTTGAGCAACCTATTGAAATAGATGATTTACATAGTGATTTAGTTATTCATTCGATATTTGAGGAAAATTATATTGCCAATTCTGCATCTTGCCCTAGTAGCCAGCTATATTTATGGTATTATATATACTATAATTACCTGCCCAGAGTGCAGCATCTCGATTTGCAAATGTCTTATAAACATGTTTAAGAGACCAAAATCTACCTCCCTGGAAAAATTCGATCTATACTGCATCAAATCTCAAAATGTACTTTAAACCACAAGAAGAGGTACAAGCCAGGATGTGGGATGATGGGACGGGAAGTGTGAGGAGCCTAGGCTGGGAAGGTGAGAGAGGGAGAATGGTGATTGTGCACAGCAGACATCGCAGAAGGGAGCAGGTGGGTGACGTGTCTTCCGGAAATCATTTAACATAAGCACAGCACAAGCAAGTGGCAGTAGGCATAATACTTGATATTACATAGATCTCAATGGAGATTTAAACATTTTTATCCAAAATTTTCTGTAACACTCTGGTGACTGTTCCCAGCACTGCCCAGGGCTAGCCATCACTCTGTTATGGAGCCCTTCATTCCTTTATCCTTTCACCCTTTCATTCTTGTGACAGTATTCTCTGAGCACTGGCGTGGGCTCTGATATGGTCACTCACCTGTGCTTGCCCAACTGTGCGGAGAACACCTGACTGCAGATCTCACTTTTCCCTTGGGCCCATCTCAAGTGTTTCTCAGTTTTCATCTTTTGTTTGCAGGGTTACCCCAATTCTTTAAAAACAAAAATTCCACTTCTTAGAATATGCTGTCTGTAGAGAGGACAGATATAACTAAACTTCAGTCTGTCTGATGACCTGCATTATATTTGAATATCCCAAGAAGGACAGAAGCTGTAATGTTAGGTTCTAAGTAAGTACCAGCTTCAGGGGTGGAGGAATAGCACAGTAATTAGTGTTAAACTAGCAAGCACAAAGCCCTATGTCCAATACCCCAGCACCACATAAGCTGGGCGTGGTGGTGCATACCTATAATCCCAGCACTAGGGTAGCTGAGGCAGGAGAGTTGTGAGTTTGAGGTCATCCTAGGCGACATGGTGAGTGCAGGACCATTCTAGATGACAGTACTAGACCCTATCTCAAAATAAATAAATAAATAAACAAATAAATAAATGAATGAATAAATATTAGCTTCATGTGAATTAGATGGATTGATACAAGAAGATATTTTAGCAACTTGTTATGTGATTTACAAGCTATACTTACTTACAAAATAGTCTAATTTGTTATTTGATTTACTAGCTATATTTCCTTCAAAATAGTCTAACTGAAGTACAATGAATATAAAATCAAAAAGAGTCGTAAAATTTAAATATTTTAGAATAAATCTTACTTCAGCATTTCATCTTAAACTAAATATATTCAAAATTAGTGAAAAAATATGACGACTATTATCTAGCATGCTGATATACTTGCTGAGTACAAAATCAACAGTCTTCCAGCACCTTATATAACCTTTGGAAATTTTTAAAAAATAATCACAAAGTTAATTCCAGGAAGGGATGAGTATCTAGTAGTGATGCATCTACCATTGGTGTTGTTAAATTCCCTGTAGTAAATTTGTGTCAATTTTAACGTTCATAAGACATCAATTTTTTTTTTGCTTAACTGGAAACAATCTTCTAAATAAATATTTCACACAAAATAATTTTTATAAAATAAAGGAACTTCTTTTGAGGAGAAGCTAAGTATAATCCTCACTCACACCGGAGTAGATTCTTTCTAATCTTAACGATAGCATCCATTTTGCTAGACTCTTCCAAACCCCGTGCGCATTTTGCCATGTGCTTACCTCATTTACCTTATGAAGTAGCTCTTTCAGCTCAACCATTCCCTAATGTTATGCACTAAAGGTAATAACATTGTGACAGGTTCGAGAATGCTGTGGCCCAAACTACTCTGATTCCACGTGGCACTCACACCTGGCCCTGGGTCACTGTGGTTTAAGACCAGGCTTAAGAACGGGCTGACTTCATTTATGCCGATCTCAAGAATAGCCCGACTTGGCTAAAGTTCACTGCATCTCAAGGCTTAAATCAACTTTTCTTTTTGCTACTATATTGTCTTTGGCTGATGTGTGGTTAAATATAAAAGAAAACAAAGTAGCCACCCAAGATTCATTTCTGCCTGTACTAACAGGACAGGTAAGAGTGCCAGAGTAACAAGTAGTTTCTAAATGCACAATGAGTCGCAGGAGTGCATTGGCCAGAGAATGCAAAGAATCAGCTCTTGCTACTTAGCTAACAGTGCGCTGCTGTTTTGGAAATAGACCTTGATAGAATATATTTAACAACAACCGGTAGTATATCTTTTCATGTCAATGAAAAGTGGTTCGATTTAGATTGTTGCTGTTTATTTGCATTTGATCAAATCTTTTCTGCATTTGACATGAAAATACACTTGTGCAGCTTCTGTTGGTTGGGTCACAATTTTAGAATAAAACAAAATACGATTTGCAAACTAATTCATAAAAGCAAGATTGCAGATCACCATATGCCATAAGCTTTCTGCAGGATTGTACTTCAGAATCTGTACGTATGGGCTTCAACAAAAATTACTTCAGCTGTTAGCGCCATATTTTAAAGAAAAATAATTACACTCTGGCATTGTATCTAATCTTGTGACCCCCCACCTCTATCAAAGCAGATTGGCATTGTATTTAAGTTATTCTTAAATTACAGATCAAGAAAATGCATACAGAAGCCTGGGGGCACACCTTGTGGATGTTGCTGTGGGTATTAAAGGGAATATGTAAAATCTCTTCTGTGGGGTTGATTTTCAGAAGCTAAACGCAACAAGCTCATCGGAAGGCAGCACAGTGGACGTAGGGGCTCCCGCGGAGGGGGAGCAGCCCGAGGCCGAGCCCGAGGAGTCCCTGGAGCCCGAAGCCTGCTTCACAGAAGGTGACGTCACAGAGCGCGCGTGCGCGTTGCCTGTTTGTGGCCACTTGGTTTCTCCATTATGTACCTATCTTCATTCATCCCTATCAGCTATCATTTCTTTGTTTTGTTTTGTTTCGTTTTGTTTGTGGTTCTGGGGATTAAGTCCTGCATCCTCATGTCAAGCTCCATCCTCAACCCCTGTCATTAAATTTTTTTTAAATTTCGAGACAGGATTTTTGCTAACGTTGATAAATCAAATTGGAATCCTCCCACCTCAGTCTCCCAAAGTACTACAATAAGAAACTGGTCATTTATTTGTTGTTTCTTTTTCTTTTTTCTTGTTTATGTATTAAAACAAAGGAAGTGTCTTTAAATATAAGGCTTAATTCACCCAAAGATTTAATTTGTATAATTAAATACTTCTGTTTTTGAAGATTTTGCTAAACTCCAAGAATTGCAGCCATTTTTGAATAGCATTCTAAAAAAGAAAGAAAGAAAGCCAAGTCCTACATATATCTAAGTTTTAAGAAATGAAACAAAAGAAAAATAAAGCAAATGAAATGTTACTTAATATTTTGTCATGCTAGAGTACTAACTGATAATTGTCCATATAAATTTATTTTTAGTAGCAGTTGCCTATATCAGTCAAAGTCAACTTTTTAAAATTATTATGAACAAAGATAACAATAAAATGCTGCAATATAAGTTATATAATATTGGCAACACATCTGTCAGTAACATCAAAAAGACTTGTTGTAGAAAGTTAAAAGTAGTTATTCGAGGTATGGATTCATTTTCCTTTTAATACTAAGCTGTATGTCCAGCCTCCTGAAACTCGTGGTCCAAAGCCACTTTTCTTGTCTTGACTCCTAATTCCTTCTGTGAAACTCTGAGAATTTCCCTCCACTAAATTTTACTTATTCTATTTTCTAAGTTCTTAGAGCTTCAAGTTCGTGATGTGATTCCTACACACGCCTCAAGTTCTAGACTCGAATTGACTTGTTCTATAAAGTTCAGAAATTATGCTTCATTGATGAACTCTTAAAAAACTTTGTCTTGAGATAATTGTTACTTCTTATAAGTACACCATTTATAGAAGACTTACGTCTTCTTAGAAAGCAAATCTTTTGAAGCAAGCTGTTTTAGAGTTTCAGTACTTTTTTCCAGTACAATTCTTTGAATATAGCGGATATTGAGCAAATTTTTTGAATATAGCAGATATTGAGTAAATACTTGTTGAAGAGTCTTTGATCTGGTAACATGCAAGTTTCACAAGCTAATTAGAAATTGTTACTGATTATGCCCAGAATTAAAGCAAACTAAATATTTAACAATAGTGAATAAGGATGTAAATCCTAGTAACTTCTATTCAGAAAGTTTTAAAAAATCTTTCATAAATCTATTTCTTTATGATAAGATGGGAAATATTTTAATATGTCATTAAGTCAACTAATCGGAATTCACACACACACACATACACACACACACATATATATTATGTAGAAAGAAATTATACTTTTAGGATGTGGATAGGATGGAACTATCGACTTTTGAAAGTTTTATTTTTCTGTTTTTCTATTGTGTATGACTTGAAAATATAACTCTGAAAAATCTTTCTGTTACCATACAAAAATATATTATCAAATGAATAATTAAAAATCCATATTGATAATTTTGATTTGGTGAAGTGGTGGGCACCTGCAAAAATAATTTATAATGTTGAATTATAAGGTAATATTGCAGGTGGATGTCCATCAACATAAATATTCATAATCAAAGTGTATTTTTCCTCATTTGCATTCATGCATTACAGACTGCGTCCGCAAGTTCAAGTGTTGTCAGATAAGCATAGAAGAAGGCAAAGGTAAACTCTGGTGGAATGTGAGGAAGACCTGCTACAAGATAGTGGAGCACAACTGGTTCGAAACGTTCATCGTCTTCATGATCCTGCTCAGCAGTGGGGCTCTGGTAGGAGGCGCACGATCTGCTTCTTAACCTTTCCCCTAAACACTGTTACGTCTCCCTCTGGCCAATCTCCTTTTGTTGATTTTAAAAATAAGGCGTTTGAGAGCGACAGGCGATATGTATGATAGGTTTAGCGTGAATTGAGACAGCCCGGTAAACAACATTCTTTATTGCTTTGTGTAGAGTAGCCCTTGGACTGAATCAAACTTAGTTTAGTACAGCATCAATTAGGTGGCTGAGGTGTCCCTTTTTTCTCTGTATCACCTCAACTCTGTTTCACTGACCCACCTGTCTGTCTCTGTACCAGTGCCACATGGTTTGTGTCACTGTTGTAATGTTCGTGATATAACTTGATGTCCAGGATTGAGTTGCCTCCTGTTTTGTCTTGCTGATCTGGATGCTTGGGCTATTTTTGGGTCTCTTTTGAGATTCTATAAATTTTAGGATTGTTTTTGTAGTTCTGTGAAGAATTCTGTTGGAATTTTGATTGGAATTATACTGAATTTGCATATCAGTATACGTAATATGGTCATTTTGACAACATTGCTTCTGATTGTCTAGGAACAATGGTGGTAGCTCTTATTAAGATGATGATGTAGCTATGAAGTGGGACTATCAGCTTAACATCAAACTGCTTATCATAAGCACCACACTGTAGAGTACTCAACTGTATTATTCACACTGAGTGGCCCCTGCCCACCACAGTGAACGGTAAATAGTACGCTAACTCATGACCCATGACCAGCAAGATGAAAGCATTTCAAACCTATTTTATGCCCAATTTTATTTAATGCAATGGTCACTTTGGTCAAAATATTGATTAATACAATGAAAAAGACTGTGGTCATTATTATATAACATGAATATAATCAAATTCCTTTTTTTCCCATTTCTAGAGTGTTAGATCAGTTAAGTTTATTGAGAGAATAACTGCATTGTTTCTGAAGGCCTCTAAGCCCATTTCTGGTATGACTACAGTCTTTGGTCCTACTAAGTACTTATATTAAAGAGGGTTAGATTTATATTTTAATTCCAATAAAGACAGGAAACTGGGAAGTCTTATCAGGAACTGGTGTCTTTGCTAGAATAGCTCTAGGTTCTGTGTCATATTCAGTAAAATCTCACCAAAGTATACAAATGTGGTAGCATAGGGCCTGGCTTCTGAAGACCATTTCACCTCAGCTGACCTCACAAACCTCTGGGCTCTTGTGTTGATTGCCCATTGCAAGCTTGAACCCTTGTGCTCTCTAAAAAAGAAGAAAACAGAAAGACATCTATTGTTCCTAGACAGTCAGAAACGATGTTGTCAAAACGACTATATTACGTATACTGATAGGCAGATTCAGTGTAATTCCAATCAAAATTCCAACAGAATTCTTCACAGAACTACAAAAACAATCCTAAAATTTATAGAATCTCAAAAGAGACCCAAAAATAGCCCAAGCATCCAGATCAGCAAGACAAAACAGGAGGCAACTCAATCCTGGACATCAAGTTATGTCCCGACCATTACAACAGTGACACAAACCACGTGGCACTGGTACAGAGACAGACAGGTGGGTCAGTGAAACAGAGTTGAGGTGATACAGAGAAAAAGGGACACTTCGGCCACCTAATTGAAAGATCAGGACCCAAAAGCATATGCTGGGGAAAGATAGCCTCTTTAACAAAAGGTGCTTGGAAAATTGGCTATCGCCATTCAAAAGAATGAATGTAGAGCCACGTCTTTCAACCTATACTAAAATCAAATAAAGATGGATCAAAGATCTAGATATTAAAAATGAAACACTGAATCAGCTGGAAGATAATTCAGGAAAAACCCTTGAAGGCATAAACATAGGCAAGGACTTTCTCACATTTATGTCACAAAAGTAACACCAACAATCAACCAATGGGATTATATTAAATCAAAAACTGCATAGCATAGGAGAAGATTGACAGAGTAAAAAGAGAACCAATAGAATGGGAGAAAAAAAGACTGCTGCCTACTTTCCAGAGAGAAGGATAATACTTAGAATTGTACAAAGAACTGAAAAAAAGTCTTAATAAAGGATCCAATCAAAAAATGGGCAGCTGAAATGAGTGGAGACTTCTCAGAAGTACATAATGTCAGTAAATAGATGAAAAATGTTCAGCACTTTTAGCCAACGGAGAATCACACATCAAAACAATACTGAGATTTCCATGTTACTCAAGTAAGAATGGCTATAATGAAGAACTCAAGAACAACAAATGATGGTGAGAATATGGGGGGGGTGGGGGAAAGAGCCTTATCTCTTATAGGTGAAACAGTAAACTCCTACATCCACAGTAGAAATCTGTAGGGAGATTCTTGTAAAAACCCAAAAGTAGAAATTTCATTTGATTCAGCTATACCTCTTCTGGGTATTTTCGCAAAAGAGTTAAAGGCATCATATTACAGTATGGCATGCGTAGAAATGTGCATTAGTTATTTTTAGTTGCTGTGACAAAATACTTGTTATGCACAACCTGAGGGAGGAAAGATCTCTTTAGCTCACAGTTTTAGAGGGTCTCTCTCACACACAGTCCACCACGGGGCAGCTGCCACGGGTGACGGTCCACGGCAGAGGCTGGAGAGCTGCCCACTCCATGGCAAACAGAAGTCAAGTGAAGCAGGAACAAACAGGCGATCTCCCCCAGGAAGAAGCTGCAACAACATTTCTTCTTCCGTCCATTGCGTACTTTCGGATACCAGTTGTCCCTCCCTCACTTCCTGGCCCACAAGTCAGTAACAAGTATCAGAAATCTCTGTCCTAGGGCATCCTTTATCTCAATAAATTGTTGCAGGCTTCCAGGTCAAAACTTACACAGCTGCCCCTGCCTGGCAGACCCTACCATCCAATAACACTCAGTTCCAAATACATGAGGCTTTTGAGGGACACTTCAAATCCAAACCACAGCCCCATATTTAGAGCAGTGCAGTTCATAATAGCCAGATATTGGAAGCAGTCTGTATGTCCAGTAACAGATGAATGGATAATAAAATGTTTATAAAACTACTATGTTACACAAAGGAGCACTAGTTTGCTATAAAGAAAGATAAATTTGAGTCATTTATCAGAAAGTAGAAGCAATTTGACATTATTATGATTAGCAAAATAAAAGAAATAGGAAAAAATATCTCATGGTATCTCCAATATGAAAAACCCAAAATATAAATAATCAAAAGAACAAAATAAAGGAAAGATGGTAGACCAAAGGAAGACAGACCTTAGGATGAGTAGGGCATCCGGAGCAGGGTGGAGGCAGGAGGGTGGGAAAGGAAAGAAAAATGAGTCAGCTGTGTTGTATGTACCGATTCCTCAGGTTAAATGTAATTATCACGTTTCCCAAATATATAGTAACAAAAGAAATAATTTTAGAAAACATCAATAAAAATGAGAAGGAAAATCTGTCCCAGATCCTGGCCACTAGGTACTCCTGATAATTTTCCTGGAAGAGGATTGAGTTAGATAAATGATCTAATTTAGAGCACTCAGAGGCTCCCGCAGATGAGTTCTTCAGTGTTCTTCAAGCCCTCTGTGAAAGGATGACTGAGGGTCTTCCAGACTTGCACCCCATCACCGGGGCAGAGAGAGTGAGAAAAGATGACTTTCTGGGCTGTTTTTCTTTAACTTTATATGCATCCCTGAGCGCACTCTGAGACAGGTCTGTTCCCAGGTGGCTGCCTCCTCCTTTGGAAACAAGCAGCTGATGACCGCTCAATAGTTTAAGTTCTCTTGGATGACTCTCATATCCAAATTTAAAGAATTCTTGTGAATTTTTTGACTGAAGAGCTTCCTCAATGATCATTTGTGCATATATGAATATAAAGCAAAATGCAGCAAAGATAAACATTAAGCACTCCAGTCTTAGGTGCCTGATGAGATGCTTGCGTTGTGCTTTTTGAAAGACATAAATTAAGAGACAGAGTGTGTCCATGCAATTCAACGGTTTTATTTTTTCACTTACAGGCCTTTGAAGACATATATATAGAACAGCGAAAAACCATTAAGACCATGTTAGAATATGCCGACAAGGTTTTCACATACATATTCATCCTGGAAATGCTCTTAAAGTGGGTTGCATACGGTTTTCAAATGTATTTTACTAATGCCTGGTGCTGGCTAGACTTCTTGATTGTTGATGTGAGTATTCCACAGCTTTCTCTTTCATTCCTTAGTTCCTTAGCAGGGAGGGATAGGTGCTGGTCCTAGCAACAGTGCTGGCACATAGCGGTAGCAAATTCTGCATCAGCCCAAATATAATTGACTTTTTACTTTTCCAGTGATAGAATGCCTCAATATTTTGTGCCAATTTATACATATATACATATATATATATATGTATACACATATGTATACACACACACACATATATGTATATACACACACACATACACATACACTTTCAAGGATCAGCCAAGTGCCACTTTATATTTGTTACTGATTTGGCTTGAAGTAAATGTTGGAAATCCCAAGTTACAAAGAACAATGCATTAATTTAGAAATTTTGCATTTGTCATACATTTCAAAAATAGTAGCATTTAAATTACTCCCAAATATCTTTGACACTTGGTACCTTTGTCATTACTACAGCTTATTAAGAAATATTTGTCACAGAGTATTGGTCATAAAGTATTTCAGAATCCCAAAAGCAAAAGAATGGCACTTGATTTGTATGGTGATAGAAATAGTGAACTGTTGACCAATTATTTTGAGGAAAGATCCTCTATACCTATTTTTCTCGTTTTTTTTTTCTCATGGGTGTTGCATTTTGTCAAAGGCCTTTTCTGCATCTATTGAGATGATCATATGCTTTTGTTCTAGATTTATTAATGCAGAGTATCACATCAATTGGTTTATGTTTGTTAAATCAGCCTTGTATCCCAGGAATGAGCTGACTTGATCGTGGTGTATGATCTTTTTAATTATTTGCTGGATTCTATTTGCCATCATAGTATTGAAAATTTTTGTACCTATATTCATTATAGAGGTATCCCTTCTCTTTCAATTTCGTGGAACAGTTTGGGAAGCATTGGTGCTAGCTCTTCTCTGAAGCACTGGTAAAATTCTGGTGTGAATCCATCTGGTCCTGGACTTATCTTTGTGGGTAGAGACTTTATTACTGCCTCAATTTCTGTGTTTGTTACATAAATCTATTCAAGACTTTTATGTGTTGATTTTGAAATAAAGATGAAGTGCTAGTATTTAGAAGGATTTTAAGTAATTATATCTCAGGCAAATTAATAACAAATGTAACAAATAATTGACACACGTTTTATTATATTAAAAGCTTTTTGGTAGTGAAATGAAATTGTAAATTAAATTTAAAAACCATACATTTAGACATTACAAAAATTTATCAGAATTACCATTATTCTTTTACTTTTGTAATGGGATTACGCACTATACCGAGATTAACTTTATAGTGTTTCCTTTTGCTATTTTGCATGTGGTTATATTAGCTTGGTAGACTTGTAATAAAGTATCTAAATATTTAATATAGATAGAAATGTTATAGTCATTAAGTCAATACTATTTGGATATTAAAAATCTTAAAAGAAACTCAGTTTTATTGCAGCATAGACATATTACTTAATATATGCTGGGATTTTTCTTTCTTTTTTTTTTTTTTTTTTTTGGTTTAAGAGAACTATTGCAATGATGTGTTAAAGTGACCAATACTTTGATTTAAAGCAGCTATGTTTACTGCTTTTTTATTCTGTTGCAAAATCCACAAATATGAATAAATTCTTCTCCTGGTCTTCAGATAATTAACAGTCTAATAGTAAAGATAAATGCATATTAAATGGCACATTGGCACCTGTGCTAGACATGCTGTTTTTCCACGTGAGAAAAGTAAGATAACTTTGAGGGATTTAAAGTGTGAGCTGGAGCGTGAGGGAGGAGAAGCATCAGCAAGTCCAGACAGGGAAGGAACCCTGCTGTGCTAAGACGCTGACTCATGATGAGCAAGAAACAAGAGGTGATACTGAGGCGTAAACCCGGTGTTCTAGGAAACTAGGGGAAGTTTTGCTATTGAATGCCGAAGAAAAGTAACTTAGAGAAGAGTTTGAGGACGTCATTCAAAGAAATGTGGATGCAGGATGTGGTAGGAAGGAAGTGACTGACAATTCCATACAGGGAAGTGACAGGACTAGCTGGCTTCTTTGGAGAAAGCAATTGGTGGCGGTAGGATGGATAGAAAGGAAAGGACTTCTTAGGAATCCAAAGGCTGATCAGAAGATTGTATTACCCCTTGGAGGTACGGCTCAGCGGTTCAAGCAGCAAGCGCAAAGTCACAATTCTCCAGCACCATTTAAGCCGGCCATGGTGGTGCACGTAATCCCAGAACTAGGGAGGCTGAGAGAGGAGGATTGTGGCGAGTTCAAGGCCTGCCTGGGCTCCATAGTGAGTTCAGGACCGGTCTGGGTCGCACAGTGAGACCCTGTCTCAAAAAATACATAAAATAGAAAGAAGACTGCATTACTGTCTCAGGAAGAGATGTGGGCATATCTCATTTCTAAACATATCTACAAAAGTTGCTTACAGTTGTGTGTTTTACTCTTCTTTAACGCGCTGATAATCACTGCCCCTGTTTAGTGTATTTTTCACGTGTCTAACTTTGCGCTTTCATCCTTTAATGTGTGCCTGCCTCTTTTTGATTCTGTCTTCAGAGAAGGTAAAGTACCGCAGGTCCTCATTTTACATGAATAGAAAATATTTACAATTCACCATGATTTAGTTACTTCTATTTCGTAATTGTCTGTAGAAAGAATACTTAATAAAGCCTAAAGACTCAACTATTAAGTGGCTGGAGGAATGGCACAATGATTCAAGTGTTTGCCTAGAAAGTACAAAGCCCTGAGTTCGATTCCCCAGTACCACATAAGCTGGGTGTGGTGGTACACACGTGTCAATCCAGCACTCTGGAGGCTGGGGCAGGGGGATTACCATATGAGTCCAAAGCCAGCCTGGGCTCCGTGTTGAGGACCAGCCTTGGTTACAGAGTGCGACTCTGGACCCCAGAAAAATCCCTCAATTATTTTACAGATAAAAATTTAGAACTCATTTTTTTTTAATTCAGAAGATTCAGTTTCAGATTGCATGTACAAAATAAGTACAAATACATAAAAGCTTTTGTAGCAATTTTCTCAATTTTCTACGTGCCTCACTTATTTTCCAAAAAGTATGGTTTTCAAGTAACCACTCACACCATACTTTTCAAAGCTATCAAAACCACATTTAAGGCTGTTTATTTTCTTTTGAAATTCTGGGGCACTCTAGGACAAAGTAACTTTCCTTAGCTTATATAATTTTAATGAAATTTCTAAATATAGATTTTCAAAAGACGATCAGACATTACTTTGACACTTATGGCAGTTTTTCTTTTCTTTTTTAGCTGAGACTTTAGAAATTTTATCAGTTACATAATGAGTAAGGAAAACTATTGTTGTAATTTTCTAGTTGTGCTATAATCTCAACTTTTCTTTAACTCACTAAGTTATTCGATACTGCATGATTACATTATTAGTCTCATCTGAGAACTTGAAGAAGTTTAAATTCTCAAAACTTGTCAGTCCCTACTCAATGAGACTCTACCATCCACCAATATTAAACAAAACCCCTGGGTGATTTTGCAACTCAGTAAAGTTGGAGAATTACTGGTTTATTGCACACAACAAAATAAGAAAATTGTTTTGTTTTGTTCTGTTTTCCCTGCATAGGTCTCATTGGTTAGTTTAACTGCAAATGCCTTGGGCTACTCAGAACTCGGTGCCATCAAATCCCTCAGGACACTGAGAGCTCTGAGGCCACTGCGAGCCTTATCCCGCTTCGAAGGAATGAGGGTAAAACCAAATGCTTCAGAGTTTGTTGAAGTTATAATTGAGAAAGGCCTGATACTTAGAAGTGATGACTTCGGGGAGAAAATTGTATCTTTTGTGTTCATACTGACATAACTAATCAATCGTTAATAATGATCAGATATCCATAGCACATGGCCTTCCTAGTAACCTTTCAGCACACAGGCTTAATTATCTCTAACTACTTAGATTTTCACTTGGTGACAAGTCCCTTATGTATTATGTAGTTTGCTAATCTGAACTAGGCTATCTTCATCTGTATAGAAACGTGCAAGAAATCTAATCACAGTAATTTACAAATAACAAATCATTATTAATCCTTTTCTCAGGTTCCATATGTTTTGGTTTGAACCTTTAAAAGTCTAAACCTGGGCTTTCAGCTTTCAAATAGGCTGAGGTGTTTAAAAAGTAGGTCAGCTGTGGAAATCTCATGCTCCCTTAGAATGGTGGTACAAAGGAACAAGAAGGAATGTGTAGGGATATTTGTCAGCCCCTGAGCACAAAGCCTGAGGCCACATGCCTTACCACCTACAAAATGAATGTGCCTGTCTCCAGTTTTAGGAATTAAAGAAATTTTAGAAAATGTTCTGTTTTTTGATATCTTAAAATAGTTTCATTTGAGTGCCTGAGAAGGCAGCAGAGATCAGTGGTGTGAGTTTGTGTGTGTGTGTGTGTGTGTGTGTGTGTGTGTGTGTGTGTGTGTACATGCTTACATAGAATGAAATTGCTACATTAAATTTTTATTTACTAATTTCAAATCACTGATTTTGCAGTAGTAGATTTAGGAAACAAAGGATATCATACTTTTTGTTGCAGAATAATTTTCACAGTTTCTGAGAAAACTTTGGTCCCCACATCTTCTCTTTCTTACTCTTAAATTTTAGATAGTAAATTTTATTGTTTGTTCATTTAATATTTGTGATGATAATATGGTGATTTTACATATGTACTCCCCTACTTTTATTTTGCATTTTAGTTAGCTTCATTTCTGGATTTAAAAAAGTTGCTATGTGTATATCATACCTCTGGAGAAAACATACTTCAGTATAAAACCCACTTTAACTTCTTCTGAATTATAATTTCAAAAATTTCAGTTGGAGCTAATTCTACTCATTATTCACATATTTCTAGTCATTATCTGATGTTGCAGACAGCTTTATTTTTTATGCTTTGATTGTATAAAGTTGTACTTTTATAATGTTTGAAAATAAGTAAAAATAAAGTATTTATTGTTGGTCTATTATACTTATTTTTTCATCTCATCCTATGCCAGGTTGTGGTGAATGCTCTTTTAGGAGCCATTCCTTCCATAATGAATGTGCTTCTGGTCTGTCTGATCTTCTGGCTGATATTCAGTATCATGGGAGTGAATCTCTTTGCTGGCAAATTTTACCATTGTATTAACTATACCACTGGAGAGATGTTTGATGTAAGCGTGGTCAACAACTACAGCGAATGTCAAGCCCTTATAGACAGCAATCAAACTGCCAGGTGGAAAAATGTGAAAGTGAACTTTGATAATGTGGGATTGGGATATCTTTCTCTGCTGCAAGTAGTAAGTAACCATTTTATTATTCTCTTGTGTATAATTAAAACGAATCTAAAGCCTATCATTCCTAAAGTGAGATATCTATCACACCTCATTCCTGATGGAATAACTGTTCTCAAAAGAAAGTTAGTGTTGGTAAGGATGGAGAAAAAGAATCTCTATGAAGACTATTGGTGGGAATGCAAATTAGGTGAGCCACTATGGAAAATGCTCCAGAAGTTTCTCAAGAAAAATATAGAAGAGATATTTTTGATCCAGCAATCTTCTAATCAGGTGTATGTCCAAAGGAAACGTAAAATCAGCACTTGAAAGAGATATCTGCTCTCCTATCTTTTCACATACTTATTTCACATTGCCCATAAAATGTATATTTATTTTTTGTTCCACCGTTATTTACAATAGGCAACTATGAAATTTGTGTAAAAGTCTCTCCGTGGGTGAATGTGCAAAGAAACACACACACACACACACACACACACACACACACACACACACACACACACACAGAGGAATAATATTCAGTCTTCAAAAGAAACATAATGCTGTCATTTGCAACAAAATACCATGAACTTGGAAAACAACGAGTTAAGTAAAATAAGCCAGTCACAGAAAAACAAAAGTCACATGTTATCACTTATGTACGGAATGTTTTAAAAGTGGAACTCAGAAGTAAAAAATAGAAGCGTGGTTACCAGGGATTTGGGGGTAGGGAGGAGGGTGCTGATCAGAAGATAGAACAGTCAGTTAGAAAAAATACATTTGGAAATCTATTTTACAGCTGTAACTATAGGTAACAATACATAGTAAGAATATATTTTAAGGATTTCAACACAGCAAAAAGAGAGAAGATATGTGAGGTAGTGTATATGCTAATGAGCATGCTACCCACTTTCTAATATATGCATATTTCAAAACATTGCAGTGCACTTAAACATAGTTTCATATGTCAATTTAAAAATAACAATAGAATTTAAAAAGCAGTTAAAATGCATGTGATTTTAGGAATGCTACATAGAAACAATAAACTATACAAAAAGAAAAAGAGAATAGAGTACTTCTCCTTTAGTGTTTGCGAACTTCCTCATTCCCATCTGCCTAGACTCTTCCTCCGTGGTCGCTGGGCTATCGTGTTGGCACCATGTTAAAAAAAAAAAGTCCCCACCAACTTTGTTTTTTTCTCAGTGTGCTAGGTCGCCCAGAACACGCATTTCGTCTCTGGGGTTTCTAAGCTCCCCCTGTTGTCCCTTACCACCACTCAGAGCAAAGTACAAGCTCAGGTTGGGGAAAGTGGAAAGGCGAATGTCTGGGGTGAGGCACGAGTCCTGGGTTCCAGCACTCATTCTCAAGTGCCAATATCTAAACCTTTGTCAAGTCTCCGCCCGCCTACACTTCACCAAAGCCACAACAAATGTTTCCCTTCACTCGAACTGTCTCCACGTTCCTTCCTCTTTAGTTGCTTGTTGAACACTTTGAGCTAGGCAAATTCCTGCCTTACAAGTGGTAAACAAACATCCTACCACAGTTACTTTGTCTTCTATAAACTCCTAAGAATTGGTTCAGCTCCTCCAGTGACCACAGTGCGTTATATCCACTTGCTCTCTGACGTGATCCATCCACAGGCCGAACAATATAGCAAAGCCAGGGGATGGTGGGACGCTGAGACACTAAAAAAAACACATACCACATTTTCAAGATTCTTATTCCCACAAAATAGGTTGAAAAATTTTAAAGAGCATATTATTGATAAACTTGATGGATTTCAGATTTAAGAATACTTCTTATACAATAATTGCCTCAGTATATAATATGTTCAACAATGTTAAGAAAATTTACAGGAATAAGCTCTTCTGATTAATGATTGGTGATAATGCCATTTAGCAAAGTAGAAAAGAGTATTATGATTACATAATGCAGCATGTTTCTGGACTGGTCTCATGCTGATATTACATGTATAACATTATTTTTTAGAGGCCTAAATTGTATTTTTATAGTTCTATCAGCATCAAAGTTGGTGATAATGGCTTTAAGACATTCTATGGCCATAATAAATCTTGCTTCAGTTGTTGTTGTTAAATATACATATAAAGATATTATATAAAAATGTAAAGTTGAAGAAATTTTAATGCATCTATTATAAAATGTTGCACAAAAGAATTTAAATGTTAACCTCAAGATGTTTTATATAGTTTTATTCAAATGAACTACTTTTTTACTTTTTATGACACATAAAATAATGAATATATTTATGAAATACCAAGCATTTTTAAACACATGAATACATTGACATTCAAAGTCAAATAAGTATACCTATCTCCTCAAGGATATATTAATTCTTTGTGGGAAACAACAATTTAGAATTCTTTTTTCCCATTTTATTGATATGTGTATATGCATTACACAATGTTTACATTGAACTGGAGTATTTTGTGCACATATATAATAAATCAAAATTACAAACCCTTCCCCTTTCTCCTTTTACTCTGATAATTTATTTTCTAAAATTGTAGTATTGGGAGAATTAAATACTATGATTTTTTTAACAGGCCACATTTAAGGGCTGGATGGATATCATGTATGCAGCTGTTGACTCGCGAAATGTAAGTTTATATAGATGCCAAGTTGTTTAATTTGGTCATGCATATTTCCAAAAGTATAACTTAGTATTGTTGTCAGTAAACCACAGCTATGGACTTACAGAGCATGTCTATATTATAAAAAACAAGGCATTAGTTTTCCCCACAATTTTTATTAATATATATGCAATACATGATATATACAATGAACTTGAGTATTTTGCACACATATACATCGCATCAACTTTGCAATCCCATCCCACTTTAGTCCTCCCACCCATTCTAATTCCCACTATCACACCCATTTGCTTCTATAAATGCCTGTATTCTGGGTTTTACTGTCTCTCTCAAGATTTGATTAGAGTGTTTTTCTCTAGCCACTGTGAATTTTCTCCCCCTGTAGTGCTGAATATCAGTCTTAGGACATCACACATACTAGGCAGATTTTTACTAGTAAACTACACTTCTAGTTCTCACGGTGGATTTTTTTATTGACATATGTTTTCTAGTACTTAGTATGGCTGCTGTCACTTAAAATTTTATCGACTGTATTTCAGCTCTGATAGTCCGGGCTACTTGTGTACCAGAAACTCTCAGAGGTGATTTTCTGTATCACAGATTTTCCTTCTAATAGCAAAGATAAGACTAATTGGAGAAGGGGGCAACAGGAAAATAAACAGAAATTAATTATGTTTTCTTCTCAGAGGTACAATTATATGGTAGAAGAGAGGGGATATTATATAATGGAGGACTTTTCATCATTTACCTTACATTTGAAAGTTTTGTATAATTTCTCATTATTTTACAGGAAAGAAAAATCACATATTATAAAAAGAGATTAATTTCTGATTTTCCAGACCAAAACAATTAAGCTCAAATGCTGTTTTCTCAGTACCAGCAACTGGCTTTCTGCATCCATAAATGCTTCTTTCTTTTAACCATATAAAATAATGAAAACAGGAACACCAACATCAATAAAGAAAAAAAAAACAGGGAGAAGGATAAAAAAACAAGGACAGATTCAAAGAGAACAACAATTGCCTTGCATTGTGTCAGGAATCTCTATTGTGAGTTTTAATAAATAATTTAGTAATTAATTACTAAATTATTTTTTACTGCTCACTATGCTAATGGCTTCGTAGCATTATCTCATTTAATACTAACTGGTAATTTTGCAAAAGTGATACTAACTTCATTTGCTATTCATGCAAAGAGTCTCACCATTCACTAATAGGAAGCATTTGGACTATAACAACAAACAATGAGCCACCACTTTCCATAGAAGTTTCCTACTTCTTCGATTAACCATTTAAAATTTGTCCCCACTATCCTTGTCAGCATCCAAAATGTCTTGCAATTTTCCTTCAGTTTCTTCTTTAGTAACTTAGCAGACATTGTGTGTTTGCGCAAAATTACTCAACGTTCCACCTCATCGCATGCAAAAGATGGAATCCAGCTATACAATAAAATTATAAAATGCGTTGCAATTTGTACTGTATGTTTGTGTACTGTGTACTTTCCTAGATGTGTATTGTGAGTTTGTAAATATCATTGGATATCACCATCCACCCATATACATCAATAAACTCAAAGTCTCATTAATGAATCTCTAGTGTTCAAAGAGTTCTTATATTTTCCTACTTCATTAAAAATAAGAACAGCCATGATGCTCTAAATTTATTTCACGGTATAATAACAGTTCATAACCTGTGTTCATTATCATCGGTGATTGGTTACCTGAGTTGGTTAAAACAATATTGTACAAACTCTGATCAAATCTTAAACCAACGGTCTTTTGTTTTCTTAATGGAAAGTGCCTGAACAAGAGGTCATTACTGCCAAACAGTGCCTTCTGAGCAGGATGAGCCGATGAGCTTATTTTTTAGAAGGAGAGGACCCATCTGTACACACATAAAATGATGTGGGCTACCTACGGAAATGTAGTAAATCGTAAACCCTTGCCAATAGTAATTGCTACCAGTTACGACTTTTCTAAGTAATTTCAAATATTAACATATTTCACTTTGACAACTATTCTACAAGGTCTGGGTTTGATTATTTCCATTTCACAGATGCAGAAAACAAGAATACAAAATAAATCATGAGAATTTTAAGATAGAATAGTGTAAATCTAACCTCTGGTTTGCAGCAAAAGGGAATCCTCCCTTTTCTGTGTGATGATCCACACTTAGGAAAGGTACATTCATAATAGAGGAATTTATTTTGTGAAATTATTTATACTTATTTTCATAGTGTATTACAAATCATCTCATTTCTTCAATTCAGTAAATAGTCTTTCAAGATTCTTTAGTAAGCATTCTATATTTGAAGATCATGAAATGAGTTTTTTGTTATTTTTGTTTTGGTGATTGAGGCATGCTTAGATAGCCATTTCACTAACATGCTCTGACGAAGCAAATATTAAGCTAATATTTATCATTCTTTATATTTGTAGGTGGAGTTGCAACCCAAATATGAAGACAATCTGTACATGTATCTATACTTTGTCATCTTTATTATTTTTGGTTCATTCTTCACACTGAATCTCTTCATTGGTGTCATCATAGATAACTTCAACCAACAGAAAAAGAAGATAAGTATATTAAAACTTCATCTTTGAGCTATGTCTAATATGTTAGCTCCATCTGTCACATTGCTTCCTTTAGGCTTAAGGTACTATCACCAAAAGAAAATGGTTTAAAATTTGGAACCAGTTTATGATTTAATAAGCTATGAATTTTAGAAGAAATTGATAATTTAAACCTTTATTTTAGTATGTCCAAGTTGTAACTATGCCTAATATAGCATAATTTATGTTAAGAATACATACATCTCCACAAATACAGATGTTAGAAACAGTAGAATAGATATGGAAACCAATTTTCACAAATTATTAGTACAGATTTTATGATTAACAAACATGATTTTAATGAGTTTTGTTTTTGTTTCTTTACTTTGGAGGCCAAGACATTTTTATGACAGAAGAACAGAAGAAATACTACAATGCAATGAAAAAACTGGGATCAAAGAAACCACAAAAACCCATACCAAGACCTGCTGTAAGGATATCCGACTTCATACTTTGTTTTTATCTTTGGCATAGAGGACATGTTTGAAGAATTTATAAATAACAGCCTAAGTCCTTTGTGTGCCCCTGGCTTGATGAGATGTTGTCATTTATAAGGATAGATGTTTGTATCTTTTAAAAAGTGGCAGTTATCTTTTTGGGGTTTTGGTATCCCAGACTTATAAATCTAGTTTTGATAAAAAATATCCCTAGAAATTCTGAGAAATTTTATCTCTTTGTTGTCTGGTTGGTCTGAGAGTAATGCTCCCAAAAAGAAAGGTGACATTTCTGGTGTCAGATAAAGAGGTTCTTCCATATAGGAAAAAGCTACCTACTCTATATTGGAGTAGGACATTTTGGGAAAGTTAGGATAGCTTGAGTCAAATTTAATTCTTCAAATCTGTAGGCTAAGGGCATTGTAAAGCCTTGGAAATGTCTTCTACATTTTAAAACATAGATTTTATTAGAAAAGAGCTCAGAGCATTTGAACAAGGTAGAAATTAAAACCCCAGTATCTAAAAAAGAGTAGCATTTTTTATTAGGCACATCAAGAGTTCTATGAGGCTCTTCTAGAGTGATGTCCACTTAGTTTAGAGGGAATTTCAGAGACCTTGAATCATGGGAGCAAATGGCCTTGTCTGTCTTTAAAGTGAGAACAGTCTTACTTCTCAGATTTTCACTCCTTGAAGATGGACCTTATCCCAGAAGACAGACTTGCTCACTGAAGTCTTACCCCAGCATTGGGCTTTCCACTTCAGTAGGAGAGCAGGAGTGGGAGAAGAGAGAAAATACTTAGAAATGCAGTGCTCACCTCCTCCCTCCCCCCCCCCCCAAAAAAAAAAAACTTTCTTTAGATCCAGAGATAAGAATAGGGCTGGAGGAATAACACAACAGTTAGAGCACTTGCCTAGCAAGCTCAAAGCCCTGAGTTCAATCCTGAGCATCACATGTACTGGGTGTGGTGGCACATGTCTATTATCTCAGCACTGGAGAGGTTGAGGTAGGAAGATTGCTGTGAATTCAAGTCCAGCTTGAGCTACATAGTGAGTTCAATGCCAGCCTGGGCTACAGAGCAAGACTCTGTCTCAAAGAGAGAGAGAGAGAGAGAGAGAGAGAGAGAGAGAGAGAGAGAGAGAGAGAGAGAGAGAGAGAGAGAGATTGAAGACAGAAAATAAATATGGAATAAAATTTCACAAGATGAAGGTCAAGAAGATAATAATCTATCAATAGGTTAGATTTAGAGAGGGAAAGGGACAAAACTTCAAAGGAACTTCATATAACACAAGAAAAGCATGTAGATGTGTCCAGATAATATGAAAATGGGTAAGAATGTACAGTAGTTTCTTACAACTGTTGTTCTCTAGAAAAGCAGGACAGAGTAGGAAAGAGAAAAAATTTTCTGCTGAGTTTGAAATTATACTGGGAGTAATTGAGAGGCTCCAGATTACTGATTATTATTCAGAGCTAAATGAACTTAGAGACCATAGTCTTTGTAAGCAAATCCTTCTGGGCTTTCCTGTGCCTCCCCACATACTCTATAGTCCAGGATTAAAGTTCAAGGTGGAAAATGGTGACTCAAAATAAAATTATACATTAAAATATTTCATTCAAAACCATATGAAAAACTCAGATTTTTTTTAATGATCACATTGACATAAAAATTAAAATCTATTTTTGATTTTAACCCATTTGAAGTTACTATACTCTGGGGACTGTATCTTTCCTTGAAGAGCCTCTATACATGTGTAAGAGGGAAAATTTACAACTAAATAATAAAAAGTAAACCATTTGCCATACAATGTCATAAATGTAATGACATGAAAGAACAAAGTTTTCTGAGAGTGCCGAGTGCTTAAAGCGTAAAATGACATTATAATTCCCCAGACACAGAAAGGATGGAATTTGTTTTAGACAGGAGACAGATAAAGAAGGAAAACAATGTAGTAGAAATAGGATATTCTCTCAGAGTACTACACCTATGCAAAATACGTATAATATACTACAGTGAATTTAATCTAGGGAAAGGAATTGCACCTATGTATTAGGTGAGGGAAGCTGGAAAGGACAGATCCAGCTAAGGCAACACAAGTCCAGGCCTGTGTGCCAGGAATGGGTTCAAAGAATAGAGCCAAATCGAACAGAACGGGGCTGTCAGATACCGAAGACTTTCTGTTGGAGATAGTAGAAGTATGTAATCGGGAGAGGGCAGAGCAGTGATGTGGAGAATCTAGACCAACCAAAGAGTAAGGAACTGGAAAAGCAAGCTGCTAACGTGTGGGGAGCAGGGCATCAGTTGTTCTAGTTGACAAAGGGAGAAAAGGCCACCACGTCCAAACTCCAGCCCGAGAGCATCTGAAATGTTGAACAGATTCTGGGACAATTGAACAAAACAAGCCCCGTTGATGATAGCTGGTTTACAAGTTAAGGACTTTGTTTTATAGGAAAGAAATTATCCTAGCTAGTACTCAAAAATGAGGCCCAAACTGAGCAGGACACAGTTGGAATATCTCAGATGTAGCTTTTTTTATCAGATGATCTCATACTGGCAGTTTCCCCGATAATCTTCTCATAGATTTTCCTGTGTGGAGAGAATACATCTTACATAGGGATAGATAACTACCAAAAAATTAACTATGTCATATTGTGGCCCAAGTATCATTTTGGGTCCAATTTTGTTATTTTTTCACTAATGTTTGTTTTGAGAAGTTATAATTTTAAAAATTACCAATCAGGATATACAGCAATAGCACAGTGGTTAAAGTGCTTGCCTAGCAAGCCCAAGACCCTTTGTTTGACTCCCCACTAGCGCTCACTGGGCACGGTGATGCATGCCTGTAATCCCAGCACTTGGGAGGCTGAGGCAGGAGGATTACCATGACATCAAATCAACCTGGGATACATAGTGAATTCAGGACCCAGCCTGGACTATAGAGTGAGATCCTGTCTCAAAATAAAATTCTATCATAAAGTTTGCAGAATTTAAGATGGCACAGCTTTAATGAAATGTAAAGGCTGAAACCAGAATAAAATGAAGGAAACTTCTAGAGGAAGATTTGTTTATTAACTGTTTAAAGGTGATTCTAATAGTCGCTCTGTAGCCCATGAAATAGAGTTGTTGTAGTTTCAAATATTTATTAGTAGTTTATCATATGTACCTGTTGATAATTTGGGAAACAAAGACCTAATAAGTGGTTCTTACCACACAATGGACATATATATTCTGCACCATGAGTGGCCTACATTAAAAATACATGAAAAATAGTTGGAAATTGCAATAGAAAAATGACCTACCATGCATGAAACAAATATGGCACATTTTTAGAAAAAGCTACATTTTTATATTCCTATGCTAAATTTGGATAAACAGAATTGGATGTTCTTCCATTTCTAAGTGGAGTTTTTCATATTGCGTATTACAGAACAAATTCCAAGGAATGGTCTTCGATTTTGTCACCAAGCAAGTCTTTGACATCAGCATCATGATCCTCATCTGCCTCAACATGGTCACCATGATGGTGGAAACTGACGACCAGAGCCAGGAGATGACGAACATACTGTACTGGATTAACCTGGTGTTTATCGTCCTGTTCACTGGAGAGTGTGTGCTGAAACTGATCTCCCTCCGATATTACTACTTTACCATCGGATGGAACATTTTTGACTTTGTGGTGGTCATTCTCTCCATTGTAGGTAAGAAAATACTGTTCATTAGTGGAAGATGTGTGCCCACCTTGCATCAGGCAACTCTATTCATGCCCATTTTTTCAACAGTGTAGGTGTTTTTAATCGATGAAGATATTCAACAGTGATCTTTTTTTTTTTTCCAATGGTAGATGTTCTGTTTAGGAATCTCCTTCAGCTCAAAATTTCAATTGAACTTCATGTTTGCATCATTTCTCTGATTTCATGTGTGTGGGACATGATGTATGAAAATATTTTGTCTTTCTGCCTTCACTATCACTTTAATTAATTCGAAAGACAATAACTAATTTTGGCACATCAGCCCCATACTCAGTCATGATCCCACAGTAGAGATGTGCGATTCCTTAAATAAATGACTTGCACATGCATACTCACATGTATCTCTAGAATTAGTAAAATAATAATCCAAAAATATCATCTCTTTGAAAATTAAGAGTATATATAAACACTCACACAAAACTCTCATCTTAACTTTGCATTGAGACAATTATCTATACTTTGCTTAATTTCTTTAAAAAAACCCATTGTGTTAAAACATAAGACTAGATTATCATAAGGACCTATTAAATATTTATATATGGAATATTGAGTGAGGTACAAGAAGTAAATCTGGGAAGATTTAAGACAAGATGGGTCCTATGTGAGGAAGGGAAACATAGACATGGTCAGATCCCTCAGGCCTCCTCTTGCCATCTCAGCCAGAAGCTTTAGCGATTTTCTGTCTTGCAGATGGTGACCCACTTGGGTTTCCTCTTGTTTTATGGGTCAAGAGTTTTTCTTTTCTCTCTCGTTTTATCCATTAAACTGTTGCTTGCTTTAAAAAAAGTAGCATGAAGGCATGTTTTATATTACTGTATTTTAAGATAAAGTGTTTTATAAGAATGGAGGATTTGTGGCCAATCTGCATCAGACAAGTCTATTAGTACTGTTTTTCAGCAACTCCAATGATAGAAGATATTAGCAAAAATAAATAAATAAATAAATATAAATAAAATAAAAATGTTACTGCCTACTCAATAAACCACATTATATTTAAAAATGCAAACTTTTATATGCACTGAAAATCCACAAAATTCATGTGGCTCACTTTATTTGTATGTTTTTTTACTGCTCCATGCTTGCATTATTTCTGAGATGTGCATCTGTCACTACTTGGGCTACTTTCCCTAGCAGATTGTGGCTATTTGCTGCCCCGTGTCACTGGCCCAACGGTGCCATGGGGTACTGAGATAGTCATTTAGAGGCAAGACCTGTGGAAAGTTGACCTTCTGGAAATTGAGAATAGAATGATGGTTACATGAGAGTGGCGAGTGTATGGAGAGGGCAGGAAGAGGGTGAACTTCAGTAGTGAGTAGTAAGAAGGAATTAAGGTCTAGTGCACTACAGCACGGTGGGGTCACTAAATACAGCAATAACACAGTATGTATTTTTAAGCGAGAAGAAAGGATTTTGAGTGCGTTCACCACAAAAAAAAGTTTAAGAAGACAGACTTAATCTGACCTAAGTAGTACACAAAATATACATATATTGAAACATAACACGGTGCCCTTACCTATGTATATTTTTATGTTTTTCAGTGTAGTCAAATTATTTTTAAAAGATGAAATTTATGTAGCCCTGAGCAGCAACTTTCCAGTAATTATTGCCTGTGACCCACTATTTGTTATGCCAGCTTCTCAATTTCTGGTTTTCCAGTGAATCTTTCTGTAAAGTACTGAAGTGAGAATTAGATCAATTATGAAAATAAATGTCTTTAACAACTCCATTTCTGAGTTTGGCTGCCAGGTACTTTGTGACATTTTTTAGACTTTTACTGGTTAAGTTGTTCTTATCATAGAAGCTTTTCGAATATTGAAAGTTATGAATCTCTTAACTTAAAACTTCACATAAAGGTATTAATAATACCGAACATAACAGTTTCATTTTTTTGAACAAGTATTGTAGATTACTTTTGTATATGAATGTACCAACTTTCTATATCCTAATTTGTAAAACTAGATAGTACTTACAATGCAGATTTATCCTTGCTGCTGTCATTGACACCATTTTTGTTTTTTTAAATTTATTTCCCCCATTTTATTAGTATTTATATATGTGTGAATATGTATACATAGGTAATATACAACAATTAAAATTAGAATGAGAATTTTGTGCACATACATATGGAGTATTGACACTCTTTATGTTGATTGTGATTTTCCTCAGGCATGTTTCTCGCCGAGCTGATAGAGAAGTATTTTGTGTCCCCTACCCTGTTCCGAGTGATCCGTCTTGCCAGGATCGGCCGAATCCTCCGTCTGATCAAAGGGGCAAAGGGGATCCGCACGCTGCTGTTTGCTCTGATGATGTCCCTGCCCGCACTGTTCAACATCGGCCTCCTGCTCTTCCTGGTCATGTTCATCTACGCCATCTTCGGAATGTCCAACTTTGCCTATGTCAAGAGGGAGGTTGGGATTGACGACATGTTCAACTTTGAGACCTTCGGCAACAGTATGATCTGCCTGTTCCAAATCACCACGTCTGCAGGCTGGGACGGACTGCTCGCCCCCATTCTAAATAGTGGTCCTCCAGACTGTGACCCCGAGAAGGATCATCCTGGCAGCTCCGTGAAGGGCGACTGTGGGAACCCCTCTGTGGGCATTTTCTTTTTTGTCAGTTACATCATCATTTCCTTCCTGGTTGTGGTGAACATGTACATCGCCGTCATCCTGGAGAACTTCAGCGTCGCCACTGAAGAAAGCGCAGAGCCTCTGAGTGAGGACGACTTCGAGATGTTCTACGAGGTCTGGGAGAAGTTTGATCCCGATGCCACTCAGTTTATAGAGTTCTCCAAACTCTCAGATTTTGCGGATGCCCTGGACCCTCCTCTTCTCATAGCAAAACCAAACAAGGTCCAGCTCATTGCCATGGACCTGCCCATGGTCAGTGGGGACCGGATCCACTGCCTGGACATCCTATTTGCTTTCACCAAGCGGGTTTTGGGCGAGAGTGGAGAAATGGACGCCCTCCGAATTCAGATGGAGGAGCGGTTCATGGCGTCAAACCCGTCCAAGGTCTCTTATGAGCCCATTACGAC
>PVKB01002613.1:0-264550 GCA_004027205.1 Ctenodactylus gundi | reverse complement strand
TGCAGGTCAGAAAGCGGGCAGAGCAGGGTGTTGTGGTGTTGAAGACATGGGCCAGCCAGAGAGGAAAATCTCATTCCGGCTGGCACAGGCCCCCTCCAAGGCGCCAGGCTCTCCATGTCAGCCCACTGGCCTGGCAAGTGTCTCCTTACAGCTGCCTCCAAGGTCACGCTGGATCCTCTCCACATTTTCCAGGGTTCCTCTGGCCTAAGGAGCTCCCAAGCTGGGCTCCTCAGCAGCACTTCCTGTTTGATCTTCTCTCTGGTCCCTAAACACAGCCAGTCTTGTGCTGTCCTCTGTGTGTGTGTGTGTGTGTGTGTGTGTGTGTGGTGTTTGTTTTCATGTGCTATTATTTGCAAACATCTTTTTTTTACTATGGTAAAATATGCCTAAAAAATTCATCATTTTAACTATTTGTAATTGTACAGATGAGTGGCATTAAGTAAATTCACATGGTTGTACAACCACCACTACTACCCATCCACAGAATTTATCACCTTCCCCAGATGAAACTCTGTACCCATGAAACATTAAGTCCCCACCCCACCCCCCACCCCCCGCCCTCCCTGGCCTTCCCTGTCTGTCTCCGTGCACCTGACACAACTGGAACCACACAACACTTGTCCTTTTGTGACTGGCTTCTTTCACTTAGCAGAGCGTTTTTGTGGGTCAGTGTACATCCAAGTTTCCTAATTTTTTTGAGCCTAAATAACATTCACAGTGTGTCCACACCATACATTGTCTATACATCCATTCCTCCAGGGAGTTTGGTTCTGTGAACACACATGTTGGGTCTGCAAATATTTCGAGTCCCTGCTTACAAATCCTTTTGAGTATGGACCCTGTCTATTAAGTTTCAGCTTTTTATTGGCATATGAAATCTGTCAGGGAACTGTTCAGAGCGAATTGCTTAGGGGACTTTCACAAACTGAAAGCATCCACGTGAATTAGCACCTAGACTGACAGCCAGAACCTTGGGCTGGGCATGGAGCTCAGTGGTGGAGGTGTCGTGAGACCTTGGGTTCCATCCCCAGCAATGCAGAAAGGGGGGGGGGGGGGGGACCTTATGCCCATCTGAAGCTCCTCACGGTGCTTCAACCACACCTACTACCCTCCACCCAAACGGTCACCAGCATCACTATGTTCAGTGGCATACATGAGGCTCTGCCTGATTTTTTACTGTACAAAAACGGAAGCACAGGGCCTGGGTCTGGCTTCTCTCCCCTCATTAGGTTTGGGGAATTCAGCCAGATGTTGCTGTATGGGTAGGTCACTCACCCTCACTGTTGCATGGCATTGTGCAGAATGAGGTGTCACAATGAATATATCCCCACTGTGGTGGGCTTTATGGCTAGTGTCCAGCCTGGAGAGAGCACAAATAGTGTGATGAACACCCCAAAGCCATGCCTACTGGCAAGCTGATGGCCACATTTCTGGTGAGAGCTCTCCTCCAGAGGCAGAACTGCTGGGTGTCTCCAAAAATGGCTGTGCTTATTTACACTTCCACCAGCTAGGTGCTTCACCAACATCTGGTTACCTTCTGTCTTTCTTTCTCGTCACAGACACTCTGTTGGCCCCTGTGGAATTCATTTGTATTTCCCTGATAATGAATGAAGCACAGGACGAGGTCATGCTGCTTCTTCCCTCTTTTCGGGTTTTAGACACTAGTCTAAAAACCCCAGCAAAGAGCCAAGACAGGTATCTTAATGCCTTACCCAGCCGGATCTCCCCCTGGCCCCTCCCAGTCAGGGCTCAGGATGAAATCCTGTCTGTGTGGGTTACACGAGATAAGGCTAATTCTCCACTCACCTGGCCAGGTCACTGTCATGGGCCGTGGACTGACCAGACACGGCTGGCCTACTCCTCAATCACTGTGTTTGCTCATAACAGTGTCCCAAGAGCCAGACCTTTTGCCAACAGAGTCAAATAACACTGGGTTGGTAATGACTGATGAAAAAGCTAGCAATACCATAAACACACGTGTGCAATTCTTCAGAACACCACGTTCCTCTCTGAGACTCACCACAAACAATATAGAGAATTCTGTCACCAGTGAAGGAACTAATAGTAACCTGCATCTAGCCTTGCTTAATAGTCTCTCCAACCAGCTCCCACACTGGACCTGATCCTTTGGTGCAACCAAATTTAATGTGATTCAGTACAGCAAATAATGTGGATCCTCTACTATTGAAACCTTGAGCTGGATGACATTAGGGTCACAGACACAGACCAAACAGGAGGAGGCTTCTGGGGGACATTCCACATCCAAATCGTAACACCAGCTGGGTCCTACCTGCTGCTTCCATTTTTGGGGGAACTTTAAAAAAATATTATAATAAAAACATTAAGAAAGGAAATTTTGTCAGTCATACACATTCTACGTTAGGGTAATTTATACACAGCCCAAGACAATTCCTATTTGCAAAAGAAAAGTGAGAACCAAAAGGTGGCCTGCAGGTTGGATGTGGCTGAAAAGTGACATGGAACATGACAAATGTCTCAAGTAACATGTGAATACAATCCAGGCAGAACACAGGGAACTTCGTGGAGAGAAAGTGTCTGTTCACAGAGAATCACGGCTGTCTCCTGAGATCGACTCTAAACTACAGCTAGGCGATGGTGACAGACTGGCAGGCAAGACCCTTCGGACAGGAAGGACAGCAGGGCGAACCACAAGGGGCTGCTGGCTGGAGAACATGTCAGTGTGGCTGCAGGACAACAGAAGCTGAGTCATGAAGGAAAAACATGGTGACACAAAATTAACCCCTGGATTAAAAACAGAATCCATGCATATAATCACAAGGCAAACGCCACAATAGAAAAAATTACACAGGGTAGCAGATTTGGCTTAAGAATTTTTTTGACTTTATGATAATATGAAAGTGATATGTATTCAACAAACACCCTACTTTGGTGTGTGTGTGTGTGTGTGTGTGTGTGTGTGTGTGTGTGTGTGTGTGTGATACCCACGGTGGAGCCCAGAGGCTTCACACTGAGCTATATCGACTATGAATTTTGAATTTGTATCTTTTCATGGACAAGTTATGATATATTCAAAACAATCTATATAATCTCATATCATATAAAATTGATGTACAAAGACAGGAAAAAATAACAGAGGAGTGTCTGCTAAAATGTTATCAATATTTCCTCTAGATGGAAAGAGTTCAGTTTTTCTGTGTGGGTTTTTTTCTATATTTTCTTAAATTTCTAAAATTAACATACATTGCTTCTGGAATCAGAAAGACAGATTTTGTTTTGAAGGAGACAAGGCAGAGCAGAGACAGGTCTTTACTTAGAAACAAGGGACAGAGCGGTAAAAGCTTCTGCTATCTGGGAGGAGGACTGGGGTGTGTAGGTTGCCCCAAGACCCCAAGTTGAAAGGCTAAAAGCAAAACTTGTCCTACCTGCCACCTGCAAAAAGCAGGGAAAAATTGCTCATGTTTCTGAATCCCGCAACCTCCCAACAGCATCTCACTGACTCCCCTATTTCACACATGGGTTCGAGGAGGCTGTTTTGTGCATAGGTGGGGTTGGCGGGAGTGCTCAGCATCCTGCCAAGGCTGTACCAGCCGAGGTCTCCCAAAGGCAGCATCCAGCTATACCTGGTGCCACAAATTCATCTCCTGCCTGAACCCATGGCTCCACCTACCTCTGTATCTCCACGTGCCCTTTTACAAGGATACACCTCAATTGGTGATCTCAGACATTGCCTAAGGCTCACTGCACAGGGTCCTTAAGCCATTCCCCTTCTCATCATATTTCCCACGACCTGGAGTTTAGGTCACTGTGCCAAGCACTCTTGCAACTGCCCAGGTGCCTGCCTCTCAGGGGACCCGGCAAGAGCACCAGTGGGGACCCCGCATGACCTCTGGAGGTGCAAAAAGCCTCAGCATGGGCGCCCCACCTGCAGCCCACGGATTCGGTTTGGTTTTACCCCTACCTTTTTTTTTAAGTGAAAAGGAATTGTGTTGAACTGCATATACAAGATACGGTTGTCACGGTACTATACAGAAGTAACGAAGCTTCCTTTTAAGAATTTTACATTACAACATTCAAAACATCAAAAGCAAAAAAATGTTAGTGGTTCATCAAATCAGCCTTCAGTGCCACTGTTATAGTGATGGATTCTCTGTGCCCTAGCCGGGAGTAGATGCTGGTGGTCACACCTCCCCAGGAAAAGTTACTGATGTGACACTTGGTGGCCAAAGTAATGACTGCACCCAATTCCAAGTGGTGAACCCACAAGTTATTGCAGTTACTAACAGTAGGTAGAACACACCTGCTCTGAGGTTTCTGATGGGACTGAGGTAGATAAGTGCCAACTGTGGTGGTCCTGGTCACATACAGGTGGGTGGGGTCAGCTGCACCACTGGGAATGACAGTGGGGTGTGTCATTTAGCCACAAACTCAACAACTTGTTCATTACTGTTTCACTCTTTTATTTCTTTTCTTTCTTTCTTTCTTCTACTGGAGATTGAACACAGAGCCTTTGCTCTGAGCTAAATCTCCAGCCCTTTTATTGTTTATATGAGACATGATCCCACTAAGTTGCAAAAGTCCCCAGGCTGGGCTCAAACTTGCAATTCTCCTGCTTCAGCTTCCCAAAGCCCTGGGATTACAGGCCTGCGCCACTGGACCAGTTGAAAAGTTAATCTTGGGAAAGTTACAGCAAACAAATTAGGAGCAGAAGATCAGAAAAGGAGAATAAAGGCTTACATGTTCATTTGTAGCTGTTTTAGGGTTTTGTTTTGGGTTTTGATTTTTGTTTTTTTGTTTTTTTAGTTTTTCAATACTTAAAACTGAACCCAGTACGCTAAGGAATTCTGACTTTAATGGGAATGTCTCTAGTGTTTCAAATTTTCATGTGTTAAGAGTCTCAGAAGCAACGTCACCTTACTTTGATGTGTCAGAGGCAGTGCCATTCTCGAACCTCATTCTCCACAAGTTCATCTGGCCAGGGGCCACCAGATCTCACACATTTTAGTGACTTGAGGGGCGCGAATGTCTATTTTTCTTGCAACTTCTTTCTTTCTCTTTTGCATTTCTGAAACTTTCTTGTATATCTTCTCTTTCTCCAAAGCTGTTATCAATTATTTCCACTTCCAAAAGTTATTCTTCTCCCCCTATTTCTTTTTTCAAACCATTGTGTTAATTGAAGCCATAATTCAGAGACACGGAAAACATTTCAAACAGTACAAAAGTGAACATGCAAAAGCCAAAAATTCAAATGCTGCTGTAAAATATCCTATCATTTCTGCATGTAAAACATGTTCACCCTTGAGAAGGTACCATTCTGCATCTCTCCAGATATGCTAAACACATTTGCCATGACAGGTAGAAACAGGTAGAAACTGTATCTTTGTGTGTTTTTACACAAACAGAAGACACTATTCACACAATTAAGTGCTTCTGTCCCCTACTTAGTTCCCCCTTACTATGCCATTAAGTACATGTAACACAATTTATTTAAACAATCCATCCTGTGTCTGGTTTTTTTAGTCTGCTGCTATAAGTAAAGCAGTTATAATTGCAGGGTGCAGTGACAACCTGCTTATTATCCTACCTACTTAGGAGGCCGAGGCAGAAGGACCCCAAGGTAGAGGCCAGCTTGGGCAACTTAGCAACACCTTGTCCCAAAATTAAAGATAATAAAGGGCTAGGGATGTAGCACAGTGGTAAAGTACTGGGTTGAATCTATAATACTCCAAAAAAAAAAAAAAAAAAAAAGGCAAACCCTCTCTACAGGCAACTTAGCAAGACCTTGTCTCATGATTAGAAAAAAAATTTAAATAGAACTGGAGATATGGCTTAGTGCAAAGGGCAAAATTCTCACTACTGCACAATAATAATTAATAATTATTAATAAGAATAAAAATTTGTTCTAGATGTGGTAGCCAATGCAACAAGACAAGAAAAGAGAGTGAACAGCAGAAAGGCTAGAAAGGAAGAGACACAATTATCATCATTTAAGTTGCTCTGAGGTTCTACCCAATAAACCAAGAAAGCTCCTCAGCTCAGTGAGTGGTTAAATAAATACATAAGAAAACACTTTCTTTAATATATATACAAATAGCAAAAAAAAAACTCAGTAATTCACCAGAAAAGTATAGCACTGCCCACATCTATATCTGAGTCCAAGTGTCCATGTACCAACTTAAGAAATATGTAGGGAATTACATGAAAAAAATGTGGATATTGAAGTTCTAGTTGAAAAGATTCTGTCAACAGTCATCTATAAAGTAAATGTAATTTTGATCAGAATCACAGTAGGATTATTTTTTAAGTTGACCAAGTCATTTTAAAGCTCATTTGGAGAGAAAATGGAAGAGACCAGCCAAGAAATTTTGTAATCATGGGATTCATGCCCTCAAATAATTAAAATATTAAAACAGCATGGTACTGGCAAAAGAACAAAGATTTGTATCACTGGACAGAAAGAACTCCAGAAACAGACCCAAGCATATATGAGAATTAACATGAAAGAGAGGGCATTACAAACCAATAGAGACAGGGCAAACAAATCCGGGGAAGCGGAAGGCTGGAGTCTTTTCTTTCCATTAGACTTCAGACCATTTAGAAATGGAATCAAGATGTAGGTGTGAAAGATGAAGCATGGACGGACCAGAATAAACTCAATATAGAGGCACTGCTGTAACACTGCAGAAAAGTAAGAGCTGCCAAGAATAATGCCAAGACAGAGGCTAATAATATATATATATATATATATATATATACACCTCTATGTGCACGGCCTAGTGGCACAGGCCTGTAATCCCAGCACTCTGGGAGGCTGAGGCAGAAAGATAACAAGTTTGAACCCAGCCTGATCAACTCAGTAACTTTGTTGAGACTCTCTCAAAATCAACAGTAAAAATGGGCTAAGGATATAGCATAGTATGAAGGTTCTGGGCTCAAACCCCAGTAACACAAAAATAAATAAATAAATAAATAAATAAATAAATAAATGAACAAATAAATAGCATTTTTATATTAACAACCATCAGAGCGATAATGGAAGGGTAAAGGACAACCCAGGAGACATTGGCTGGCAGTTGATTCATATCTGTCTTTTGTCTTGTTCTGCAGCACTGGGGCGAAACCTGGGGTCTTGCTCACACACGCCAAGAAGTCTTTTCCATGAGCTACACACCCAGGCCCAATTTCTATCCTCCACAAAGAATTCTCAAAAATGAACAATAAAATATTTATCCCTCAATGGAAAAAAAATACACAAAGGTCAAGAGTAAACCGTTCCTAAAAGAGCCGCAAATGGCCAAGCAGACATTTCAAAAATGTCCAAAGAAATACTTACTTTTAAAACTAAGGCACTATTTCAGACCAGCTAAATTGGCTAAGCTTTTTAAAGTGATATCACACAGTATTTATGAGGTAGGAGAGAAACTGCTACTCGCTGGTATGGCTGATGAAAACATACACACAAAATTAAACATACCTGACAATAAATTTGCCAATATGTATAAAAGACTCCCCAAAATTTTAAATGTATTCCTACCCTGACAAGCCAACTGTGGTTCTAGGAGTATCTTCCACAGTAAGAGACACGTACACGAAGATTTAGTTCCGATGACCTACCTTCCCTAATTCCTTAATAAAGGAATTAGAAACAAGCTGGGCATGGTGAGACAGGCTTGCAATCCCAGCTCTATGGGAGGCTGAGGAAGGAGGACAGCAGGTTCAAGCCCCACCTAGACAACTTAGTGAGACCCGATTTAAAATATAAATGGGTAAGGATGTATATAGAGGCCCTAGGTTCAATTCCCATTACTGCCAAGAACAAACAAAACAGAAACAACATTCTGCCCCAACAGCGGGAATCTCGCTAGAACCCGTAGCACACTGAGCCACTGCCAGGCTAAGCAATCATGAAAACTAGGCTGTAGCAAGAAAGCTATGTTAACAGCAAGTTTGTAAAAACAGGTTGCAAAACGGTGTATGTTTAAATATAAAATCCTGCTTGTAGTCAGTGATAGGCATATGCATTAAAAGATGAGACACAAGCATACAGACTTGAGTCTCTTGCATCCAAAGTGCCTTGGGACTACAAGTGTTCCAGATTTCAATTTTTTTTTCCAGTGCTGGGTTTGGAATCCACGACCTTCACACTCTGATATACACCCAGTCCATTTGTCGATTTTGATTCTGAGGCAGGGTCTCACTGTCACTAAGGTGCTCAGACTGGGTGGGTTCAAACTTGCCTCAGCCTCCCGGAGTGCTAGGATTCCAGGCCTGCACCACTAGGCTGGCTTTAGTTTATCCAGAATGTGGAACGTTTGCATTCACAGAATGAGTTATGTTGGGCTAGGATGCAGCGTAAACACAAAATTTATTTATGTTTCAAATCACTCATCTCTACAGAAAATTTCATAAAATTTTCACAGTGCACCTGCATTCTGACTGCCACCTGTTGCACAGAAATTTTCCTTGTGGCTTCAAGTCTGTGTACAAACACATCTGGTCTTTGGGAGCACTTAAGATTTCAGATTTTAAAATTAGAGATATGTGAAATGTATGCCCAAATATCAGCAGGATATACAACATAACTTTCCTTGAATAATAGGGTAATTGGTGCTTTTTAAAAATCTCTTAACTAGCCCAAATTTCCTAAATGTTTTGAAATAATACATTTATGAAACATATTTCTAAAAAGTTATTGCAGTTTGACCTGGAATGTCCCCCATAACTCGCATGTATTTGAATGTTATAGATTGTCTATGGAACCATGTGCTGTTGGGAGATTGGGGCCTAGTCGGAAGGGGTGGATTACAGGCATGTAAGTTGGATTACAGGTATGTAGTGGGGGGTTGCCACACCTTCCACACCTGGATCCGGGAGGGGCTGATCACTGGGATGAGACCTGGAAGGACAGATAAGCTGCTTCCTGCCTTCCTTGGAGGACTAGTCTCAACCTGCCTTGACTTGGCTTCCTGTTTGTGATGTCGTGAGAAGCTCCCTCCATCTCTGCCTCTGCCATGTACTTCCATTGCTGCCAGTCGTCCCTGAATGGTCTGTGACCTGGATTGTGACCTGGACTGTGACCTTCTGAAACTGTAAGCTAAAATAAACCTTTCCTTCCCTAAATTTGTGGATATTGGGTATTGAGTCAACAACAAAAAAGTAACTAGGACAAAAGTTATTTCTAAGAGAAAGCCTGAGTACATCTGAGTTCCCAGCAGTCTTAGTCACAAAAGCCAACATCAAAAAGCTGACCAATGGACAAGCAGAATGTGGTTTAGACACATGGTGGGATGTTATTCAAGCCTTTTTTGGTGAGGGTAATATTTGGAGAACAATCCCCAGGGCATTCTACTACCAAGCTACATCTTCAGCCCACTCCCCTTTTATTCTGAGATAGGGTTTCCCAGAGATGCTCAGGCTGGCCTCGAACTTGTGATCCTGCAGCCTCATCCTCCCAAGTAGCTGGGAATATAGACATGCACCATTGTGCCTGGCTTTATTTAGGCTTTCAAAGAAGAAAGTGCTGACATGTGCTACAACATGGAAGCATCAGAAGGCATTCTACTAAGTGAAATTAGCCAGTCTCAAAGGAATACATAGTATACAGGGTAGCTAGAGCAGTCAAACCCATAGAGAACAGAAGGGCAGTTGCCCGGGAGCTGGGGAGTAGTAGACACAGAGGTTAGAACTTCACATATCTGAGGCCAGCCTGAGCTACACAGTGAGCTCAGGACCAGCCTGGACTACAGAGCAAGACCTTGTCTCAAAAATAATAATCATTTTAAAACAATAACTTTAAAAGTCTGAACCAGGCACAGCCGCACACGCCTGTGAGCTCAACTTGTCAGGAGGTGAGGCAGGGAGATCCCATGTTGGAGTCCAGCCTGGGCACCTAAGCCAGATCCTGTGTCACAAGGGCAGCGAGTGTTGGGACACAGCTCAGTGGAAGAACGCCTGCCTAGCACGCAGGAGGCCCTCAGTCCCTCCCCAGTACTTGGCACACAAATAATTCAGTTTTACAAATCTGGGCGAGGAGCTTCCGGTCCTTGAAAGTCACCTGAGAGGAGCATATCATTCTCTGATAACGCCAAGTATATGAGGAGTGGTTGCAGAAAGTGAGACACAACCAACACGATGGAGATGGTTTACTTGGCACAGCCATACCCCTCGCCTGGCACCCAGTGCCCTTCTCAGGCTGCCTCTTTTTAAATTCATCCCCTTCGGTTGTCCTCAAAGGTCCTGCACTGGCCCCGGCAAGTTCAGGGTCCCACTGGAGGTCAGAAGGAGCAGTACGGACGCCCAGCTCCCAGCCTGAGCCTCTTGGAATGGGCCAATTCCCCAAGTACAGCTGAGCCTCCTCCAGGTCCCCCAGCTGCCCTGCCCCCTTCTCTTGGCTCACAGTCCAGAGCAGCATTTGACTTTCTAATTCTCTCCTTCTCACAACAAAAAGCGAAATGTTCCCTAGGCACTTGGCCTGGTTTCTGTACCCAAGCAGACAGAGGGCCTGAGACAGCAGGCAGCAAGAAGCCTGCCACTGCGAGTCCCCTGAGCAGCTGCCTGGGCACCACCGGGCTTTAACAGCCAACACCATCTTTCTGCTCTCCGGGACGTTGGGTAACTGTCTTGCTCATAACCCACAGTGAGTTACTACTGCCTTGCAAGGTGAGAAAAATTAACTTTGGTAGCCTGGTTCCTACCAAGAGGTGACGGGTGCCGGGATGAGACGGGGGTTCATGCCATCTCTGCTGGAGCAGCTGTGACCAGTCCTGAAGCCTCTGCACCTGTCTCCCACTGGTCCTCCAATGTCCATCCCCGGACTCAACATGGACAGCACAGACAGCATGTGGGCTTCAGGGCTTCTGGGACACAGAAGGGAGCTCAGTGCATATTTTGCTTAGTAAACAAGGCTGCCATGTCCACAACTCTGTTAGTATTTTTTCTTTTCAAATCTGTATGATCATTCACAACCTCCCTGGAAACTGCAGGAGGCTGGAGGTGAAGTCCAGTTGTGAAAGGGGAGCTGCAGCCCAAAGCAGACAGGTGCACCCAGTGCTGTGGATTTGGGGGAAGTGGAGGTACAAGGTCCCACCGTGGCAAGAAGCACAATGTCACGGTGACCTTTGCAGGAAGGGAACACCGAGGAGTTTTCAGAAGGAGCAACTGACACCTGTATACCTCCACCCAGCAAGGAGAAATGTACCAGGGACAAGGAACAATGAACATTTGAGAACATCTTCCTGCGAGGTTTGTTGTACATTATCACCAAGAAATTGTGTTTATCCGGAATGTTGCTCAGATGGGTCAGCAAGGTAGAAAAAGTAGAAACTAGGGAGGGGCCAAAGCCCACGCTGCTCACTTTATAATAAAAGTAGAGAGTCATCTCAGCCCCTCAGCCTGATGTCTCACCTCTCTACCACACAGAGAGTCTGTGCCTGGGGCTCCGGGACTGGCTCCCCTTCAGTCACCCCACACTGATGGCACCCACCCGAGGTCCAAGCACGTGGCTGGGGAGAAATTAATCGGTAGACCCAACCGTTTATGTGGTTCGAACACGTCATGCTTCACAGGGTGAACAGGTGCAAGGGTTCCCTGATGGCGGCCCATAGGAACTCTAAGAGGGCTTGCTTCACGATACTTGGCTTTGTTCAAATTTCGGATACTGGAAAAACAGATTTTCAACCCCGAGGTCTTCCACTCGGACCCCCAGATAGCTCAGACATGGTTACCATGGCTCAGCCAAGCTGCCAGCTCTGTCTGAAAACTCAAAACCTGCAAAGAAGATAAGTGAAGCAGAAAAACCCTCCATCTGTGACATCTGAACATGTTCCAGACTTCCGGGTCTGCCTCAATGTCTTGGTCCCCAAATGTACAACCTCCCCTAGGAGTGGTGTGAAAGTCAGACTCAAAATTCACACATCTCTATGTCGGGGCACCTACTGAGCACATTTTGCAGGGTACAAGGGGCCCATGGTAGCAACTGCAGGGCCATTCACCTGGGAAAGATATCAGGGGATATCTAGGGCCAACCATCAAAGGAGTGCAACACAGAGAAGGAAAGGGACTGGCCCAACAATAAGCTCGTGATAGAGCCAGGCCTAACACCCAGGACTACTGATCCCAACACATTAGGGAATCCTTCAAAACCTCCGAATAGTAGGACAATAGGAAATTCTGAGTCATGTAGAGGTGGTCAAAATATCCTTAAGGCAGACCTATAGATGGATGTCCTCTAATATCCCCAGAACCTTCTGAGCTGTTGCCCTTTGCTCCTGTCTCCTGCCCTTCCAAACTGTGTGGCTTGTTCACTACCAGAAACTATTGTGGAGCTGGTACGGGCCAGCTCACAGGAGCACAGTGGCTGTCAAACACTGGGCACAGCGGCCGTGTTCTCTAGGAAAATGCACTGCATCCTCTAGAGAGAAGGGCCAGCCACAGGAAGATGGGGACTATATGGCTGGCTTTGGCCTCCTCGTGAACCTGGGCTTCTCTGAGGGAAGATGCCCCAAGAAGCCATCTCTGTCTCCTTGGAGCCTGGGGACAGGTCTTGAGCCTTTGCAGGTGGCTCAGAGCATTGCTTTTTCCATGGACTACAGGCCCCAGGTGCATGGATCAATTGGTCACTGCCCAGGAGACTCAAGAAAGGACAATGATTTAAATTCTCCTCATCTGTGCTCTACACAGTCACAATCCTCAAACAGGGCTGACTCCTCACACAGCACAAGCCTGGCTCATTATGAAAGTTATTTCCTATAACTAGGTTCTCAAATGTTCCCCCCAAGGGTCCATGTGTTCAAGGTTTGGTTCCCCAGTCTGTGGCACTACTGACAGGTTGTTTAACCTTTAAGACGTGGGTTTAATGGTGGGAAGCTGGGATACCGTAAGCCTGCCCTTGGTGGGGCACTGAGACCCCAGCCCCTTCCTGTCTCAGTTTCCTCATGAAAGGAGCAAGCTTCTTCCATCATGTGCTCCTGCCTTGACATTTTGCCTCACACAGTCCCAAAGCAATAGAGCCAAGCAAGTATGGGAACCTTTCCTTCTTTTGGGTTGATTACCTGAGGCATTCAGTTACAATAATGGAAAGCTGAAGAACATGCTATGTATGCTGAAAAGCCATTGCGAAAATCAGCACAGGCCAGAGAAAAGTGTGAGCTCTGCCTCTTCAGCTGGATTCTAGCCTCTGGATGTCTGTGGACATAAGCACCTGGAGGGCTCCAAGTGCTGTGGTGGGAACATCCCTCTTCTGTCAGCCCTGGGTGGGAAGGAATAGACACTTCAGACCCTCCCCCAACCACTATATCCTCACCTCAGTCTCCCCTCCTCACCTCCACTGTTAAATAACCACCAGAGTGATCCTTCCATAGCGCACACCATTCATGGCCCCTCCTACTGAAAGCCCCGCTGTATCTTCCTCTTACTGTCATCCAGGAGAACCTGAATGCCAGGCAGAGCCACGAGCACTTGCAGGCTTGGATGCTGCCCCATCTCCGGTCTCATCTCTCATTCCTCATTCCAGCCACACAGAACCTCTCAAGTGACCCCAGGTCTCTGTCTTCTGAGCCCTTGTGCCTGGGATGTTCCACATGCCTGACCCACGCCACTGGCCAAATCCTACTCATCCTGCAGGTGGAGTAGGTCACAAAAAGCTCGGATGATCAGAGTCTGCACCTGAATATTGAATGGGACACAAAACACACTGTGTGACCCAGCTCACGCTGTCTAACCTTTTTGAGGCTCAATCTACTCACCTGTAAAATGAGAACATCCTCTTGCCCTCCTAGGGTCAAGGTAGGAATTAATAAGGATGAAGCCATGCCTGGTGGTGGGGATCTGTAATCCCAGGACTCTGGAAGGCTAAGGCAGGAGGATCACAAGTTTAAGCTCAGCCTGGGCAACTTAAAAACTTAACGAGATACTGTCTGAAAATCAGAAAGAAAAATGGGCTGGGTATTGTAGCTAACTAAGTGTGAAGGTCCTGGGCTTGGTGTCCAGTAACCTCGACTACCCGACCCTAGAGGGAAAAAGAGAAACAAAGCAGATGAAACAGGCAGAGAGCTTTGGGGTGTGCCGGGCACACAGAAGGTGCTCCATCTGAGCTGGCTGCAGTGGTGACAGCAATGATGACAATGACTCTAGTGCTAATGGTGATGAGGACAACTGAGGATGATGATGATGAAGATGGTAAGGATGGGTGATGATCGACGACTTTACTTTCTCTAGGAAGCCTTCCCTCAATCGGTCTCACGGATGGCTCCAGTCCCTCCTCCTGCAGCTTCCACAGAACCTGTTCTAACCCTGCCAGTGGAACCTGTCACCTTAGATTGTCTAAAGTGTGATTCCCCTGAGGAAGGACCTTGTAAGGGTCTCCGGTGAATTTCCTTCCCTTAACATGGATGCTAACATGAGCCAGAGGCTTCAGAAATACAGCCACCACCTGACAATACAGGGGCACGTTGTGAGAAATGTGCAGTTGTCAGGCAATGTCACCACTGCAAACATCACAGAGCGTGCTCACACAATGATGTCACTAGGTGATGTCATCTTGTGGGACCACTGCATCATGCACAATCTACTGTTCACTAAAAAAAAAATGTTATGCTGGATTAGCTGAATGATTTAAATGTTTGCCAGTTTTTATGACATGAATTTATCTCCCTACACCCACCCCTCTTTGCTACTATTAAAAAAGGACTTGTAGGTGGGCATGGTGGCTCAGGGGTAGAGTATTTGCCTAGCTCACACAAAGCCTTAAGGTCCATCTCCAGCACTGCAATAAACAAGTAACTCTTACAAAAAGATTTTTTAAAAACACATTTAAAAATGTAATACTATTTTATTAAATTATCTGCTGAGGAAGAAAGGAATCTCACTTAGGTGCTACTACTTTCTCTTTGTTACTTGAAAAGCCCTGACATAGAAATCCCACATGTGGGAACATTGAGAACCAGGGTTGGGGGGTGGTGAGTTCACCCCCAGCACACCTCCCTGTATTCTACTGGAATAGGAGCTCCCAGGACCCACACTTCTGCTGGTGTGCACACTGCAGAACCGCCAGCACACCTCTGTGGACTGGCTAGCAAGAGCCATCAGGCAGTGCCATCTGAGGGCCATGTGTGGGTGGACTCTGAGCGAAGCCCTTTCCTTGGTTGTCAGTGGGGTCGGCACTTCTATTATTTCCATTTCACAGATGAAAGCACTTGAGCTAGAGGGTAGAGGGTGAGGCAGCAGGGACTTTCATGGCTCCTGTGGGCCTGGCCCTGTAGAGGTGAGAACCAAGGCTCTGTGACAAAGAAGCCACTCATCCCGAGCAGACATGTCCTTCCTTTCTTTTAGCTATCAGGCACATGGCCACATGCACAGAAACCCTACTTCCCAGGATGCCCTGCAGCACGGTGGAGCCACGCGGTGAAGCTGAGGTGATGGGGCGGAAATGACACGTGTCACTTCCCCATTGAAATCACTCTTCCTTCACTTTCCTCCCACGCCTTCCTCTGGCAGGCAGTGGATGACCAGCCGCCATCATGAAAATGAGGACCACACCCCAGAGGGTGTGAGCACACAGAAGCCCAAGACTGGGGTTTGCCCCAGGTGACACCATGAAATGGGGTTGCCTGCTCTCCACTCCATCCGGCTACCAATGAGAGAAGTTACTGCACACGCTGCTTGGTCTAGTGCGTTCAGAGGGCTGAGTCCGTCACAACGCCGGCTGCTAACCTGAAGGTCCTTGCCCAGGGCACTACTCAGCTCATTTCTTCAGTCTGTCTCCACAGCGTCTGGGTATGAGGCTGTGAGGCTGCAGGTCTCGCTCCCTTGGCTCTGTGCATCAGAGGGAAGTATGGGAAACTGCAAAGCAAAACTGAAGCCCAAAGAACTGAGACCCACAGGCAGGCTACGTGAAGAGTTGCGGAAAGCCCAGGTCAGCTTGGGGTGTGAGAGGACAGAGGAGCCAGTGCCGACTCGGAATGCTGCCTCCCAGATGGAAATCTCCCACAACACGTCGTCCTGCACCCTCCCAAGGGCTGTCCTGTGAGAGCAGCTTGTGATAACAACACTGTAGTCGCTGTTTCTGCACTAAAACGACGACGGTTTGGGTTTGGGTTGCCCTCCCACAAAATGACTAGACAAAACAATCATTACTTTCCTTTCTTAAAATGAAAATCACCTTATGCCTTGTGCAAACACTCTCCTGCTCTCCTCAGCATTGTTGTGGAGGTGACAACTTAGTTTTTATCTCATGCGATATATACGCTCCTGAAAAGTTAACAATTTTTGTGTCCATAAGCCTTACGCTTTTAGAAACGAGCCTGGAGAGGTTTTTGTTTAAAACAGTGCTGTAAGGAATCTGCAGAAAAACATGAATCATCATCTCCATTTTAGACGCTTTTTGAACTTAGTTTCCGTACCAGGCTCAGTGTCACAGACCTATACTCAGCACCCTGGGAGCCTGAGGTAGGAAGATCTCAAGCTGGAACCCAGCCTCAGCAACTCTGCAAAAGACTGCCTCAAAAATCAAGAATAAAATGGGATGGGGTTGTAACTCATTGTGAAAGCCCTCAGCTCAATCCCCCATACCACAAAAACGAAACACCTGGATTCCATATCCCTTTCTCAGCTTTGAAGGCCCTTATCATACACTGTGCAACTGCTCTGTGTCTCTCAGAGGCCTGGGACAGGGAACAAATGCCCTATTCTGAGTGAATCTTCCTTCACCAAAGGAATTAAAGGTTGTCATCTTTGCAGAAACTGATACCTTGTGCCAAGTAACAGAAAACTGAACTCAAAATGACATAAAAGAATTGTACATGTTTGGATAACTGAACGGCCTGGAAATAAAGCCAGTTTTATTCAGGAGTATCAACATGGACTTGGTTGCTTCTACCTGTCCTCTGCCCTTTACAGTATCAATATCATTCTAGTTTAGGGATTCCTCATGGTAACAAAATGGATGCAGCAGTTCTGGGCTTTGTTTTCACTCACAACTACCTAAAGTAAAAAAGATGGCTGGCTTCCAGAATCAACCTCCAACCCCAGAATAAAGTACCCCAATCAGGCACCTTAGCTTACAAAAGCCTTTAGCCAGGGTCCCTTCACGCCTCATTAGGTCACACTGGGCCCCAGGTCCGTTCCTGAACTAGTTCCTACAACCAAAGAATCAATTATGTCCCAAGGGGGATGGAATCATTTTGATTGGATTATACAAATCATAGAAAATATCCCAAAATCACTTGCACCACAGAGAAGGGGAAAGGATTGAGGGTTAAGAAAATGATAAGCATCTCCTACAATGTTCTGTCTCCTGGCAACCGCATCCCATGTAAGTTAGGATAAATACATAATACAAATGCTTTCTTCACTTTACTTTAAGTCTTTATGATAATATAAGTATCTTTCACACTGTAATAGTACAATTCATTTTATTAGGCCTACAGGAAGGGCTTCAGTTTTATCCCCACCAAATCTGCATCTGCTTAGGTTGGCTTCAGTCATTTTAGCCAGTCAAGATCATTCTGTAATTATATCCTGTCATCCAAACTTTAAAAAAAAAAAAAAAGCACACAACACAACCCCATGGCCAATCTCTATTCAATGCAATGCACTTCACTAATAGCCAATGCATGACCTTTCCCATTTTGGCTGAGAGGCCTGATAGCCAGCGGCCCCCATAAGCCACGGGCTGCTCACCACTCCCAGGCACTGTGCCTGAATATGGCCAGTCACCCTGGGCAGCTTTGTGTGTTCCCAGCCCAATTAAAACAGTGTAGAAACTGCTGTTGTTCCTGTCAAAATTCAACTGAAAAGACTCAGCAAAAGCCATCCACAGCAGTACACATCTGTAATCCCAGCTATACAGAGGCGGGGGCAAAAGGATCCCAAGATGCAGAACAGCTTAGGCAACTTAGTGGCACCCTTTCTCACTATAGAAATTAAAATGGGAAAATAAAAAGTGCTGGGGGTATAGCTCAGTGGTAAAGCACTTGCCTAGTATGCACAAGGCCCTGAGTTCAAGCCTCAGTATTATAAAACACACAAAGAAAGCCAGTCACTACAATTACCAAAGAAGTACTGTCAAACACAGTATGGAGGAGACATCAGAAAAAAACTGGGAGGAAAATATTGCATAAAATTAATGCATAAAAGATCTAAATGTTGATAACTTCCTGAGTTTCTCTGAAGAATCAGTTCTCTATAATGAAACACACTGGAGACTGGAACAATGTATTGTAGTCAAGGTCTATTCAAGACAGACTACACAGAACCAGGCTAGCAGACCCAAACTGAAAGAATTAGTCTTGGCTCTGCATTAAAAGTTTGCCACATGGGTGTACCTTTCCAGGTCTGAAGCTCAAATCAAATACTTAAATGTTTCTCTGACTTATCCCATGAACTACAGCCTTTAAGTGTGGAATATTAAAGAGCTTCTCCTACGGCTAGCCTAATCATCACACCCTAGCTTCTGCCATTCAAAACTTTACTGGCCTGTCATCAGTCGTCCCCTCAAAGGAATAAGAACACTGAACAGGCAGGCCTGACACTGGAACCCTCCGGACTGGTAGATCAGCTTCCTCCTTGCCAGGGTGTGCTCTGCTTCAAAAGGGTCGCCCAGAAGAGCATGTGTTGGAAGTAACACCAATTCATGTTAACTTAACATCCGGAGATGGAGTGTTGGAGAAGTGGTTAGAATTAGATGAGGCCATGGGAGAAGGGCCCCCACAGCTACATGAGTAGCTTTCAAAGAAGACGAAGAGAGATCCAAGCTAGTAGCATTGCCTTAATCATGTCACGATGTAAGAACAATGCCCTCAGCTGATGCCAAGCAGATGCCAGAACCATGGTTTTGGACTTCCCAGCTTCTAGAAACTATGAGCTAAGTAAACCTCTATTCTTTATAAATAACTTAGAATCAGGTATTTTGTTACAGCAACAGAGAACATGTTATGATGGAAAGTGGTACTTTATGACAGCCTATGTAGATCTAGATAGGGCAGGTGGCTTTGGAGGTGCACAAGGTATCAGGTGACAAGACTAGCTGGGAAGATAATAAGGTCTCTGTGTGAACAGAGCTTGTATGCTGGCAATCTGAATTGGAAGGAAGAAGCAAAAATGGGAAATTGCAAAGGAATAAGCAACAAGATTGAAGGATTGGCTGAGAAGTCAAAGAAGATCAGGCGTGATTCCTGTGGGCACAAAGAGAGAAAGCCACAGAGAACATGTAGTTCATTAATAAGATGAAATGTCTAAGGCTCTAAGTTAAAGGTAACAAAACCAGACATTTCAAAAAAAAAAAAAACTAGAACATAGATGAATAATCAGAACCATCTATCTCTTGGGGCTCAGAGTGAATGGCGCCAGAGGACCAGAGACATGAAAAACCCAGTAGAAGGTGTGAGGTGGGGCTCACCAAGGAACACACTCTCATTTCAAGAGCTGGAGAACAGGCTAGGGAGAGTGACAGATGAGGCCTCCAGAGACACGGGGAGAGCCATGGTCGAGAGTGCCAAGGGCAAGGTGAGTCTCATGGGGAAAGAGTGGGTCAGGTGATCAGATGCCTCAGAGACCTCAAGCAAGGCCACTGGGTTTCCCTATCAAGGTCCCTGGTATCTCCGTTAAAAAGCTCCAATGGTGTGCTGTGGGGAGAACCAGGAGTCAGGGTGCCAGGACACATGGCTGCCTGACAGAACACTCCTTCAGGGGCCAGGACAGCTAGAAGGGATACTAGAGGCAGGGTAAGTGCTTCCAAGAAAAAAGAAACCCCTCTTCCCACTCGAGCCATCAACGTGGTGGGGAAAGGAGAAGAGAAGCTCCCCAGCTCAACCCGCCCTGCAAGACATTCTTATAAAGGGGCTAAGTAAAAGCCTAAAGCTCAGGAAGAAGTGACACTGGCGACAAACTCAGAGTGTTATTAGGCCCGAACCCCTGTGGCTATTCCTGGAGAGTTCTACTCTCACAGCACAAGACGGGCAGTGGCAGCAGGTGCCCCTCCCGGTGACCTCAGCTCCAAGCTTCAAGGAGCAAGGTACAGGTACCACCAAGCTTGTGCTTCTTTGCCATTTTGAGCTTTGCTTTCTGCCAGGGAGAATCCCTTCCCAGAGCCCCAGAGTAGGCTTTTTGGGGGGAGACGTTAAGGAGCCATTAGGACCACAGAGGCTACCAAACACATCCCCAGACATTCCAATTCCTTCAAGCTGGATAGGCCTCAGATCTAAGCCGGTTTCTTTCTACCCCAAAGAAAGGTTCAAAGTAAAACAAGCCTAGAAAGCAGACATACCCGTCACTTGGGCAAACCATGTGACTTCTTCAGAATATCAGCTGCGGGCTGACTTTTTGTCTGCTTCAGTGGACTAAGATCCCACAAACACTTAGAACAGGACTACCACCCCATAATATTTGTTGACTGACACAACTGTGTTTTTTGTTTTTGTTTTTGTGGCACTAGGGATTGTACCCAGGCCTTTGCGTTGACTACATCACCAGGCCATTTAAAAAAAAATTCTATTTTGAGACAGGATCTTGCTAAGTTACTCAACTGCCCAGGATGGACTTGAACTTGTGGCCCTCATGCCTGACCATCCCACAGTGCTAAGATTACAGGCCTGTGCCACCACGCATTGCCATTTATGGAATTTTCTAAGCCACAGTTTCCTCATCTGCAAGAGATGGGAGGTCCAGTTCGTGAGGCCTCTCCTGACCCAGAGATGATTTTCTCCCAGATATCGAGGTCCATGCCAATGGTCTGTGGCCTAGCCCCAGGGAAGCAGGAGTCAGCCAGCGCCCAGGTTTCAGGGATGAAGCAGTGATGGCTATGTTGGCAAAATGAATGCTATGCCAAGTCCACATTCCCAACCCAGCTCCTGCTCCTTGCATGTGACCAAAAATGGCACCTCTCTGAAGGTCTGGGATGAATCCTCTTCCTCCCTGGCTCTCCCAACAATAATCATTGCCAATGGTGACTCTGGGCAGGGGTGGCACTGTGGGAATCAGCAAGCAATCTTTATCTTGTCTTCCCAATACCCAAAGGTCTTACTCAAAGGAATGTGTGGACTGTTTGTTTATTAAAAGTCACTCTCACCGCACAATGATTAAGGGCACAGACTTCATCAAACAAGCTAATGCTCCTTGGGTCCCCACAATGACCTTGTTAGGGGGACAAGTAACGACAACTTCTCCCACTGCAGATTCTGGTTACCTGTCCTCCTCAAGGACAATGAGGCTCAGAAAGGTGATGTGACTCGTTCAGAGTGTTAAAGTGAGCTGATGACGTGGCCTGAACCGAAAACCAAGGTTTGGACTGCCCCACCTCTGACATCCTGTTGTCTCTGGATGCCCTCCCTCTCACCTCTGGTGTATCTGAACTTCTGTCCTCTTGGGTTTGCTCTTCAGACAACTCACAGGCACAGACCTCGTCCGTCTTTCTGGCCAAAATCTACATCATTGCTCCTATTTCTTTACTTTTCTTTTTTTTTTTTTCTTTTGAAACTTTCCAATTCCAACTGAAAAGTTGGGGCCGACTACCAAGGTGTTGTAGTCAGTGTATCTTTAGCAGTTATCACTTTTTCACTCTCCTCTCCCTTGGTTAATTCCAAGAGGATGGAATCAGGACAGAAGGAGAGACCACGGCCAATCTGACGTTCACCCAACTGTCTGACCACTACCTGCTGCAGGACAGAGCAGGCAAGAGAGGGGAAGCAGCAGTGTCACGATCCAGTGTAAAAGTGCAATCCCTCCCCGAACCCCAAATGCTATGCAGTGCAAATGAAATGTCAGACTTGCGGAGTCAACTTAGAGTCAAAGTGGCCAGCAAGATGACGGGTCTACACTTGTTCCTACAACAAGCAGATGAAAGGCCAGCCCCCAGCAGGAAAGCCCTCTGACAGTGTGAAGCCAGGATACAGGACTCTAGCAAGACCCACACTGGGTGGTGTCAGGTGGCTGGTAAGTCACACTAGAAGTGAAAATCATGAGAGACCATAATTGCCAAGAATGGTGCAAAGTGCACAGTTCTGTGTGCTCATGTTGAATTCTTAATTGGTAGATATGCTGCAGCTGAGAAACTGTGACCTAGTCTACACTAAGGACTAGGAAGAGGCTGTACCCACTGTTCCCAATCCCTCTGTGTTCAATGAATTTCCAGCTGTGGCTGGCGTGTGTGCACAGGGTGGGACAGGGTAGGAGGACAGAGGACTCTGGGGTTCTACTCACCTGGGCTAATTCCACCACAGTAGGACATGGGGGCTTCGCTGACATGAATAAATATGAGGGCTCTCATGAATATTAAAAAGCCCAGCAGAGTTCTATGGCTGACACCAGACTGGGCTCCAAACCAGCTCCTACGAGTGCAGCCAGCTGAGTGGCCCTATGGAAATGCTTCGTATCAATCACCAGCACTTAAAAGCTACTGGGGTTGAGGGGTAGATCACCCCGAAAGAGCCTAATGGCACAGATGCTGATTGGCTTTCCAACTGTTTCAGCTGAACAAACTCCACCATAAAGTTAACTTTAACCCAAGCAACTTAGCTGTCTCCTGCTCTTGCTTTGTAGGCTTCACACAGAACTCTTATCTACAGAAAGAACAGCTGCCAACCACTGACCAGCTCTATGGTAGCCATTGTCTTCCTAGAGAAACGTGTTCTCCTCTCACTTCTGCCATCTTTCCTGCAGTTCTAGAACACAGCCACGCCTCCAGGTGGCTACAGGTTGAAGCAAGGCCACACAGAGGGCAGAAGTCTGTGAGGTTCTCAGGGGAGGTTTCCACCGCAGGAAGGTAGTGATGGTGACCTAGAGGATGCTGCCAGGTCTTTCCCCAACCAAGGTCAACTCAACCTAACACCAACCAGGTAAGACTGAGAAGCCCCACTTTAGAGACTGACAAACTGAGGTGCACCAGAGTAGGTAATTTGATCAAGAGTACGCTATCTCCATGGTGGGGCTAGGATTTGAACTTAGACACTAAGCCTCCAGAATCTATGCTCTTAACCACCATCCCATACTGCCTCCCAAGGAGACCCTGTGGTACATATACCCACTGAGCTTGTCCATGCCATGGTGTGGGGAGCTTTTAACCAGTCAGAACACTCCACACCCACATCCACACGTTCCTTGCGTAAGACTGAAGGGTGTTGGGAAGGCAGGACAAGGACTGCTGACTCCAACAGTGCTATCCCTGTTAAGAGCAATTCCGAGACTTGTTTTTGGGAGCTGCCTTTGGGGGTTTCTGAACATTCCAGACATTGGCGAACTCTATAGACTCTGGACCTGGATACAACTTTTATATCCAGCTGCAACTCTTGGGTGTCAAATCTGGGACCACGTTTGGGTGATATTATTTTTGGATGCGAATAAACTGTGGCTGTAAAGCAACAAGAGCAGCTTTCCCCCAGGGGCTGGTGAAACAGCGCTCCAGGCCAGGGGAAGAAGCGTTTCTCCTCCCAAGGTGACTACTAACTCGGACAGGATGCTCAGGGATAGTCCATGTGGTTCTGCAGGGTGAAAAACAAAAAAGTCGGCTCCATCCGTGACAGTCACACCTCCGAAGCCAACAAGTCATGGACGTGGGGTTGTTTTTCCAACGGCGGAGATGAATTTCCATGGATGTGCACACTCGCTTACCCGCTCCACAGCTCTGCCTCGCAAGGAATGACACACATTTTCGAGAAGGCTGGCCAGGTGAGGAGTTCAGCCCAAGGCCATGCGCATAGAGACACTCAGTGACCCCTGAAGAGAATGACTCACGGCAAGGAGCTCCAACCAGAGTGAGCCAGCCGGGTCCTGTCCCTAATCCCTCAGAAAAATGCCGTTACTGAACTTCTTGCGGGAAGCCGCCCCACCAATGTCAAGTTTCCTTCCTGCGCCAGTTCGCTGTCCTCGCCACGAGCAAAGCAACCGGTCCCATAACCTTCTCCCACATGTTCCCTTCCCTGAGGAAGTGGTGTCCTCCACTCTCCGGATCAACACATCAATGCCCTAAATCATGCAAGTCTAACCTGAGGCATGCAGTTTTCCTGCCCTTGTTTTTTTTTTTTAATAGTTTTTTTTAAATGTTTCAAAGGAAGCTTTATGCCAAATCTGGTGGTGTGGGTCTGTAATCCTAATACTCCAAGAGACCGAGGCAGGAAGATTGAAAGCCTGAGTCCAGCTTGGACAGCTTACTGACTCTTGCAAAATAAAAACAAATAAATGAGTTGGGGGAGGCAGCTCAGTGTGAAGGTCACGGTCCTAATCTCCTGTACCACAGAAAATAAACAAATAGACAGAAAATATTAGTACTTATAATGCACACTAGCTATATTATATATTTTCTATGGAGACCAAGACAGTTCCTCCTTACTCAGAAAGGCAAGGAGCGGTGGAGGGAAGTAGAGAGAAGCAGGCCACATGTCAGACACGCTCGCATAAATCTCTCCTGGATACACTGAGTCCCAAGCTTCCCAGGCTGGTCACTGTTCACCAAGAGCTCAGGATGTGGATTATCAGCCCCTTCTACATTCTGCCTCCCAGTGTCTTGCCTCTTTTCTTTTTCCTCTGTGAAACCACTGAAAAATGGTAGGGAACCAGCCTAGGAAAACACTCAAAAGAGGAGCTGCTGAACTGGCTACCCAAAGAGAACTGGGAAACCTCCTAGACTATCCATGCTGCAGAAAAGGCCATATTCACAGCCAGCAATTTCCAAGCCAGGCCCTGTCCAAGCCAGACTGCTGTTCTCTGCATCCCTGAATCATACAACCAGGAGCAACAGGTGCAATCCCCAGAATCTCTCTAAGAAATGATCTTGCGAGTAACTGGACACCTGCCCACGGAGGGAATGATGCAAAGGCTGACTGTTGGGTTTTCTTACGATTGTTGTTGCAAGACAGGGTCTTGCTAAGTTACACAGGCTGGCCTTGAACTCAAGATCTTCCAGCTTCAGTCCCTGAGTAACAGGACTTACAAGACCATGCCTGCTTATGTTGAAGTTAAGTGCACAGGTGATTCCTGCTCAAATCTGGGAAATTTTGATGCAAAGAAAGATGCACACGTGTGCACACACACACATGCATGCACACATGTACATGTGCACACACACAGTATACCAACTGAAATCAGACCCTTGCCTGCAAAAACTACAATTTCCATCCCAGGCTATTCTGATAGGACAATCGCCCTCAAATTTGTGCCTTGATCCCACAAATTCCCAGGGTAGGTGGTGATAGGGAACACTCTAGAAGACTTGTTTAGAAGAGTTCAACTTCTTCCTCAATGACTCGTCTTCTGGGGTTCTCTGTCAGCACCGTTTCATACCTACCTCCACCCTCAGCTCAGGTTCCCACTTCCCACCCCCTAAGTCCCTGCTCAGGACACAGGTACCTTGGGCCGAGGTGGGAGACCCAAGGCCTCTGATCGGTAGTTGGTACTTCCTGCCACCGTGCGACTCTTCGAACTTGCCAGGCCTCCATCATGCAGAGTGAAGCACAGCTGCCGGCCTGCTCTCAATATCCGCTTGTCCCTTACTGGCCTACCAGCCAGACGGTTGCTCCCCCACCCCACACAACTCCTTTCTCTTTGAAGAAAAGTGATTTAATTTCATGAGACTTTGGGGTAATCATGTTATGATCTTCAACATTAACCAGAACCAACTCCCTGCTATGGGAGGGTGGGGAAGGAAAGGAGAAGGAAAAAGTAAACAGTCCCATTTGGGATTGCCAAAAAAGAGAGGAAAAAGAAAATCACAGCAGCTGCTTTGCTGGTTCCCCCAATGAGGACAGGCCTCTGCCAGAGACGGGGCCTCCGTGCCAAGGTTTCTGGAAACAAGGAAGTTGGGCTTGGCAGGGCCTCCGCTTCTACAGGTTAATCAGCTCCATTCTGTGGGAAGAGATACTGGTTTACATTCCGTACTTTACCTCTCTGCCCTCTCATTCCCACCCCACCCCTGCCACCCACTCACTTCACTTAAGCTGCACCCCTCACCTCAGGTTACCTGCGGTCCCCTCTGCCAGGGCTCAAGGCCCATTTCCCCCACCCCGCTCCAAGGCAGGATGCAGGGTTGCTTTGAAGACCAGGTCAAGTGGCCCCTTTCGATTTTCCTGAAGAGCCCTTCCTCCACACCCCTGCCCACCTCTCAAAGCTTTTTGGACAACAAAATGAAGCTTGGTGAGGAGGCCAGGTTGAGAAAACAAGACTAAGTCAGGGGGCAGATGAGGGGCTTAGAAAGAGAAAAAAGAACAAGCTCAAACCCACAACGCCAGAACAGTGCATCTGAGGGTTAGCTGGAGCCAGTGAGGAATTCTCACGAACAATGGTCCTTCTTGGCAGACAGTCCAAGGGTGTGGTGCGTGCTTGAAAAAACAGCAAAGAGCCCAGACTCCAGGGCCACCGGGGAGGGAGCTGGTGTAGAGCTGGAAAGCTGGGGTGAGAGACGTCCTGGGGACCCTCAGAAAATGATGGGTGACACAGGGAAGGGTCCCCTGCAGGCCTCCAGCCCCCGGAGCATCTTGCCAGGTCTCAGCTGTGTGAGGGCAGAGCCCTGTTTCCAGCCCAGCTTCCCTCCTGTCTCTCAGGTCTGCCTGTCTCCTCAGACCCCTTCAAAGTCTACGTGGCTTGTCCTTTCCCTCTACAGGAATGCCAATCCTGCCACAGGCGACACAAAGGTACCACCATGGCATACGAGGCAACTTCTCACACCTGCACCCTGTGGTCAGGATCAGAATTCATTCAGATTTCAAGCTGGGTTTCAGAATGTCTTGGAAATTAAGGAAGAAAATGGACCCTAGATATGAATTGGGAGACAAAGGATTACAGTTTTAGTCCCTTTCTAGGGCATAGGAAAATAATACACATGTCATTGGTCATTGTATGACATCACTGCCCCTTTGTCCCTGCCTGTATTCGAGGCTGCTGGAAGGCAAGCGGACACATAAGTTACCTGCAGGTGTGCAACCTGTCCCAGACCTGTCGGGTCTGAGCCAAGTCCTTTGGCTTCTAGGAGGTATCACAGTCTGTGACTTCAATGCTATAATTAACTTTAATATACTGTTTTTCTTTGCAAACAGGTTTTTGTGGGAGGTTTTTTGAACCTTCATATTTTAAATTTTAATTTAAGATAAAGGTCAAACAGTGTTGAATGGAGGGATTACAGATTCTAATTATGGAGAATGGAAAAAAAATATCATTGTGTTAGAAAAGCGATCAAAACAGGCTTATAGCAAAGCCCTGGACCGTGTCAGGGGCTTAATATGGCTGCTCCAGAGCCTGTCTGGAGATGATTGAGAATACTAAAGAAATACACTCTGCCCCAGAGTACCAGTATTCAGTCTATCCATGTTCATAAAAAAATAAATATGCCCCAACAGCAGGCTTGCTCTTGGCCACTGGTACAGGGGAGAGCACGCTGGGGCCTGGGTTCCAGTCTCCCTGTTTGTGGCTCTTCCTCTCGATGTGGATGGTTCAAGGAATTAGAGGAAGTGAAGTCTGTGGGGAAGGGGACAGCACGGACCACCGAAAGGATCTGGTGGGAAGCAAAGTGGCGGTAGTGACATGAATGGGAACAGTCTGAAAGAGAGGATCTACTCTGGAAGTCTTGGAAAGATCAAATTGGGTTTCCAACCCCACAACACGACAGCTTTGCAACATGAAGTACATAACTCTAAAATGTGAGATGGAAGGACTGTGTATAGCTCAGTGGTAGAATGCCTCCCTGCATGCATGAGACCCCAAGTTCCATTTCCACACAGTTTAAAAAAAAAATAACAAGGGCGCTTCAAATCAGTGGCAGCGGAGATCAATGTTAACAGCACAGACTAGAAGGCAGACAGGCTGAGGTTCTAATTCCCTGTTTCCATCACGCTCCACTTTCCCCAAAACCTGGGCAGCTGAATTTAAAGAACAGTGATAGCTCCGTGTCTACCTCCTGTGTCTCTGACTTCTCCAAATGGTGAAGTGAGTTTAGATAAAACTAAAACAATTCCCTTTCTTTAGGGAGAAGCAAGCACAAAGGAAATTTCCTAACTTGCCCTAACCCAAGGCTAAAGTGAAATTCACCACGAAAGCTCATAGCTAATATTTACTGAGTACTTGCTGTGAACCAAATACGGATCAGAGCACTTGAGCGAACTCATGTAAAAGAAATCACAGGATGGTGCATTAACGATCACCCCCAATATACAGAAGGAGAAACTGAGCCACAGAGTGATTTAGACACTTCACAAGGTTAAGACATGGGAGAATTAGGGCAGGGCCCAGTTATGTTGGTCTTTAAACTCAACATTCTGGGAGGCCGAGGTAGAAGAATCACAAATTAGACTGTGTTTCAAAAATAAAAATTAAAAAAAGAAAAAGGCTAGGAATGTAGCTCTGTGTGAAGGCCCTGGGTTCAATTCCAATATTACCTCCACCCCTCAAAAACAGTTAAGACAAGGGTTTGCACTCAGGCACTCAGGCAACATGGCAGACAGTCAACCTCTTGACCCACCAGACTACACAGCCTTCTAAGGAGAGAGTGTGCAGAACACACACAGTGCTCAGGAACTGGGCCAGATGCCTGGGAAAGTTACTAGGCCATCCCACCCTCTTCTCCCAAAGGGCTGTCTGTTCCTATCTAAGCTACTTCCAAAGCCTTCCCCACATGATCATCCATACATGGTCTGTTTGGCCTATGGTAAGACATGGGGCCTTGCTACACTTACCAAGGGAGGCAAAGGTAGGACACATCAGGGGTGCAAACTGGGGTCAAAACTCTAAACATTCTGTTAATACCTCACTAGTCTTTTTCTTGGAAGCATTGGGAACCCTGAATGCTTCTTGGGTTTTTCGCACTTAATTCAAGTTGCTCCTGCTTTGTGGCCCTCCTGTCCCCAAATCGCAGTCACGGTCATGAAGCTGGGTCGCTGAGAAGCACACAAGGCAAGGCCTTCAAAGCAAAGAAGCTGAAAAGTTTAAGGAAGGATGATGCTCCAAAGACTCAAACTTCTCTTGAAGAGGACGTGACATTGTTGGCTCCATTATTTTGTTTTTAACACTGTGAAAGTGATTAATTCATAGTCAAACCAAAACAGCTCAGACGCACAGGCTGTGAGGGTTTCCTAATTACAAAATGGGAAAGGAAAAAAAGTGCTCTGGAATAGCAAAAAGCCAATAAAGTGAAAATTAAACTGATCATTACAGAGGACCAAAAAGAAACATCCCTAAAACTTAATTTCCACTCACTTTTTTTAAAATTCCCATAACTATAAAGTAGCTGAAGAGAACTTTCAAAAGTTTTAGTAGGAAAATTCCTGGGAGGGGAAGTGTGATCTTGGTGTCTAAGAGGTTCCAATTTAGCAGTTGAGAGAAGTTTTTTAGCAACCCTCCTGGCCCCATGGGATTGTGAAACTCACCCACATAGTACTCCTGGGACAGGGAATTCACACTCTCCAGAGGAAGCCAGGCAGGGAAGCCAAAGACTACCGGCAAGTAGAAGAAAATTCAGCTTCAGATTGTGTCGAGTTCACTCCTGCAGTCACAGAGGGCTGGATGCACAGCCAGGAAGAGGGCTTGGGGCAGTCTGCATCGCTACCATGGGTTTTGGAAAGCATCTACTCCTCTCCTGTGCCTGCAATTCCCCTCCACATCTCTCTCACCAGTGTGAAACGAGACAAGGCCTTTTAAAAACAGAACATCATAATCTCACTCTCTACTCACACCAAAGAGATATCCTGCATTAACCCCACGAGTTCCTTTTTAGCCTCACCATGTATTCACTCACCCAGTCAATAAACATTTATGAAGTGATGCCAATACGTTAGACCTTCTAGGAGGCACTGAGCTTAGAGACATGACCTGAATCCCCACAGGCAAGAGCAAAAGTGGATGTAGCACATGAGCCATGACATGGTGCTCATCCCCAAGCCGAGAGCCCCCCACCTACCCTACCCACTGAGGGACTGGACAGAACTCCAGACCTAGGCCCAAAGATACTCAATATAGCACAAACACTAAGAGACAAGAGAGGCAGCTGATGAGGTCAGGAGGATGAGTGGCTGTGGACAGACCAAGATGGACCTTGCAATCCAAGCCAAGGAACTTGGACTTGATTCTGTAAGAGTCAAGGATGAAGTCACAGAATCATGAAAGAAGGCATACCAATGGAAAAGGGGAAGATGCATCCACACGGCATCTAAGTACGTAAGTACGAGGTGCCTCATGCCACTGAGGGATGTATTGAGCGTAGTGAAAAGTGGAGGCTCCCAGAAACTACGATCCAAAACACTAGGTGTCTTCTGTGCCTCACTTTGTACTCACAGCACCCATTTCTTCTTCAGACTTAACCTTTCACATGCCACGGAAGGTGTGTTTAATAACCTCAGGGTCATTAGCAGGCACACACCGTACCAGCCCTGCGCGTGTCAGCTGACACAATCCACTGGTCGCTTCCACGATTCTGCACATTGAATATTAAAATCCCTCCACTTGACCTGCACAGAAAGCAAACCACAGCAAGTCTGTGAGGTCTTTAATACAATTGGTGATTTTCTAATCAGGTGATAATATATTGCAATTTATCTGTTTTTAATTTCTTGTTAGTAACCCACTTTGAAGAGTCCCTTTTTCTGCATTCCCTCTACCTGTATATATTGTCACATGGCTCATAAGCTTTCCCCCAACACACATGAATACATATCATCTCAGAGAAGCCAGGATGAGCAAAATTATAAATGAGGAATTTGTGCTTTTTATGGTCTCCTCTGCTAATTACAATCATTTGTATAAATTAAGCTTCTAGCCTTTCTTAGAATTGCTCAGTAAACAATCAAGTGGTTCACCTTCTACCTCTTTCCTCAAGCTTCAGCACATACACAATGTGACAGGCCAAGACCCTCCAATGTCCTGCTCACAGTTACCCACGCCTTCCTCCATCCTGAGCACCGTGTGACTGTGTTCCTCCTCCAGACTCCGAACTTCAGTACTGGGCCTGGAACAGGACCACAGTAATCTCCATGCATACTTGGGGCCTGCCCTCAAGCCACTCACAGTCCATTGTCAGGAGACAGGTTGCTATATAGTAAGTAAACAGATATATAAACAAGATTTGTGCTTGTGAAATTAAAACACTGTGGTGGTCACAGGATGCGTAGTCAGGGAAGGACAGCTGAGGAAGGCAGTAAAGTCTAACTAAGCCTGACAAGATAAAACAGAAAAAGGAAGAGAAAGGAGTGGCAGGCCAGAGACCAGCAGGAGAGAAGGCAGGAGGGCAGGGCGGCTCAGCATGGACACAGTAAGAGGCAGGCCGGGGTCAGAGGAGCAGTGCTGTGATGCTCCTAAGGGTACGAGCCATAAGACGCTGCTTCCTTCCTACAGTCACACTTCTGTTGTGTGGAAGTGGAACACACTGGGATGCTGACACAAACAGAAGGCAAGGAAGAGCCTCCACAGCCATGGGGGACAGCAGGATAGCAGCCCGAGAAACGACAACAGGCAGATCTGACTCAAGGATGAGGCGACTGGGGGGCTGAGCAATGAAAGAAGTAGAAATTAAGGGTGACTCTCCTAAGAATTGGCCTGAGACGCCTAGGCTGTCCATCAGACAACTATGTGGAGGTGAGGAATCGGGGGCAATGGGGTCTGGGACTCAGCAGAAAGGCCAGAACCAGAGAAGTGAGGCTGAGAGGCTTTGGGTGGCTTCACATAAAGCCAACAGCAGGAACGAGCTGTCTAGACACAGCCAGGAGATCCCTGGGGTGAGTTCCAACATGCAGGTGTCAGACAAAGAGGAAGATGTAAGAGGGAAGGCTGGGAAAGAGATGGGAGGATGGACGGAGGGATGGATTGACGGATGGACGGACGGACGGACGGATGGATGGATGGATGGATGGATAGATGGATGGTAAATAGATGGGTGGACAGATGGATAGACAGATACACACATGCCTGTCAGGGTTTACATGTGCTGGAAGAACAGCACAGCAGTTAAAGTGCTTGACTAACAAATGCATGGCCCTGAGTTCAATTCCCCAGCACCACGTAAACTGGGGTGGTGCATATGCCTATAATCCCAGCGCTGGGGAGGCTGAGGCAGAAGGATGGCCATGAGTCCAAGGCCAGCCTGAACCACAGAGCATGACCATATCTCAAAACAACAACAACAAACAGCCCTAACCAACTGTGATAGTTAGCAAAGTCAACAGAACAATTTACTCAGCACACTCGTTGTGGCCCCCACTGAATGGTTTCAAAATACCTATAAACAGCATAATCCTCCATCCTACATCTCCAAGGAGAGCAATCAACTACAAATGCCCACTAGACTTCGAACATACCACAGTCAGCTAAGGCACCTCTATGACTAGGACATGCTGCATGTACTTCTTGCTTAGCAATTAAAATAAATACATTCTACTGAAAAACTCAATTCAGAAAAGTAATGGAGATAGTTTTCTTCATTCCTATACACTGGTGACTGCAACCGTACTCCTTCCTCTAAGCACTCAGTAGCCTTGATTACAAGATATTCCCTATTGCCCACATGGTTAACCTCTTTCATGGCTGCTTGTGGGACCTCAGAAACATAGACTAAACCCAGGTCCATGTGAAACACATTTTGGGCTGACCGTGGCCCAAGTACAGCAAAGCATTAAGAGTCACTCGTGACAGTGCTCACGCAAAAGTTCTTTCTTAAAATGAGTGAAATAAAAGTCTTTCCCTCAAAAATGGGGTATTAATACTCTCGTCTCCAGAGGAGGATTTTTCAGTGGAAAATAAGAAAAGTAGTTCAAGAACATTATGTTCAGATTTTAGACAGACAGACAGACAGCAAATTCTAAAGCCGTTTGCTGTAACCCTGGGTATATTTTTTATTATTATTACTTTAACATAAGGGTAAGCTGAAGAATGATGTTAGATTTCTACTATAAATTGACGTTGTCACACCTACAGATACACCGGGTATCAGATCACCTCATTACAAGATACATGAAATGTAATCCCTGAACATAATTTTATGTGCTATTTTTCTGAGCTTCCTCTTGAAAAGGGGGTGAGTTCTTGTGTAGCAGTAATTTACCATTCACACTTCAGTAATAATCAAGGTGCCTGATTACCCTGAATAACATTCCTGGCTGTCAGAGTATTTCAAGGCTGTGAATTAGCATTTCAAAACCTTTTGAAATTGAGGGTAAGAGGGCTTTTTCCTTTTGCTGAAGATTTCTCTGGCTGCAATGAAGGAGGCATTAAATGCACACCTGGGGAAGCTGTAATGTTATAACAGAATACAGGAAAGAGTTCTCAAAAAAAAAAAAAAAAGTGTCAACAAGCTTAAGAAACATTACAGTTCAACAATCACATAACCTGACATGTCCAGGAAAGGTCTAAGTTCAAATACTCTGATCTGTGTCCCTATAATTCATTAGAGAAACCCAGAGGTCTCAGCATATTAGTTTATGCATAGAAACATATTTCTAGAATGCTTTTCCAGCCCAGGGAGGAGCATAAAAACTTCCTATGAGGCCATAGCCTTTGACTTGGAGTTGGAACTTCATTAGGCCTGGAATTCTAGTGCTCTGGGAGGCTGAGGCAGAAGGCCCACAAATTTGAGTACAGTCTGGGCCACTCGGGAACTTAGTGACACACTGCCTCAAAATCAAAAACAACAAATGGGTTGGGGATATAGTTCAGTGCGAAGGAAGGAAAGAAAGAAAGAAAAGAATAAAGAAAAAAAGCAAGCAATCTAACGAAACAGCTCAGTGGTTAAAGCACTGGCAAGCACTATACAAGCCCTAAGTACACAAGCTCAATTCTCCAGCACTGAGGAGGCTGAGGCAGGTGGACTGTCCTGAGTCTAAGGCCAGCCTGGGCTACATAGTGAGTTCAGAACCAGCCTGAATCAGCCTGGCCTACAAAGTGAGACCCTGTCTCAAAAAAAAAAAGTAAAAGAAAGAGAGAGAGATGGGTTTTTAATGTACAATGCTTGGTAACTCTTAAGACTTAGCTATCTAGGGCCATTGAGGGACAGAACATTGAGCTCTATTTACTTCCAAATATTATACAATCCTAAAATAACACAATAATTAATGTTCACATGAATAACCTGAGTCGTGTTAGGATGCTCTGTATAAGAAGGCAGGCAATTATAAAGTGCATTTCAGAAAGACTTGTTCTGATTAGGATGAAATAGGAAGTGTTGCACTTGAGGGCTGGTGGTATAGCTCAGTTGTAGAGCACTGGCCTCACATGTGCAAGGTCCTGGTTTCCAACTCCAGTGCCACAAAAAAAAAAAAAAAAAAAAAAAAAAAAAAAAAAAAAAAAAAAAAAAAAAAAAAAAAAAAAAAAAAAAAAAAAAAAAAAAAAAAAAAAAAAAAAAAAAAAAAAAAAAAAAAAAAAAAAAAAAAAAAAAAAAAAAAAAAAAAAAAAAAAAAAAAAAAAAAAAAAAAAAAAAAAAAAAAAAGCACTGCACTTCAAAGAGCCAGGAGTCATTTTCCCAAGAATTTTCTGACATGGAACTCTCGAATCTGATCATGAGGCTGGTCAATGAGGCTTCACCATCCATCAACACTATCACCTTCCCTGATAGTTTAATGGAAATCGCTCATAAACCACAATAAGCAGATGCATTATAAAAACAAGGAAGAAACAGCAGGCGAAGCATTGCAAAATGAAAAATACCTGAGACACAAATGAAAACATGGAGACACAGGTATGTGAACCACAGAGGAAAGAAGGCAGACAAGTAACCTCCCCACCCCTGGAAAGCAGCTCACCAGCAAGCACAAAACACAAGAGAGAGAGACAAGCTGGGGACCAGCAGGACATAGACCCAGGGGTCACGGAATCTGTATGCAATCAACCAGTCATAAATGAAATGGACAATTAAGTGATGAAATTACTTGGTCCAACATGCTCCCATTGCCTATTGTTTACATAATAAATTCAGGGTAGTCAAAAATTAGGTTGAGTTGGTTTCAGGGAACCTTGGGGTCCTTTGGCCATGTGAGAGGCAGGGGGTGGGGAAAGAAGAAATGGCAGGGCCCCACAGAGGGAGACAAAGATGATGCACTCTACAACTCAACATGTTCTTCAGCCAGAGCTCCATTCAACTTTTACCTGATCTCCCCACTGACTTTCTACACACGAGTTTCTAGAAAGACTCCTGAGGCTAAGGAGCACCGGAAAATCAGGCAGAAGAGAAAGCAGTCCATGTGACACCACAGGGAGGGATCTGTTCAGAATGCACAGCAAGCCTGGAAAGCATTAGCCTAACTCTTTAGTCCCTTTCAGCAGGTGTTGGGTGAATCCCAGCTCCCGTGGTTCCTCCTTCAAAAAATCATTCACTCACCCTAGCACCAACCCCAGGCTACTGTGTCCCTCTCCTGGACTCCAGCCCGAGCTCTCAACTGGCATGTGTGCCATCAATCCTCTCAAGATGCCTATCCACTTCCACATTGCTCACCTATTTGGGCACACTTACCTGGTGTTACCAGCGGCCCAACAGGGTAAAGCATCCTCACTGGTCTCAGAGGGTGCACCAGAGCACTCCAACTCAACTGCCAACCATTAATAACCCCATGTATATCCATTTTGTGTGACTAAAGTGAAATACCCGAGGCAGGCTAATTTTATAAACAAAAGAGGTTCATTTATTACTTATCTCATAGTTTTGGAGTTTTAAAGTCCAAGTTCAGTTGGCCCCTCACTGGTTCGGCCTCTGGTGTGGGTCTTATACTACCAGTCTTGCAGGACACATGCAGAAGGAAAAGATCACATCTAAAAACAGTTTAGTTTCGTTTGTTTTTTAAGACATGATCTCACTCTATAGTCCAGGCTCATCCTGGATTAAGTAGCCCAGGCTGTCCTAGAACTTATGGCAATCTTCCTGCTTTAGCCTCCCAAGTTCTGAGATTACAAGCATGTGCTACCATGCTCAGCCAGTATGTGTTAGTGGGGAACGGAGCTCCAGGCCTCACACTTGTAGACAAGTGCTCTACTATTGAGCTCCACAGCTGATCCACAACTCAAAATAGGAGGCCAGGGGGCTGGAGGAATGGCTCAGCGGTTAAAAGCGCTTGAGCAAGCACTAAGCCAAGCGCTAAGTACCCGAGTTCGATTCCCCAGCACCACATAAGATGGGCGTGGTGGCGCAGGCCTGTAATCCCAGCACTCTAGAGGCTGACACAGGAGGATTGCTGTGAGTCCAAGGCCAGCCTGGGCTCTGAAGTGAATTCAGGACCAGCCTGGACCACAGAGCGAAACCCCGTCTCAAAAAAAAGGAAGCCAGAAACTAGGGTCCCACAATCACTTCCAAGGGCACATCCCTAAATAACCTGAGGATCTCAAGGTCTACCTCCCAATATCACCATGCTGAGGAACAAGCTTCCTTTGGAAGACACACTCAAACCCCATTTACCTCATAGCCAACCCCTGGAGCTCCGGAGAGGTGCTTCCTGGTCTCACCACATCGTAATGAGCCCATCATTTCATTTCTCCCTGGTCCCCGCCTTCCTCACCACCCCTTAATCTGAAAACCTAAACTACATCCCCAACCCATTTGTTGTGCTCCTAAGCCACTCCCTACACGGAGCTGTTCTGTCATTCTATGGGGCACAGAGATGCTGGATACCAATAACTGCCGGGTGTGAACACACCCTGAGGATGTGCTGAGGCTGAGGGCTGCACAGCTGATCCTGCCAATGGGAACACACTCCCGTGTGCTTTCAGGAAAAATGAGTTCCCCCAGTGCCTGATAACTGCCCTGACGAGTTTCCTATGAGGGCTCTGAACCCTCTGCCTCCACTACATCTCCCAAGGTAGACACCCTGTCTCTAGACTCCACAGATCCTGGTCAAGCCAGTGCACTGCAACCTGGGACCACCGGCATGTTCTCAGCGGGCTGCACCAATGGCTCCACTCCTACTGAACCATGACCCACACCACAGGAGTCCCCCTCATCTGGCCTAAACTGCCCTGGGCCATCATCAGCATCCCACACTTCTGCCTGAGGCCAGCCAGAGCATCACCATGAGGCTAAGTCTGCACGGTGGGCTCTTGATCAGCCAGATCAGGACCCTTTCCTGCTTCTCCTTTGTCCCCATTATCCACCAGCACACAGGCAGGCACCCTTCCCTACTGAAACCCTCCAACAGCTCTCCACAGTTGGCAGAATCAAACCTTCACTGCTCACACTGCCCACAGAAGGGCAGTCCCCCTGCCTTCCTCTCCTCTCCCCTCTTCCTCACGGGCCCTTTCTCTATGGCTCTGCTTTTCCTTCTCCTAGGACCTCCACACTTGTTCTCCAGAGCCAGAATGGTCTTCTCTCCAATTTCTGTGGGGCTGGCTCCTTTCACCTCCTTCAGGTCTCAGCAGAAATGATGTGTCCCCTCTAGGCTGCCTCTGGTGTCTCATCCAGCGCCACCTCCAGTCCTCCCCATGGTAGCTCCCATTGTTTCCCTCCGAAACATCTGTCTTCTCTGCAGAACAGCAGCAGGGATCCTGCTTGTCCATTGTGGAGTCTGCAGCCTTTAGAACTCAGCCTGGAAACGGTGGCTGCTCAGTAACTGACTGTTGGCTGGTTAAGTGAATGGGTAAGTCAGTCAATGAATAAGTGAACACAGGCATGAATGGATTAGGGCATGAATGAATGCAGCAAAGTGAGCAGAAGTGTCTCAGATCGGGTGGGACCCAACAGTGGTCCTCAAATCAGCTGGCTGCCCTTCTCCCAGAGGGGCCGAAACCCAGCAGATGCCATCACGCTCTCCTGAGCCTCCCTGGTTTAACCCAACCAGTCTGCTGCCAAGCAGACATGCAGGCTCTGCTCCTCCTTTTCATAATAGTGGGGTAGATAAAACTTTTACGCTGTCCATTTAAACCACCACTGTTTGGCCCTCCCCAGAGGAAACTTCAAAATTAGAATTCCTTTCTCTCTCACTTTGCCCCTTTGTTGTCACAGAAATGCTCCATTTAGCTTTCCTAAAGGGCCACTAGCATCCCTATGCTCTAGCTGTGCTCCCCCCACCCCCCAAGCTTGTGTTCCTGATGGACAGCTGGGTTCTGGCCAAAATGCTCCAGCAGAAACCAGCCCCTCCATGCTGCCCCTGCCACTTGGCATAATCTCCCTCCTGGCTTTCCAAGCTCCAGTCGCCCCTTCCCTTGGGATATTTAGCATGTATGCTCTTCCTCCCACTCCTGTTCTTGCAAAATTTCTCCTTCCTCTCTTTCTTCCTTGTCTCCTAGGACACCTTTTTTTTAAAAAAATAACTATGCTCATTTATTTCAGATTTTTTTTGACTTTAGTACATTGATTACACATATTTCACTAATAGTTAATATTTTGCCCTATTTGGTTTTTCCTTTTACCTATCAGTTCATCCCTAATTTCATGCATAGCCTTACTTTTTTCTCAGCACATTCTCTTCTAGCTGTTGTCGCTTTTTCTCTGGGGTCATTGGTGTCACTGGCCTCCCTTTCACTTTCTAAGTTTAAGTATTCTCTGCAATACTGGCTTAGTGGCTGCAAATTCCTTTAAGCTTTCTATATCATGGAAAGTTTTAATTTCTCTCTTTAAATTAAAAGATAATTTTGCTGGATATAGCAGTCTCGGTTGGCTTTTATGTTCTTTTAGTGCTTGGATGACATTGCTCCATGATCTCCTGGCTTTTAGAGTCTGGATTGAGAAGTCTGAATTTATCCTGATGGGCTTATCTTTGTAGGCCAGCTTCTGTTTTTCTCTTATCGCTTTTAGTATTTTCTCTGTGTCCTAGGGCACCTTTTGATAATTATTCCATGGGAGAAGCTGTTTCATTCCAATAAAAGCCCCTCCCAACAAGAAAGGATGAATGTTCACCCCTGTTGTAGAACAAACAAACACCTTCACACAGAGCTGTCCCTGTGTCCTCCTTCCTTTACCCTCCTTATCTATTCGAAGAGAAGGTAGAAGCCATTTCCCCACTCCATGGGTCTGACAAATCTGGGCAGGAAGGTTGGCATACTAACTGGTCTTGTGTCACCATGCTTCCGACAGGCCTGCCCAAGTGATTCCTAGGAAAGGAAAGCCTCTCAGCTCATCAGAGACTTGCTCTAGGTGGCACATTCTTCGATAGCGTTGCTGCTGCTGTGGCTGCTGAAATTAGGCTGGGAATCAGACAAGGCCCCTTCTGGAAATGCTACCGCAGTTGCCAGGTTCTTTCTCTGGAGAGGGAATCTTACTTGCTGTTCACCCCTAGTTCCTAGCAAGCCGGGTTCTCTTGGATCACGGCAGCCTCACTTTTCCTACAGATGGCCTGAAAAAAAATCAGATGTCAGGCACACAATGTGAAACTGTGCCAAGCAAACAGGAGGCCATCGAGCCCTTGAAAAAGGTACCTCAGCAGCCCTGAAAAACTTGTCCTTCCGTGACAAGAACATGTGTGTCCCCCTGGGGCTGAGGCATTCACGGCAAGGTGAGCCACCTCCATGAGCTCTCCGTTAAAGGAGGCAAAACGCTTCCTTTCCACTCGTGGAACCACTAGCTCCATGAGCCCTTAACTCCTCTTCCTGCAAAATGGGAGCGCACAGATTTCTTTCATTCCTGGTGGTGCATGCTCTACCAATAAGCTATCCAAGGGCTAGACACTAAAGGTTTGCCTTTCTTTTTATACCTTATCAAGTGCATATGCATGAAGCATTTGGGATGTGTCAGCATCCTGCTAGGAACTACAACACCAATGGAGATGGGGTCTCTGTCCTGGAGGGGATCTAATAACTGGGGTAGGGTAAGCACCCAGGATGAAAAGCATTTCTGAAGTCCTATAGCTAATGCCCACGGAAGACTTGGTGAGGCAGGACCTTTGACGCCAAACTTCTTTGTGTACTGGAGGGGTAGGGGGACGTGGTGATTTTTATAACTGGGCAACTTGGAATAAACCAGCCACTAGTGTAGGCTTTTACCGATAGCTCTGCCAAACCCTACTGAATCTTTTGGGGTTGGTTTATTTTGTGTGTGTGTTGGGGCCAGGGGCACAGGGATGCCTGTCTTTTGGTGCTGGTAATAGTACTACAAACTGACCCTAAGACCTTCACACTGAGCTACATCCCAGCCCATTTTTATTTCTGAGTTTAAGACAGGTCTTTACTGAGTCCTAAATCATCCAGGCTGGATCCATCTTGAGTTCCTCCTGCTTCAGTCTTCCTGAGCACTGAGACCTGCACCACCGGGCTCAGCTCTGCTGAGCAGCAGGAAAGGCTCATTCCATTCAGTATCTCCCAAAAAGGAGGAGCACGAAGGCTGAACCGAGAGAGGAACCAAGGTCACGGGTCAACAAGCTTTCTCTAAGAGGCCAGATCATTAGTGTTTTTAGACTTTGCAGTCCAGACAGTAGCTGACCCTGCTCTCATAAGGGACCCGCCCATGGACAGACACAAACAAAAGGGGTGTGGCTGGAGTCCAGTAACACTGCACTGACACAGACACAGTGGGGTAAGTACCATACGGTTTCTCTAATATGAGGAAAATGAGCCATAAAAAAGTAAAAGCGAGACACAAGAAAGGAAGAAGATAGATTTTGTAGAGATAGAAGAAGCGTGGTATGGTTGAGGAGGTGGGCAGGAAAAAGGAATGTGATATGTAAAAAAAATTTTAAAAATTTTTAAAAAGTGGGTCTACATAGACAGGTAAAGGACTGAATCTGTCCTCTGTGACCCCCATTACCACCGTTTGCTACCTTCATCCTCATCCAACTCAGCACTGAGGAAGAATCATTACACCAGGGTTTTAGTTCACTGAATAAGGTAAATTTATATCCCATCTAAGTAATAATGGCAAACTCAGGTAAGTCACAAATTTCCTAAAGTCAACACTATTCTTTTTCCAACAGCAGCTATTGAGATCTACTATGTGCCAGAGCTGTAATGGGGACAGCGGCACAAGAAGGGTGCAGCCTCTGCACAGGGCTCAGGGCTGTCAATCATGGACATAAAACTTTGTTTTGAAATACATGTGGTGCGACACTCTCCATATATTCCACCATAAAACACATACAGAGCTATATTTTAAAAAGAATTAGATTTGAATATGTGGGCTTATTTACCCTTTTCCTTACTGGTAGACACTGAAGTTGTTCTCTCTTGTACACACACACATTACACACGTATATTCTGTTACATAGGTGTGTTTCTCTAAAGTGTGCAATGAGGGATAAGATTGCACAGTCATAGGGAAAACACAGTTAAAATGCACCTGGTCACACCAACGTTCCTTACCATGCCCTTAACTCTGGTTCACTCTCTTAAAAATGCACACCTTTGGTCACATGGGCAACCCACCAGGCAGAACACCAGGGGCCTGCATAAAAGCATGGATTCAAAGATGACCTCAATTGGTCTATTTTTTATGTATGTATGTATGTATGTATGTATGTATGTATGTACATATGTATATATGTAGCTGAAGAATGGGGAGGTAATGGCCAGACAATACAAAGTCATCCAAACTTAGACAGGATGAATAAATTATGAAGATCTAGCAGAGCTTGATGGTGCAGGTCTGTCATCTCAGCATTCTGGGAGGCTGAGGCAGGCAGGAGGATGCCATGTTCAAGTCCAACCTAGGCATCTTAGTGACTCAGTGAGACCTGGTCTCAAAATAAAAATGAAAAAATGGACTAAGGGTGTAGCACACTGTGAAGATCCTGGACTCAAGTCTCCAGGATCACACAAAAGAAAAGGATGTCTGCTGCACAGCGTAGTGGCCACAGTTAATACACTGCACACCTGTAAACTGCTATGAGAACAGACCTTGAATGTTCTTAACACACACTCCCCCAAAAGACTACATGAGCTCATAAATATGTTAACTAGCTTGATGCTTGAGTGTAGTAATCATTTCACAATGTATTTGTGCATCAAAATGTTGTACTGTATATTTTAAAATTATACAACTTTCACTTGCTAACTGTACCTCAGTAAAGTTGGGGAAAGTAAAATGCAGTGGTTCCTCAGGACCCTAAGGGGATTGGTTCAGGAGTCCCACACCAAAATCGCTACGTAAAATGGCACAGTATGTGCACAGAACTTACATACATTCTCCCATACACTTTCATTTATCTCTCCACTACTTATAAGACTTAATAGGATAAATGCTCTGTAAATAGTTTTTGTATTGTCTAGGGAAGAATGACAAGAAGAAAGGTTGATACACGTTGTTTATTTTGTTAATATTTTCAAGCCTCAAATGGTTGAACGTCTGGATTCTGAGCAAAGAGATACAGAGAGCAAGTGGTATGTTCACCAAAAATGCTATATATGTTCACCAAAAATGCTATATATGTAAACTACTTTTGTTCTGTTGTACTAGGGATCCAGTGCAGAGCCTTCTCTCCAAGCAACTTGCCCCGGGTCCTTTCTGATTTTGAGACAGTGTGTTACTATATGGCCCACGCTGGACTTGAACTTGCTGTCCTCCTGCCTCAGCCTTCTAGAGTGCTGGGATTACAGGCCTGCATCACAGGGCCCGGCTTTTGTTTTTGTTTTTGAGACAAGGTTTCATTATGTGGCGAGGCTGGCCTCAAACTCAAAGCCCCTGTCTCAGCCTCCCAAGTGTGCCACCATGCCCAGAAATATGTGTAATTTTTGTCACATACATACTTCAATAAAGCTAGAGGAACAAAAGAAAATACCACCCCAGCACATACACTTTCATACGTCAAAGTGGGAAGAAGCTAGGTCTGGGGACAGGTGCAAGACTGGGCAGCTGTTGGCCTGTGGTAAGTCTCTGCTGGCCACAGAACACAGGCCCCATGGCTGGCTTGGATCTACATCTGATGAGTGGCACCAGGTCAGCAAGGGAGGAGCCAGAGGGGAGCTCCAGGGCAGGTCCTTGGCATTCCTACAGCGGGGGCAGGGGGGCTACTGGGGCAGGTGGCCCTGCCTGTGATCTCTGAGGAGGTAGATTTTGGCACTCAAATGCCAAGCCAGGCCTGGCACTGGCCAGGTTGAGATATCCTTTGTGTCTGAAAACCCTTTTTGTGTGAAGTTGGTGTAACTTTAAGTGGGCTGCCAAGCGGAGCCTGTGAGAAAGCTCTGAGTCCAGCCTGCTTTCCTGGGCCAGTACGCTGCTCTCCACCCTTCCAGGGCTATTCCACCGGCTCAACAGGGTCATAATCCCCCCTCTCCCAGGAGGCACCTTTTCCCAGCTACCAGGACAGTGGGCTAAGGTGGTTCCTTGCCAGGCTGAAGCAGCCTGGAACAGATGATTTATTCTCTTAACTCAAGGCAAAAAAAAAAAGACCCAAAGTTCAAGTGTAGAGAAAATGTGACTGCCTGAACCATGGGGGAGTGCTGACCCTTACCTACGGGCCACCTGGTAACACAACAGCTACACTTTGCATGGTACACCCTAGCTTCATTTACCCTGCCCAAGAACTGACAACACAGAGGTGTTTGTTCCCATTGCACAGATGAGGAAACTGAGGCCAAGAGGCTCCTATTCCAGGTGGTGCACCATGGAGCCAGGACTCTGGCTGAGGCCTACGCAACTCCAAGACCTCAGTGCTTCCCGCTATGCCCGTGGGACACATAACATTTAAGGACTGCAACTTTTTAAAAAGCATTGTTCAATTTGAAAGACTTTTAGGCCTGCCAAAATTTGCAAAATCATACAAAAAATGTGTGTACCCCTCACTCAGCTTCCCCAAACATTCGTAATCCTATACATACCTATCCAACATACCTGACCAAAATCACAGAATTAAAATTGGTACCACGCCATTTATCTAACCTGCAAACCTTATTCACATCTCACCGACTGCACCCCTAATGGCTTTCTCTAGCCCAGGACAAATCCAATGTAGACTGGGGCATTGCGCGAGGTCTCACATCTCTTCAGTCTCCTTCAGTCTGGGACAACCTCTCTGTCTTCAATAGCCTTGATACTCCTGAAGAGCACTGGCCAGTTATTTAATCCTAGCACTCTAGGAGGCTGAGGGAGGAGGATCACCAAGTTTGAGCCCAACTTGGGCAACTTAGTGAGTCCCTGTCTCAAAATAAAAACAGAAAAGGGGCTTGCAATATAGCTCAGAATGAAGACCCTGGGTTCAATCCTCAGTACCAGAATAAGCAAACAAACAAAGTGAATTTTTTTAGGCTCATCTGATCAAGGATGAGTTACACATGTTTGGCAAGAATCCCTCTTTGTGAATCTTACTAAACAGCACATGGGGTCAGGATGCCCTGTTACAGGCAACACTCCTTTGGATCCTTTATTGAGGTGGCGTCTGCCAGGTTTCTCCACTAAACAGTACTCTTCTCCCTTTTTCAAAACTGGCAAGGCATTCTGACTAGTACTGTGCCTTAAGGATTCTATCTCTCACCAAATTTTTGTCCACTAACTTCAACACACCTTGTGATTCTTGCCTGCAACCATGAGTGGGAAATTTTTGACAAATGGCAATTTCCTTTTTTCCCAGCATTGGCTCTACACTTATTATCTAGACATTCTACTGAAAGAAAAAAAAAGCATGATTTTTAAAACTCTGTGTGCATTTGACCCACTGCCGTGAATCCTTCTCATAATACTTGCCCTCACTTTGGACACTCTTATCCCATCCTTCTCACCACGTTCTCAACCAGCTCTAGAAGTCCTTTCTTGTGAGTGTCATTACAGGAAGGCAGGTGGGTAGAAACACTACACTGTTCTCATCCACCTATTCACTGGAATTTGGCAGCGTGTGACTTCTGGCTCTTCCTGAAAGTCGAAGTGACCTCAAGAGCGTTACATGGTTTGAATGGATTCCAGACATTAGGGCGGCCGCAACAGCACAACCACCACACTCGAGGAAGAGACTTGCACAACTGCTTGATAAAGGGTGTCGGAAATGAGGGCAAGTATTTGGAGGAGAAGTGATGGGAACGTATCTTTTACCATAGTATGTTTGTAAAAATTTCAGTATTATATTTTTCAATCAGACCTTCTATTTGCTTAGGAGTTTTCTTTCAAAGTTGTTTTTAACCTTTTGAGGAATTACCTCCTCAAGGGACAACATATTTTCACTCTCATTAGCAGTATGAACGTCCCAACACGTCCACACTCTCAGTAATGCAGCTTGTTATTACCTGGCCCTTTGATTCCAGCCATCCTAGTGGGTACGAAGCAGTACCTCATCATGGTTCGGATCTGTATTTCCCCAATGGCTACAGATGCTCAGCACCTTCTCATGTGCTTATTCGTCATCTTTACATCTTCTCTGAAGAAATGTCTATTCATACCTTTTGCCTGTTTCTAAATTGTCTTGTCTATTTGTTACTCAATTCTGTTTGTGTGTCCATTTGTTTGTTTGTTTGTTTGTTTTTTAGGCTAGTCCTGAACAATCTTTGTAGCCCAGGGGCTAGCCTCAAACTCACAGCAATCCTCCTGCCTCCGTCCTCTGAGTGCTGGGACTATAGGCATGTGCTACCAAGTTCTGCCCTTGTGGTTCAATTCTAAAATTTATTTACATACTACCTACACAAGCTAAACCCTCATCAGATGATTTGCAGATAATCTCTCCCATTCTGTTGGTTGCCTTCTCATTCGGAATTTTTATCAGACATGATTTGTGAATATTTTCTTCCATTCTGGGGATCATCTTTTCATTTTCTTGATATTGTCATCTGAAGCAAACATTTAAAATTCTGATACAGTTCAAGGTATCTGTTTTTCCTTTGTTGTCAAGCAGAATTTCAACGCGAATGGAAATCTCTCCGTGAGAAATTTTCCAAGGGTATGACGATAATACAGACGCTACTTTTTAAAATGTATTAACATAAAATCGTTTATAGTCTCACTGGTTTATTTAGTTTTGTTTTTGATGGTGCTGGGGATTGAATGCCAATCGTGCCCATCCTTGGCAAGTGCTCTACCACTGAGCTCCTCTTTTACCCAGTCTCGGCTAGATAGCTAGCTATGTCTCTTTTTTTGTTCCTAATATTGTGTTTCTTTTTATGTTTTCTTGACCAATCTTTCCAGATATTTGCTTATTTTGAGTAGTCTTTCCAAGCAACCCATTTTGGGCTTTGCTTGATCTCTGTTGAATACTTGTCTTCTAGTTCATGGGCTTCTGCTCATATTTTTATCTCTTCCATCTTCCTCTTCTTCTTGTCTGGCTTGTTCAGTCAAATTTTTTGTCTCATTTCTTTTTTTTCCCTCTCGCTCTACTATACCGGCTGGTCTCAAACACACTGCAATTCTCCTGCCTCAGCCTCTTGAGTGCTAGGATTACAGGTGTGTGCCACCATACCCAGCTTGAGTACGGAATAGAACTCAGGGCTTTGAGCTTGCTAGGCAAGTGCTTTAACCACTGAGCTATTCCTCCAGCCCCTCTTCTCATTTCTTAAATTAGGTACTTAGTCTATTGAGTTTCAGCTTTTGTCAGGCTTCTGGTATTCTGTAACACACATTCCTCTCGTTAACATCCCATCTCCCTTCCTTGTATTAATCATGTCCCCATCATAAAGATGAAGAGGGACACAGGCAAGCATAGAGCTGCCAGTTCACCCATTCCAGGAGACAGCCGTCCCTGGAGACAGGTTCCCAGAGCACGGAGAGCCAGGGGTCGTGCCTCCAAGCCAAGAGGCATTTGGGTCCTATTTCATTACAGGAGGTGGCTCCCCATGGCAGCAAGTCCTTGTGGCTTCACCATCTTGTCCTTGCAGACTGGCGTCTATTTCAGCAAATCTTTGGCAGGCCAAAAGGCAATGAGGCAGATGCTCATGTGAGAATGAGAATCAGCCAAAGCAATAAACCCAGGCCCAGCTGTCAGCACAAACTGCTCCATCTTCAGGGTAGGAGTCATCCTGGCCTTTGCTTTGCTTCCTATCCCCATTCTCGATTCACTCTATCCCAAAACCACTTACTAGCAAACTCCCAAACATCATCACAGAATGTAAGCACTGGAAGGGAGGGAGACCAAGGTGCAGGTCATGTGCCATTCAACGTCAGGATACAGGGCATTTTTCATGGTGTCTGTCAGCATGAAACAACTAGCTGAGGGCTGGCTGGGGCCTAGCTTGGTGTGAGGAATACGTTTACCCTTCAGAAGCCCTGGGTTCAATCCCAGAATTGAAAAAAAAAATCAGCTCTGGGAGCTGGAGAAATGGCACAGTGACTAAAGTGCTTGCCTTGCATGCACAAGGCCCTGAGTTCTATTTCTGAGCACCACATAAAGCTGGGCTTGGTGGCACTCGCCTGTAACCCCAGCACTCGGGAGGCTGAGGCAGGCGGATTGCCCTGAGTCCAAGGCCAGCCTGGGCTACCCCAGTGAATTCAGGACCAGCCTGGACTACAGAGTGAGAGTGAGACCCTGTCTCAAAAAAAAAAAAAAAAAAAAAAAAAAAATCAGTCCTGTGTATAATTCACCCTGCTTTGAATCCTACCTTTCTGATACTATTTTTGTGATCCTTTGCTTTTACTTAGAGTTCACTTGCTTCACACGCTTTTACACATGACTTAATTCTTAAAAGGTTAAATGACTTTGTCACTTAATTTATCTAAGACTGAGAGTTAGTTGATAAAGTCTTTCACATTTTTGCCCCAACCGGGCCAAAAAAAAAAAAAAAAATACAGACAGTGGTCCCCAACATTACTGACACACCAAGGACAGGTTTAGTGGAAGACCATTTGCCCAAGAAGTGGGGTGAGAGAGGTGTATTTGTTATGCAGTGGGATATTGGAAGATAGCTTTGAAAGGTGAGCAGCAGCAGGGGCACTCCAGAAGGGACTTGAGCAAAGCCACGTCTCCTGCCCGGTCAAAATACGCATTAGGACATTAAAACCTAATAGGAGCATGCTGATGGAGGAGGAGCTGCACTGGCCACTTATCTCCTGCTGTCCGCTCATCAGGAGGCCCTGTTCTTCCTAGGCCTCAGACTGGCAAGAGTGACAGTCCCAGAAGTTGGGGACCCATGCTATAAGCTGTCTCAAATCACTACAGGTCTGATTTTACCAATATGTTGAACTTCTTAGGCTAAAAGTAAATCTTTTTCAGTTATCCATGAAATATTGACATAGGCAATCTTATATACACACACGAGATCATTGTACAAATTTTAAAAATAAAATAAAAAACATGTACCAACTGCAATAAAATAAGGTTAGACATTAATTCCCAGAAAAATTTAAAAGAAAGCAACAGTGATCACAGTCATTGTAAAAAACACTAACAACACAAGCAACACATATTAAAACATATGGGAAGTGGTCAAAGCAATTCTAGAGAGGAAAGCCATGGCCTTAGTTGATTTCATGGCTAAATAGGAATCAGAAAGTTGTATTAGTTGAACTGAGAACTCAACTAAAACACTAGGAGGATTGTGAAAAAATCCAAGTAAAAACTTATACAGAAGTCAGGCCTGGTGACACAGGTCTACAACCCCAGAACTCTGGGAGGCTGAGGCAGAAAAATCACCAGTTCCAGCCTAGACTGGATAACTCAGTGACTTGGAGAGACCTTGTCTCACAACCAAAAATAAAAATGTGCTGGGGACAGAGCTGGTGTGAAGGTCCTTGGTCAGATTCCCAGTACTACATGAACAAAAAAAACTAAAGTTAAAAAACAATTAAAAGTGTTCAAAAGTAAGCAGCAGCCTTGAATAGTAAGTAGATAAGAACATTTTTTTCTTTTCTTTTCTTCTCTCTTTTTTTGGGGGGTAATAGGGTGTAAACCCAGGACCTTCACAACTAACTACATATCCAGCCAATTTTACATTTTCTTTTGAGAGAGACTCTCACGAAATTGCTGCGTTGCCCACACTGAACTCCAACTTGCAAACCTGTTGTTGCCTCAACCTCCCAGTATGCTGGGATTCCAGATGTGCGCTATTATAATGGCCCAGCTGGAACATCAGCTCTGAGAATAGAGAGATTTTGTTTGATTTCTACCTCTAGATCTTGTGGCTGTGTGACTCCAAACCAATTGAACGTCTTCAGTACTCAACTATCTTTAAAAGATGAATCACAGTATTAACTCACGGTAGTAAAATATTTTTAAATTAGACAGTGTGTCCAGGGTACTCAGTACTAAATGAAGGCTCAAGAAATATAAGCAGTTGTTATTACCACTTGCACAAATGCCACGAAAGCAAACACACTCAGGCAAAGAGGGAAAATAAATGCTCATCATTAGAAATTAGAAAGATGATACTGTCACATATGGAGATTTTTAATACATTTTTAGCAATGGCCATATATAACTCTATGCCTAAAAAATGAAAATCTGGGTAGAAGTTATTTTCTTGGAAAATAAACTCCTAGATTTGACTCCAAAGCAGTTGAAAAATTCCTGAATAGTCATAATAATATGGAATAAATTGAAATGGTTATCAAATAACTACTTCTAAGAATGAAAGGGCCCAGATGGGCTAACTCTAGCAAGCCCACCAAGACCAGCTATTTCTCCTGCTACACAAACTACTTCAGGACACAGAAAAGAGTGAGCACTATATACTTCATTTGATAAGGCTAGAACAGCTTTCATACGACGGCCAATATAAAGAGAAGAAAGTTCACAGAAATCTCACTTTTGAACTTACAGCAATGAATACTACATTACCACAGACTTTATTCCAAGAACTCTAGAATAATTCCAACTTGGGAAATCATATGACCACAGTAAGAAATCACTCATACCCACCAGAATATATCATTAAAATACATACATACATACATACATACACATATACATAAAGGTAAGTAAGTGCTGAAGTGTGGATGAGGGTATGGGCAGAATGCAATCCCCATATACCACTGGTAGGAACATGAAATGGTGACGCTGCTGAGCAAACACTCCTTCAAAGAGTGGAAGGTCCTCAAAAAGTGAAAAAGAGCTGTCATGTGACTAAGCAAATCCACTCCTAGATATACAGCTAAGATAAATAAAAGCACTTGCCCTTACAAAACCTTGTATACCAATATTCACAGCAACATGAGTCAATCATCTCAAAACTGAAAATGATTGGACTGTCCATCAACTGAGGAATGAATTTATTATGCTTAAACCATGGAATGTTATTCAGCCATTAAAATGAATGGGACACTGACACATGCTACAACACGGAGGAGCCATGAAAACGTTATGCTGATTAAGACAAATCAGTCAATAAGGACCACATACTGCATGATTCTATTTACAAGAACTGTATAGGGCTGTGGGCATAGTGGTTAAGGTGCTTGCCTAGCAAGTGCAAGGCCCTGGATTTGATTCCCCAGTGCCAATCACACAAGACAAGTGTGGTGGTACATGCCTGTAATCTCAGCACTCTGGAGCCTGAGGCAGGAGGACAGTCGTGAGTTACAGGTCAGTTTGGATTATTAATGAGTTCAGGACCAGCCTGGAATAGAGTCAAAAAAGAAAAAAATCATACAGAGCAGGCAAATCTATAGAGATCGAAAGGAGACTGTTTGCCTAGGACCTGGGTAGGGGATAGGAAGTGACCACTAAAGGATGGAAAATTTGCTTTGAGAATGACAAAAAAACTTCAAAGACTGATTCTGGAGATGATGGTACCACTCTAGAAAAACATTCTAAATATCACTGAACTATATTTTCCATGGGTGAATTATATGTTATGAAAATTACAGCTCAATTATAGAAATCAAAATGTTAATAGTTGACAGAAAAGTTATGTGACCATTTCAACTGATACGCACATGTTATTGGGTGGAAAAAAATACTTTAAAAATTTTTCCAGGTACATAAGAAATGGAGTTCATTCCATGAAGCACAATAAAGAATATGTTTCCTGAAACTAGTCGCACACAATATATTCAAAGACGAACATCCAAAAACATTCTCACTTGAATCAGAATGAAGACCAAGAACACTTACAAGTATTATACACTACTACTTTGAGGTTCCAGCCAATGCAGCAAGATAAGAAAAAGTAAAAAGTACTAGAATTGGGAAAGAAAAGCCAAAATATTCAGGATTTATAGTTTATAGTTGACAGATAAGAGAAGAGAATTAACTAAAATGTTATGAGAAGTAATTTTACTAGAGTTTAGTTAAGTCACAGTTTGCAAAATACTTACATGAAAATCACAAGGGCTGGGAAAATGGACAGCACGTGTGTGGACAAACTGTGGTACACCCATTTAACATACTGTCAATACACACACACTATGGATAATAAATAACCCAAATAATCACACAGGGTGAAAGAAACTCTGCACATGGTCCCATTTACTGCAAATTCTAGAGGAGGCAAACTACCATACAATGATAGAAAGCACAACGGCGGGAAGGAGCGGAAGGAATTGCCAAGGAACATCGGAAACCTTCTGGGCTGACAGATCTCCTTTTTATGTGTTGCTCTCTCATGGCGCTAGGAATCAAACCCACGGACTCACGCATTAAAGGCAAGCTGTCTCCTCCTGAGCCACATCTCCAACCCAATATGCTCATTATCTTGACTGTGGTGACAGTTTTATAGGTAAATACATAGGTCAAACATATCAGGTTATACTCTTTAAGCATATACAATTTATTGAATGTCATTTATATCTCTGTAAATTTATTTTTAAAATATACCTGAAGAATCAGAGAGAAACACAGGAATACAGTTTATGATGATGTCCAAGATTACATCCCATTCTTTTGCTATCCTAACAACCCTAAAGGAGACTTTGAAATAATCAAATTATTACACACAATGGTTACGTTGATAGCTATAATTTAAAAATTATAAAAGTTAAGCTGGATCTGGTGGCACAGGCCTATAACCTCAATGCTCAGCAACTTGTTGAGAGACTGTCTCAAGATAAAAAGTAAAAAAGGCAGAGGGGTGAAGTGAAGCATGGTGGCATATGCCTATAATGCCAAGACTCAGGAGGCTGAGGCACTGAAGCAAGAGGATTGCAATGAGTAGTAGGCCCACAGCTGGGGTACCTACTGAGTTCAGGACCAGTCTAGACTACAGAGTGAGACTCTGTCTCAAAAAAAAAAAAAAAAAAAAAAAGGTGGAGGACTGGGCTCAGTGTGAAGGCCCCGAGTTCAATCCCCATAACATAAAAAAAGAAAACCAGACAGATGACAGATTAGATAGATAGGTCTCTCCTATCACCAAGTTCAAGTTAACAACACTGCCATTAAATTTCCAACTGCATTTGCAATGAAACCTGACAAACTCATCGGAAGCTAAAAAAATAAACAAATAAGCAAACAAGAACAGCAGTAGGAACTGAGAAGAAAACAAAAAAGAGTGAATATTGAGTCCAACATTCACTCTCAGCACAACGCATTATCCAGATAAAAAGTGACAGGAAAATAGATTCGTGAAATGAAATAGAAAACTTGAAAAACAGATCCGAGTTTACATGATGCTTAATTAAGCACTGAATAAATACGGCATCTCAACAAGAAGGAAGAATTGAACAATGCTTCTCAGTAGATGTCACTAAATACTGGATAAGGATTTGATTAACAATGCATATCCTTACCTCACACCATATGTCATAAGTAGTCCCAGATGGAAGAAAAACTGAACTACCCAACCTCAAGTTGACAACAAGGTACAATGAGGTAGTACAGAATCCCTACCACCATAAGCACCTAGAAATATTAGATGACATGTATTTTTAAATATATATATATATATATTTTTTTGAGACAGGGTCTTGCTCTGTGGTCCAGGCTGGTCCTGAATTCACCTCAGAGCCCAGGCTGGCCTCAGACTCACGGCAATCCTCCTGTCTCACTCAGCCTCCCGAGTGCTGGGATTACAGGTGTGCACCACCACACCCAGCTTATGTGGTTCTGGGGAAGAGAACTCGGGTACTTAGCGCTTGGCTTAGTGCTTGCTCAAGCGCTTTAACCGCTGAGCCATTCCTCCAGCCCTCAAAAAATATTTAATATATAGCAGATCTCACCAAAAAAAATGGGGTGAGGGAATCCTCAGGTGCTAAAGGAAAGAAGAATCTGAGAGACAAAGTGTGCAGAGAAACACTGAGTCCCCAAGCAGTCATGACTTGTGAGGGAGTACAGAGGCAAAAGGAAGAGAGAGACGTAAACAAAGGAAGACGTGTCATTGAAACCAGAAACAGGCTTGATGTCTGTGGGTTTGAGTGCCAGCACCCCATGAATAAAGAAGAGGCCTTGTGAATGGACCACTCCAGCCTCTCTTTTATCAAATATTTAATGATCAAAGAGATAAGAGATATCTAGATATGGGTCCAGTACCTATTTACACCAGGCCACTTGTGGACAAGACCAACATGAATTCCTGACCTCATGTAAATGTCCATTCAAACAAATGATAGAAAGGAACAAGTGGAAGGATGGGAAGGCAATCAAATACGATAAATAAATAAACAAAATAGTATATTAAACTCAGGCCTGGTTTTACAGGCCTGTATGGGAGGCTCAGATAGGAGGATCACAAGCTGGAGCCCAGCCTGGGCAAATTAGAGACTTTGTGAGACCCTGTCTCAAAACCAAACCTAGGGGGTGGAGGAAATGCACAGTGGCCAGAGTGCTTGCCCAGCAAGTACAGGCTCTGAGCTCAATTCTCCAACACCATATAAGCCAGGCATGGTGACATACACCTATAAACCCAGCATTCAGAAGGCCAAGGCAGGAAGATTGTCATGAGTTTAAGGACAGCCTGTGCTACGCAGGAATTTCAGGACCAGTCAATACTACAAAGAGAGACCCTGTCTCAAAATAAATACATAAACAAATAAAAATTGAGCTAGGGATGTAGCTCAGTGTGAAGGCCCTGGGTTGGATCCTCAATACCATAAAACAGTAAGATTAAATAAATACATAGTATGTTAGAATGTAGTATGTGTTACAGGAAAAAAGGAATAAGTAGGCCAGGATCAGGGTGACCTCAGGAGTGTGTACTTGTAGGTATATGTGCACACATAGGTGTGAAACAGACAGAACAGGTGGGAGCTGCCTGCAGGACGAAGCAGGAAAAGCAGGGCAAGTCTCGTGCTTGACCAAAGACTTGCCATCTGCTCGCAATGTTGCCCCCATGTCAGTACCAGTGCTCCGGCCAGGAAGAGTGTGTCTGCCTGGCGGGCTGGAGCGAGAATGGTTGAAGTTGGTACAGAACAACCAAAAAGGAGTAGTGGGAGACAGGATAGAGATTCAGGAACCTGATCAGGCAGGGAGGGCTCTGAAACCACTGTTGGAGCCTGGTATTCCTCTGAGTGGACCCCGAGGTGACCCACTGGCAGCTACGTCTAGCTGCTGTGTTGAGAACAGACCAGTGAGAGGAGCGGCGATCTGCAGCGGAAATCCAGGTGACAAAATCTGGACCGTTCCAAAGTGCTCTGAGAAAACTGGGGACTAAACAATCTTTGCCCATCCAAAAAGATTTGTCTCTACTGAAAGTTTGAGCAAAGGAAGAAAAAGTTCTCAGTAAACGACAAAATAAAAGACCAAGGCCAGCAGGATCCTGTGATGCAGGCTTGTAATCCCAGCACTCTGGGAGGCTGAGGCAGGAGGGTGGTAAGTTTGAGCCCAGCCTAGGCAACTTAGCAACTTGGTGAGAGTCCCTCTCCAAACCAAAAGTTAAAAAGGGATAGAAATACAGGTCAGTGTGAATTCAATTCCCAGTACCACAGAAAGGAAAAAAAAAAAAAAAAAGCCTAGGCCTTGGAAGGTCAGGAGGCCAACTCATTTTATATAAAAATTTCCAATGATTAATAATTTAAAAATTGCTCCAAGACCAATGATACCTCTAGGATATTTGGAGGAACTGATACAAAAGCACAGGATGGGGCATTTCCATAACTTAGACCAACAGGAATTCCACAAAAATCCCAAAGAGATAAGTTCATGGCCTGAAAGTACAAAATATGTAAGGAAACCATTCACCACGAGCAAAGGGCGGCAGGAGGATCGGGACACCAGGAAGGCGAGATCGTCCATCACACTAGCCAGGACTCCACAGTCAGTTATGTTGGAGATGCGCACAAGGAAAAACGCTGAGCAAAAGCAGCCAGACAGTCAAGAGAACACAGCATACGATTTCATTCATGTCAAGCTTAAACCAGGCACAACTCCATCTAGACTGGGACGAGTCCAAATAGTGGCTACACCACGGGACAGGTGGGCGGGAGGAGCCTAAAGGGGCCTTTTGGGAACATTTTATTTCTCTATGCCACTGCCAGATAATCACGTGAGTTCTCTTTCTGAAAATCCATCCATATGAGCACATATGAACTGGACAAAAGACTGGCCGCCCAGCACATGCTCACAAGGGCAGGGGAGAAACAGGCCCCATGTTGTTCCCACATTCCTATAAGAAACCCTCCTGAACTCACTGGTTCACCAAGTTGGCCCTTGGTGCAATCACTACTTGGGAAATGTACTGTGCCCCATCTTGGGTAAATTGGCCTTCATATCCTTCCGGGAAAGTTTATCCCCCTGCAACACTTGGGGGTGACAGGCAGGAAAACTGCCAGTACTCTTGGAGAAAGGCCCAACAAGAACCCGCAATTAAGCATTCTTTTCCTGGCACTGGAGATCGAACCCAGGGCCTTCGCACTACAGTACATCCTCAGCATCCCTAGCCCTTTTTTTGGTGGGGAAGGGAGGGTGGTGAGACAGGTTTTCACTGAGTCACCAGAATGCTCACACGGGGCTTGAATTTGCAATCCTCCTGCCTCAGCCTCTCAAAGTGCTGGGATAACAGGTGTGTGCCACCACACCCAACTCAAAGCAGCATTCTGAGAACCCCAATGGCAAGAGCGGGGAGGGGGGGGGATCCGTCCAATTGCAGAGCGTGGAAGGCAGGGTGGGATAAGTAACACAGGGCAGACAGGGAGCAGAGGAGCCCTCAGGAAGACAGAACACCGTGCCAGAAAGCAGAGTATCAGGGCTGAAGATGGCTTCTGCACCAACCCACCTGCCCACAGAGGAACCAGTGGAGGCCGTGAGGTGTATGGGAACTTGCACCAATCGGCCTTTGCTTTCCAGCATGGGAAGTTCCCCTGACAGGAAGAAAATAAGTGTCACCTAAGTAGCCGTGAGGAGCACAGGGCAGCAAGACTCCAGAGCCAGGACGCCTAGATGCTACGCTCCCACTCCGCACCTGCCAGCCGCGGGATCTCGGACACGGTACCCACCTCCATCCTGGGTCTCAGTTTCTTCGTCTGTGACAGAGTGCACACTGTCAGTGTGGAGAGCTGCTTTCTGCTCCTGTGTAACCACTGTCTATTACGGCTGAGGCCACTATCCCTGAGGGTTCAGTAACGGCTCTTCTTAACATTCCCCTGGTGTAAGTTCATTCCCATATGCACCCAAAGACACAGACAAGTGTAGTTACAGCGGTGTTATTGTCCAAACCCCAAACCTGGGGAGGGAGGCAAACTTTACTATCTGTCCTAAGTGGAGTGGAGAAATATGCTACGACACATTTTTAGCATAGAATTCTGGGCAGCCTGAAAATTAAGTAACATAGGGCTGGGGGAATAGCACAGTGCTTGAAGCACTTATTAACGATCACAAGGCCCTGGGTTCGATTCTCTAGCACCACATAAACTGGGTGTGGTGATACACACCTGTAATCTCAGCACTCAGGGAGGCTGAGACAGGAAGACGCCCAGAGTTCAAGGCTAGCCTGAGCTACACAGTGACTTCAGGACCATCCTGGACTCAGGGTGAGACGCTGTCTCAAAACAAAACAAAACCACAAGAATTAATAAAGTATTACTGTGCTACAAAGGGAATATCAAAAGACAGAAGCCAGCAAGATATGGTGGCACAGGTCTAGAATCTCAGGAGGCTGAGGAAGGAGGATTGACAATTTAGGCTTGCCTGAGGCAACTTAGTGACACCCTGTTTAAAATAAAAAGGCTGGGAATGTAGCTCAGTGATAGAATGCTTGCCTGGCATGCAAGATGCCTGGGTTCAATCCCCAGTTCAAAAGAAAAGAAAAGAAAAGAAAAGAAAAGAAAAGAAAAGAAAAGAAAGAAGCTAAAAGACAATTTACTTTATATAAAGTTCAAAAATAAACCCACTGTAAGGGGGTGGGGGTGGGGAGACACGATACCTGAAGCGAGTGCAGTGCAGCTCTGGGTTGCTGGTGTTTCCTTGATGGGGGTGCCAGTTATACAGCTATGTGTACACTGGGAAAGGTCACGAACTGACCACAAAGGATCACATGTTCTTCTCTACCTATGTCACACTGCCATACTCTGCCTCAGAAGACACCAGCTTAATATCAGAAGTTCCCTCGCAGGACTGTTCTGAGGATTAACTCAGGTGCACCCATAAAGTGCAGGTTCAGACCCCGGCAACAGTCCTTGACTGTAGAAAAGCACGTTGACAGGAGCCCTGAGGCTAGCATCAGAACCCACCTCCTGGCCCCATCCTGTACCTTTCCTCTGAGCTCCATCTTGAGGCACAACACAAAGCGTCCTCCAGCTGGGCCACTAAGGAAGCCAAGGCACACAGGCCTTAAGTGATTGATCCAGCTTCACATTCCTAGTGGACCAAGTCTGCCATCACAACCTTATCTCTGATACTGGACTTGGCATTACATTTATTATGAAGCAGAATGCCGTGCTCTGACCTTGATTTAAAATTATGCTGTATGGATCAGGACAAACAGAATTTGGTTTAACTTACAGTTAGATCAGATTTTTCTGCAGGCATCGTTGATTAAAATGACAGCAGCAACACACACTGCTCTCTACCCTCATTGAACAATACAAGGGGTGAGTAATATGGAGGAAGGCTCCAGCCTGTTCTCCCCTAGCGTTTCTGAGTACTAGGATGGCAACTCTGCCCACACACATGGCTGCAGAAGGATTGATTTCTACGACTAGGAGGGAGAAGCCATCTCCATCCTCGTGGCAGCTGGAAGACCAAGCACTTTCTTACCCGAGACTCTCTCCAGGGTTGAGACATGACCCGAGACAGGGCTGGGTCTGGCAACAAAGAGGTGCTGTGATTCCCCTGCCCACCTCACAGGTCTGGCTTTGGGGAGAGAAAAACAAGGGTGGCCGGCAGGCTAAGAGCAGGGGAGTCAGTGTCCAACAGTCCTGCTCAGGGCCGCCCAACCCCAAGGTACTTTCCTGTTTCAGGGGCCAAGTTCTGTGTCTGTAGACATAGTGTTTCCTGTTTCATGCTGGGTTTGAATATATTAGTATTCGGCACTTCATGCACAGGCCCAAATGTAAGCACCGCGCTGAGGACAGTGGCTTCTGAGAGGCCTCCTCCCTCGGAATCACACAGATGTGGTTTTAAATGGAGGCAACAAGCTGGAGGGTAAAGGGGGAGAAGGCCCAGGAAGCCCCTGGACTTGGGTCCCTGACCCAAGTTGGAGCTGTGATAAGCTCGTCTCAAAAGCCAAGGCAGTTCTGAACAACCTGCCTGAGAGCTTTCTGACATTCTAGGAGGAGCACGCTATTGAGGAAACCAAAAACCGAACATTAGACCAAATGCACGGGAACTTGTGATGTGGACCAGAGCCCAGGGCTTCCCCGGTACAGCAGCCAAATCTGAAACCTGTTGTCCCTCAAATCCTCATCACCTCCGGTGTACCCTGGACGCCTCCACAGTTCCTTGCTCCAGGACCACGCCTAGCACAGTGTAGAGCAGGTGGTCAAGCGTTCCCCACTAAGTGTACACTGCCGCCTCCATGACAACCTATGTCCTGCAGGGAGGACATCTGCTTTACACTGCGTTATGTCCCTAGACCCAGTTGCCCCACAAACATCCACCACATCTTTATCTGCGGTGGGGCGGGATAGGGCAGGGAGGCAGACAGCAGCAGGAGTGGTAAGGCCTTTGCTGGGCACTGTAGTTGCCCCCTCAGCACAAGTTTTGTTGTCCGTGGTTTCAGTTAAATCATAGTCCACAAATACTAAATGAAATATCCCAAGAATAAATAATTCTTAGCTTTTAAAGTGAGTGATGGCATCTGAGGAGCATGAAAAAATCTCCAGCTATCCTGCTCCAACCTCCCTGGGGTCACTTTATCCAGGGTGTCCACAGTGTATATTCTACCCACCCATCAGCCACTCAGTAACCCTCTCGGTCATCTAGCTGGTCCAATAACTCAATAACACTGCAGTGCACCCCTACCCCTTCTTTTACTTAAGAATTGCTACAAAGTACAAGAGGAGAGATGGTGGAAATTCAGGTACACCAAAGAGAAGCCATAAAGAACACCCTGTAAGTAAAAAGGTGAAAGTTTTGACTTCACTGAGAAATAAAAAAATCATACTAAGGTTGCTAAGATCCATAATACAATCAATATGCGGTCAGAGAGCATATTACATAACTTTTATTATAGCGTATTGTTAATCTCTTATTGAGCTTAATTAATAAGTTAAACTCTGTCATAGGTATGTAAGTATAGGGAAAATATTATATATGGAGTTTGGTACTATGTGCGGTTTCAAGTATCCAACTGGGGTCTTGGAACACATCTCCTGTGGGGAAAGGGAAACTCCAGTAATCACCACAGCAACTCTAAGTAGGAACAGATGAAATCAGAAGCCCTGACAATGGTAACTGAGAAGGCAGGAAGTGCCCCTCACTCGGGGATATCACATGTGGGATCTTGGGGCTGGAGGAATGGCACAACAGAGTTAAAGCGCTTGCCTTCCATGCACGAGGCCCAGAGTTCGATTCCCCAGCACCACCTAAAGCTGGCCATGGTGGTGCGTGCCTGTCATCCTAGCACTTGAGAGGCTGAGGCAGGAGGATTGCTGTGAGTCAAAGGCCAAGCCTGGGATACATAGTAAGTTCAGGACCAGCCTGGGCTACAGAGACCCAGTCTCAAACAAACAAACAAACAAACAAAAAACCTACATGTGGGATCTAGCACAACATACGGACCCTCAGGAAACTAAAAGGTCTGTCTCATTTCTTTATTTAGAAACCAGTTACTTGAAACTATTCAAAGCCAGCCCCTTGAAGGTCCTTGTGGTCCTCCAGATTGTCCAACTTAAGTGTGGAACCTCTGGAATGTGCGAAAATTGAACACGACAACCAATCGTCTCTCTTTATCTGCAGGCAGGAAAGAAAATCCAGCCACAGCACCAGCCAGGATGGTCCATGAGGGGCCAACTGAAACATGCCCACATGCACATGGAGGTGAGACCTTGCCCCGGCTAGTCCTGAATCCTCTCAGGAGACAAACTTCCAGCCAGGAAATGGCTGTGTGGGATTATGACCTGGGTGTTACTTTCTGCCTTGCAAAGCGCTAGCCCAACAACTTGATTTCAATCCCTACGAAGCCACTCTTTTACATACTCTGGAAGTCTACTCTACCCATGTTTTTCCTGGGTCTTCTTTCTCAGCACAAATGTACTGTTCACCTCAACTCCCAGCAACCTAACGGTAGCTAGTACGTGAATCCCAACGGCAGTGGCCCAGGTGTCTCCAGGGGTAACTGACACAAGGCACAGCACACCTTTCCACTCCTCAGGAGAACTCCTGAGCCATCAGTACACCTGCCTCCTCAAAAGGTGCCTTCTTCTGTGCTCTGAGTGCCAGTGGCTGTCTCTAGAAACAAGATATATAATAAAGGAGGGTTGGGGGCATGAATCTAAGTTTGGGAAGGAAAGAGAGCCTTTGACAAGAGACACACCTGAACATGGCCGAGGTCTCCCAGGAGCTGGTGATGAAAAGTATTTCTATAGGCAACAACTGACTATTGAAATCAGTCTCTGATGTGTAACAAAAGAGATAATTTATATAAAATGTTTTTTTTCTTCAATTTTTTTAGCCCTCCTTCTGGGAACTGAACCACAGGTTTCAAAAATGCTAGGCAAGCCCTCTACCTCTAGCCCTTTTTGAATTCTATTTTGAGACAGTCTCACAAAGTTGTCCAGGCTGGCCTCAAAGAGCAATTTTCCTGCTTCAGCCTCTCCAGTGATGGGAATGGAGTATCTGGCATGTACCACTACTGTGCCCATTCATAAAATATGCAACTTTTTAAAGTGTATTAAAATCTACTTCTGAGTTGACAACAGAGACACATTTTTGGAGTAAGAATATAAGACATGTAATACAGAATGCACTGCAATACACCAGTCAAGCCTCATGACAGCAGATAACTTTGAGGCAAATGTCCCTCTCTAAAGGACTGGCCCAGGCAGCTCACTTAATTCCAAGTGCTATTTAGAAAAACAGTTCCTGGGAGTCATATTGTCAGAGGACACGGCTTATGGCTTTGATGTGATCAGCCTTGGAAACAAAGGCCACTGATACCCCCTGCTCTTTCTGATGTGTCCCACAAGCTGGTCCACACTTGTGTACAAACTGCCCTTGAGTGCCAGGGACATCTGTGTTTGAAAAGCTTTCATTTCTGTGGCAATCTGATTAATTGAACAAAGCCCACAGGAAGCACCTTGTATAATGCCTGGCACTCGGTAGGGGTTGTGGTCTGTCTTCAGGACTCAACCCAACAACCACCTGGGAATGACATTCTACACTGGTGGTTTCCTGACCACCCAAACCAACACCACGCCTCCTGAGGCTGCAGAGACCACAAGGGCTTCCAGGCAACAACAGGCAAAACGCTGTGCACCACTCTCCCAGTATCAGGGTTTCAAAAGCTCCCCAAGGCCTCCTGTCTCCCCATGATGAAAGGCACTGCAGAAATCCAAGGTATGATTATCACTTCTAAGACAAAGAAAAAATACTGGCTCACAAAATTTCTGTACTCGTACATTCACAGATAAGGCTGTTTTAGAGTGCAGCTCCTGGGAGAGCCATTTATTTTGGTGAAGCCAGCGTGCGTAGCAGACACGGTAGACGCCATCAAGATAACACAAATAGCAACCCAGTGCACTTTTGAAGTGTAAACATAAAAGTCTATTAAGAATACAATGTTGGTTTAATCCCAAGACAAAAAATTTACTTAATGAAAAGCACAACTCATCTCAAGAAGGAAATATCGATACCAGCTGTGAGCAGAAAATGAGGGGACTCCTTCCAGGGAACATCTGAACTGCAAACCACTGCCTGTCCAGTATTTACTCCGGGCATGAAGTCTCAAATAGTTTTCACAGGACCTCACGTTCCTCCAGGAGGTCAGAGGAGAGTCTGGGCAGAGCAGAAGGAGGCCCTGCAGAGCCTGCAAGTGCATAGGCTCACCGGCCCAGGTCAGCCCTGACCAAGTCATCTCCCTTCTCCGGGTGGGGCTCGGGCAGCCCTTTTGCCTCAAAGTTCCTGGCCACCAGGTGCAAATGAGAACCCCGGGAGAGACCTTCACACTGGCTGCTATGGGGCCAACACAGATGAGTAACAGCGCCTCCTGGTGACTCACAGAAACGGCGGCTCAAGCAACTGGGGCCACCTTCTCCTCAGCCTTCTCTCTTTAGAGCAGCCCCCCTTTCAGCCACTTTCTGGATTCCTTCAATTTATTCTGATGGAGCAACGGGAAGGTGAACACAAAGGTGGGTCGAAATGACCTTGTGTGTGTGTGTGTGTGTGTGTAGTATTACAGATCAAACCCTGAGCCTTCCCACTGAATGAATTATATCTCCATCCTTTTTTAGTTTTTTTATTTATTATAGATGGTCTTGCTAAGTCACATGGGCTGGACTGGAACTTATGATCCTCCCACTTCAGCCACTAAAACTGCTTGGATTACAAGCACATACCACCACGCGTGGTGAGCTGACCTTTTTAAAGAGGATTTTTCCCCCTTTTTTGGCTTACTAGCTCTGCCTCACCACCTATGAGAGCAACTACACTCTCTGAAATCAAGACTTGGCCATCCATGATACTGCAGATGCTGAGAACCCACAGCTAAGGACTCTTCACATATGGCCTTATCTCTCAGCTCCCACCAGGCTTACTGACCAAGACATATAGGTACAAGACAACTTCTTTATATGGCTTTCTATTTCAGTATGTATGCAGACAGTAAAACATATACTGATGTGATAAAACCCAGTGCAACACAACTGTGGACCCAACTCCAATGCCAGCAGGAAGTTCACAAGTTGATCTAGCCTTCCTCCTGTACATAGACAAGAACACTTGGTCATTCAGTCACTCATTTTATACACCATCCATCCATCTATCTATCTATCCATCTGTCCATTCATTCTACAGAGATGCAGCAGAGCAGATGCAACAAAGCAAAGCTCAAAGATCAGGCTGCAGTTCCAGCTTCACTGTGTACTTGCCATGAGATTTGGGTAAACCATGTAGTATCTCCACGCCACCGTTTCCTCATCTCTGTAGTACGGACAGTAATAGTATATAGTAGTAGCATAGCTGCAGTGATTAAATGACCACATTAATGTAAGTGCTTGACAAAGGATAAACCTCAAGGGTTAATCATCATAATTACGGTAATGATAATTACTATGACTAACAAACACGTACACACCCACAGCTAGGTACCTACCAGGCTGTGGTCTAGGTACCCAAGAGTTTTAGTCCTCTGAATTTGCAATTCTTTAGCAGAGCATGGGATTTCTCATGGCGCCAACTCCAACGTCAACTCCCTCCTTTGCCAGGCATGAGTGCGGGCCCAAACACCAGAGCCTTTTGCAGCATGAGGACCTTCCCTGTCCTCAAAGCCATGTTTAAACAATTATGAGCCTTATGGGCAGGTACCTATGGCCACAGAAGGCCAGTCCAGCAGGGTGCTCATCTTGCAGAGGCATCTTTTTGTGGGGGTTTTGGGTTACAGCTGGGCAATGCGAAGCCCTAGTGTGAGTCGCAAAACGAGTTTTCATAAGCTCAACCTGTCACCAACCAGGCAAGGGCTCACACTGACACAGCCACAGTAAAATTACACAGCAAGCTTCGTCAGGCACTAAGTACTAACACAGCTCCAACGTCAGGGGGACAATGATTAAAACTGATGTCAATAATTTATGAAACACAATATGGTCTTCAGATGCTCTTAAGAAAAAAAAAAAAAGAGGTGGGGGGAAGGAGGGGGAGATAAAAAGGAGCCTAGCAACCCAGGTGGTTTAAAACTGTTCATGCATTTTCCCTTGCATGTTCACACCCCCACCACCACGCATGGGTGCTTCTTCACACAGTGAATATAAATACACATGCATATAAAAGCACATGAACACTGCTAACATGTATGAGTGGAAAAAAGAAAGTATTCAGTTATTCCACTGAGAACTGTGGAAGCTGTAACATTATACAGTCTTGTTTTCTGTATTGTTTTGAGTTTTTTTTTCCAGAAGAAACCCAAAATTGGATTTAAAATAAAACAGGGCTTTACAACAGTTTGAATTTATTCTGGAGAGAAACTGACCTTGAAGTAACACCAAAATGAAAGCTGAAGCAAAGAAAACCTATAATCTGGAATTACTTCTCAGCCCTGTAGAGAAAGACCAGTCAGTCAAATAACACCAACATATTTTAAATTTCTAGAGATATTTTTAGAGGGAAGTGAGGATGAATCTAGGAAAATATGCCATTTTAGTCTATCGTCAATCATATCTCATTATTTTATATAGGCAAAAACAGAATGGCCGGCTGGAGGAATAGCTCAGCAGCAGTTAGAGCACTTGCCTAGAAAGTGCAGGACCCTGAGTTGATTCCCCAGCACCACATACATGTGATGTGGCAGCATATGCCTACCACCTGTAATCCCAGCACTCCAGAGGCTGAACCAGGAGAACTGCAGTGAACTGGAGGCCAGCCTGGGTGACACAGTGACTTCGGATCAGCCAGGACTGCAGAATGAGACCCTGTCTCCAAAAATAAAACTAAACCAGAGCGGCACAGTGATAATGTCTCGCTATTATCAGGTCTTATTTTTAAAAAAAGAAAAGAAAAGAAAAGAAAAGAAAGAAAACTTTTCCTTAGTCGTAAAAAGTCTGGGTAGCTCAACTTTTATGTGTCAGCAGAGTGAGATTCCCGACAGGAGACTATGTTGGGGTGGGGGTATCTTAATTGCTGATAGTACAAAGTCAGTATTTGAAGGATTTACTAGTACGTTTTCCTAGCACAAGTGCCCTTTAGCATCTCAGAACACCTGTCAAATACTAATTCATTCACATATCTCCACTACAAGACCTTTTCATAAAAAGCTCGACCTTTAATTGTAAATCACTCCTAAATTGTCCTTCGCTGGCTTTCTCTTTTACATAATGAAGGAAAAATCACTAAGGCTTCAATTAAGACTTCATTGGAACTTCAATCTGATGTTCCCAGCCCTATCTACAAGATATCAGAACATCTATTCAAAAAGGAAACTATAAATAACTTTCACAGAGTTGAATTGGCTTTGCTTTGATGAAATGACTGAATAATTGGCAAGATGTAAAGATACTTAACTACTGAGAATTAAAATAACTTCAGCAAGAAACCAGAAAAATATTGTCAGCCGATCGTTTGTCATGTAGATTATGTACTTATTAGGCCTAATTAAACTTTCTGAACAAAAACCCTTGCTAATTACATTAGTTAATATGTTGATTGCTCAATTTGGCCAAAAAAAAAGGTCAATCCAATTTGTGTGCATAGTTAGTGCTTTGGTGGAAAGATAAAATCCTCCGCCACAGAGATTATTTCAAGTGTTCCGCTATCCTTGTAATAAATGCAGGTTACACTTTCAGGTCCAAAGTGACAGGGAGAGATGGGGGTGGGTGGGAATTTAAACAATACCAAGGCTAAGGGGACTCTCCAAGCCAGTAACATTTTACCAGACAAGCATTTTCTTTGCCTGGAAGTATTCACTTGCATTTGTCCAATTAGGCCCTGCTGGTGACCATACAAAGTCATCTTTCATATGCATATACAAACTAAAACTGATAGCAGAGCCCCAGGAAACCCTTTAAATGTCAATGAAGGGCTTTTACACACAAAAGGAAGAAAAGAAAAGAGGAAAAGAACAGAAGAGATGCGAAAAACCAACCTTTCTGAGGGAACTGAACAGATCAAAGGAACTTCTCCACCACCACCAAGTTGGGGTGCAACTCCTCTACAGAATTCTGGAAAGTCTCCTCAGACTAGAAGCCACTTTTTCCTTTGAAGGAGGGGGAAGGACAATCAGGTCTGCAATAGCGGGACACGTTGAGCGTAAAAATGGAGGCGCCTTCATGCAACAGGAGGCGCGGATGTCTGGAGACCAGGGCGCCTGCCTGGGCCTCTGGGCCGACCCGACCCTCCAAGACATGTTTTCCATTCGCTTGCTCAAAAGTCTGCATCCGCAGTCATGAGGCACAAAGTATTCGACAACAACATGACACAATTAATCAGAACCAGACCTTAAAACGTGTGTTTGTGGGGACCAGCAAACTTTGCAATGTGCCTCAGAGGGTGAAGCAATTGAAGAGACTCACCCTGGCTGTTTGGGGCCGAGGGGGAGGGGTGGAGGAGGAAGGAGCTCCGCGTTCACAAAAGATGCACACCAAATGGCACGTTGACGACTAAATGATTTTCATTACAATCACAGAGGGCTTTGGAAATCCACATCTCATCCCTGAAAAAGTAAGGTATTGTTTTACCTCTCCCTCTTTCTCTCGGGGAGAAACTCAGGCCTGAGCGTTTCTGCGCCAACAAAGTTGTACAATTCACAAGTAGAACATAAATTTTTAAGCCTCATTTCTTACCCAGACTTATTTACCAGTACCCCGGGTGCTCTCGTTTTCATTTCAGGAATTGAAACTCCCTTACAAATGCACACGCTGGGCTCTTATTTAATTCAAAACTGTTCGATTTCACCAAACCCTAAAGCTAAAACAAAACAAAATTGGTATATTTTAAAACCAGGTTTTAAATAGTAATTGAACCCTCGCCTTAGCAATCTAGTGTAGATACAATTAATTGAAATCACATCACCCTTCTTTTGCTAAACACAAGCACACTGTTCAAAAGAGAAAATGAACAATTTTTTTTTCAAAGCATGAAAAGATAAATGGAAGGTGAAAGAGTGATCTTTGTCTGGCATCGAACTGGCCCCAAACTGCAAAGAGGGCTCTCAGCTGTCTCCCAAAGGATTTCTAGTTGTGGAGCTGGAAACGCCTGGGGTCCCCACTCGCGCGCCCAGTTGTAGGCCTTAAGAAAGTGGGGGAGGGTGCAGAGGTGAATCCAAGAAACCAGCCAAACTGAGAGGAAGGCAGTCTGAGTGTTCCCCTCCCTTCGGGTCCGGGATTTGGGCGACAGGTCTACAAATTTTTCCCAACTACCCCCATCCTACCTCCCACCTCTGACCCCTGGTAGCACTTCCTTCGCCGCTTCTCCGCTTTGCAGAGGGCAAGGTGCGCAAAGTGCGTAAGGCAAACCCGGGCGCCCCCAGGAAGCGTCACACCAGCGAGTGGACCGGCACTCCGCTCTGCCGGGGGCGCGGACATCCCAGACCGCACCTCCCAGGATTCCCGCAGCGTCCCCGCAACCCACTATCCTCCGAGGCGGCCCCATGGGGCCTCCCGCAAACCCACCGCGGCCAGGCCCAGGAGCCATCCACTGCGCCCCCACCCGCCGTCCCCGTCGCCGCGGCGCCCCACTCACCCACGCACTCGTTGGCCTCGCGGGCCGTGGCGCGCTGCCACGGCCGGTCGTAGTGGAAGGGTTTGCAGCGGTCGCACTCCGGACCCGCCGTGTTGTGCCTGCAGTCGCACACCAGGCTGTCGTCGCGATCGCGCACGCAGCGAGCGGCGTGGCCGTTGCACTTGCAGCGGCCGCCCACCTGGAGGTCCGACACGGCGTAGAAGTACGAGTCGCGCGCCAGCTCCGAGTCGTCCTCGTTCTCGTCGCCGAAAGTGTGCAGGCGGCTGAAGGCCACGCGGATGTCGGTGGCCGTGACCCAATCCTGCAGCACCGGGGAGTTGTCGAAGTCGTGCGCCGAAGGCCGCCCGTCCAGCGTGCTGAAGGCGATGAGGCCGCCCGAGAGCGGGCGCATGTCGGTGTGGGAGTCGGTGCACACGGCCTCCTGCTCGTTCTGCTTGGTGATGGGGGCGCGGTGCGGCCGGTTGTACATCTTGCGGCACTGCGTGGAGTAGAACTGGAAGGGCACCCACGTGCGCCCGTAATCCATGGACTTGTAGATGGCCATGGACTCGGGCCGCGGCGAGCAGAACTGCAGGCTCACGTAGGTCACCTCGAACTTCTTGCCGAGCGACAGCGTGAGCGTGACATTGTGCGGGAACTGCAGGAAGTTCTCCGACTGCCAGCACGTCAGGTTGTGCGGGTTGTTGAGGTCGGTGAGGAAGGCCGGCGGGTGCGCCTTCCGGGGGTCCGACGCGTTGCAGAGGTGGCAGGAGCGCAGCCGCTCCTCGCCGCGCTCGCTCACCACGCAGTAGCGCGCCGGAGGCCGGCCGCAGGTGCTGGACACCCGCACGTCCTTGCCGAAGGCCGCGTTGACGAAGTCCGGGATGCAGCGGCGCGGGTGGCCGTTCTCGTCCGAACACGGGTCAGGCTGCGCCGCCTGGCCGGCGAACATGCTGAGCCCCGGCCCGCCGCGCACCGCGCCCACCAAGCAAGCCACCGCCGCCAGCGCCGCCAGCGACTCCCACACGGCGCGCATCATGCCGCGTCCAGCCTGCCCCGGCCCCGCCGCGCCGAGGAGTGCGTCCGCCCGCCGCCGCGGAAGGCGCCTGCGGAGAGAGGGGAGCCGCGCTCAGCCGCCGGCCGCCCGCGCCCTCCAGCCCGCCGCCCGGCCGCCTGCCCGTCCCCCGCCAACCTGCCTCGCGCCCCAAGCCTCGGGCCAGAAGAGGTCGGGGCTCCCTCACCCCGCAAGTTCCCGGCCCCTTCCTCCCGCAGCCCGGGACCCCCTCCGCTTCCCGCAGTCGCGCCCCCGCCGGGGAGGCGGCACTTGAGACTTTACCTCTAGCGAGGGCCAAAGAGAAAGAAAAGTTTGCACGGCCCGGCCGGGGAGCCTCTCTCGTCGCCGGCCGCTCCGGGCGCGTCCCGCCTCAGCGCGGGCTTGCCAGCCCCATGCCTGGCGCGGCAGCCCTGCCCAGCCCCGGCCCCGCCGCCGCCGCCTCTCTCTCCCGAGTGACGAGCGGCCGCCGGCTCCCGCCGCGCTCAGAGCGCCGCCCTGCCCGCGCCCGGGGCGCACACCCTCACGCTGGCTGGCGCGCGCTCACACGCGCACGCACGCCCGAAGGCTCCGCCGCCGCCGCCGCGCCGCAGCGCGGGGCGCGGGGGGCGGGGCCGCCGGGCGGGGCGCCGGCCAATAACGGCAGCGAGCCGCCGCCCGCTCGCGAGCGAAGTCGGAACCCCGGGAAAGAAGAAAGTTGCAGGGAACAGGCCCGGGACGCAGGAGAGGGCGAGCGCGAGCCGGTGGGGACCGGGGAGCCCGGGAGAGAGCAGCGGAGACAAAGAGAAAGCGAGCGGAGCGCCCGGGGAAACCCCGGGCGAGGGCCGGGCCCCAGGCGCACCCCGCGGAGTCGGTGGAGGGGGCCGCGGCCGGCGACGGCCAGCCTCCCCCGAGTCCCGCGCTGCCGCGACAGCCCCGCGCCCCGGGGGATCGCGCGGGCGGGGGCAGCAGACCCTCTCTCTCCCTCGTGATCCCAGCCAAACACATCTGTGTTTGTTTTCTTTGCTGCGCCGAGGTCGGGCCTTCGTGTAACCCAGCAGAACGGCCCCGGTGGCACTGCGCACAGGGCCGTGCCCTTGTGGGCACGTAGCCCCAGGGCGAGAGGAAGGGGAGGGGTGTGTGACTCTGTGACTGCTTCGCTACTACTGCCCAAAGCTCCGAGAGTCTGGCGAGGAAGAGACTGCTGGCTGGAACCCTCCAGAGCTGTCACTGTGCCTTGGGCCTGTGTGTCCGGAATGCGGTTCCTTTCCTGCGGGGAACTGTGGTGGGCAGGAGCTCCCGAAGGGGTAAGTAAGCACCCGGATACTAGCCAACGCCCCTGACCGAGGGACCTGCAAAGCCTCAGACTTGGGGCCAGGTTGGCCTCCCCAATCTGTCTCAAGACCGACTGGTTGGTACTTCTTTCCCTGTGCCTTTAAGGGTGCTACCAGTCCCAATAGATCTCATGGGATTCCCCCAAACAAGTAGTTATTAATTCCACATTACATATGAGGATACTGAGACTTCAGGAGGTTGAGGAAGTTTGCCCAGCATCTCCCAGCTAGTCCAATCAAAACCCAAGAATGAAACCAGGGCCCTTAACCTGGTATGATGGATGGCAAGCTCCTCCAGTGCCAGGTACTCTGGAGGCTGAGGCAGGAGGAGACTTGAACCCTGAGAGTTCAAGGCCAGCCAGGCAACATAATGAGACACCTCTAAACAAAAAGAAAGAAGCCTAGGCTCCTTCCTCTCTCCATCACATTTGTCAAAAGACTAATCACACTCAACTGTCATCTCATGGGGCGTCCTGGGAGGCCACCCAGCTTCTTCTGGCCTCATTGTCACCTCAAAAGAACTGAGGACGGTGACAGTATCCTTTGACCATCTTGCAGCAGCAGCCAATTGGCTTTGGGAAAAGAATCTTCTGTGCTGAGCATTTGGAACCGATTTTCTTTTGGTTTCTCACTTGAAATGTTTGATGTGGTAATAATAGACCTGAATAGAAGAAACCTGTCCTGGTGGTAGCCCAGGGCTGCCTTGCCTCAGACCAGCTCCGCTAGATGTCTCTTCATGTCTTATCTGAGAAGGGGCAGGCCTCCCTGGAGAGGCCTTCTGTAGTCTCCCTGAGAGCTGGCTGCCCAAGCCAGCAATTCCAGAGAGGGGGGATTGCCACAGCCCCAGGAGATAAATCCACAGGATTAGCCCTGAGTCTCCTTCCGCACCCCCCACCTCAGGGGGCGTCTTTCGCTTTGGCCCCTTGTGCCCTTTGCCACTCTCTGCTGTTTATGCCTTGCCTTGTGGCAGAAAGTAGTTCAGGTGACTTACAAGGGTACTTAAAATATGGCAAAATAACATAAATTAGAAGTAAAGTGAAAGGAAACAAAAGACTTGTTTAACCACCGTGGACTTCAAAGCCCAGTGTTATGCTGAAAGGCAGCCTAGCACTTAGGAAGGCACGCCTTGGACCCAGAGAGCTTGGGTTCAAATGCTGCCTCTGCTCAGTGTGACCCTGGCGGGTCAGTACATCTTTCTGTGTCCTGGTGTGCTCCTCTGTAAAAAGGGACAAAAGTAAGTTCCTCATGGTGACGAGCATCAAGTAAGTTGACATGTGACTATCATGGCTTATACTACATACACATAGTATAGTTATATAACACATTCCCATATATGGCTAATATATATACATGAAGCCAGACAAGCACTGAGTTGTTAGTATTAAAATGCTAAAGCTACATAGAAATTTTAAATTAGTTAAAGAGCATTCATTTACATAGAAAGTTATTCGTAACATGGGAAATGAAATAAGCGAAAGCTGAAAAACACTTGTGCGCAGTGTAAAGTCCTTCTTTTAAAAAAAAAAAGATGGCAGTGTTAAAAGTGGAGAGATCTCAGGTGATTAGTACTTTGGCTTGTAGGGTGCCAATCTTGAACAGTAAACTAGGGACAAGAAAGGAAAAGCCAGAGGGAAGATGACATAGAACCAGTAGAAGTAGGCACCCTGGAATGGCCTATTGCCCTCCTGTGGGTAGGCCACCAACCTGTCCCTAAGCTTTCCCACATCCAAAATGAAAAGACTGTGTCCGCTACACAATTCCCAGTGTCCATGGGATAAAAACAGACCTAGTGCTCAAGAGAATTCCAACGCTTCTTGGTAGTAAAGTCAGACAGGAATTTCTGTGGGGGCCTCGTAAAGGGAATGCAGTGTGAGGTACTGAACAACCCTCCCAGCAAAATCCCCATAATAGCCAATGACACTGAGCTCTAGGGTGCGGTTTCTTCGATGGCACTCCATATAAGGTGTTGGCATCACACCAAAACACAAGTCAGGAGAAGACACTCTGACAAGGAGGGAGTCTGAAAGAGACAAATTGGGGTGCCCAACTTGCTGCCCACCAGACCTGGGTATATTTGGGAGTATCTATGTGATTGGACTGTTGAGAGCTTTCTGAGTCTTCCTCCTGCCCCAGTGTTTCTGTCCACACAGATTTGATGGCCCTTGAGTGGCAACAAATTTGAAGTTGTATTTTGTGGGGTGTGGCTCTTCTGCACCGCTAGCTGAGCATGGGCAGTGGTCTTCAGGAAGGGGTGGCAGACACTTCCTACTTCTCTTGTGGTCGTTTAGGCCTGACCTTAACATCTGTAGTACTTCCTGTCACTTGCAGTTCAAGAGTTCCAGAACCTTCTGGAATACCATGGAATTTCTCTGCCTCCACTCAAAATCCACTTCTGTCACTTGTACAGTTGTTCCAATTCCAACTTTGCGTGGCAGACCAGATCAGTCAAGTCTCTGTACGTTCAAATATTTGAAATCAGCTTGCTCACTCTATCTATCTATCTATCTATCTATCTATCTATCTATCTATCTACCTATATTTCTTTTAGGCAAAAACATTCCCAGTTCTCCTCATGACTTCTCACAGGACATTTTCTGACTGCTCAGCAGCCTCTCCCAGGTCCTCTAATTTGTCAGTGCCCCCTCCCAAAGCAGGCTGCCTTTGGAGGGGACAAATGAAAAAACAGATGTCCAAGTGTTGGGAGAGCTTCTCAAAGTTGGGGTTATAAATACACACCCTGGAAGGCATGTCAGGCTCTGAGCAGCAGGATCCAGGGTCTGAACTGAGTTCAAAACAACAGTGTGGTTCTTCAGTGAGAAAGCAGATTCCCAGGTGTTTCTGCACGGAAATGAGTGAGGATGGGAAGCCAGCGTTCTTGGTGCACAGCTCTACCTGCAAAGCCCAAAATTTAGCAGCTGCCAGAGAAGGAGGACCTGGAGATCAGGTATCCTAAAACCAATGCCCAAGTGTTTCCAGGAAGGAGGGGTAGCGAGCAGGTCACGTGCCTTAAAAGTCAAGATAAGATCTGGAGCTAGACCTTGGGTTAAACCACAAGGAAGTCCTTGGTGACCTTGACTGGCCCTGGCAGGGGAGGGGTGGGCGCCGAAGCCAAGCTGATTCCTGTGGAGTGAAAGGGAGGTGAGAATGTGGAGACAGCAAGTGTGGAGACCTTCCAGGGAGCAGTGACAACAAGTGGAAGGGAAGAGAGAAGCTGGCAGGAAGGTGAGGTGGGACTGAGAGAAGGCAGGACCACTGTCGCTTTATTAGATAAGGCCATTAGAAAATGCCCAAAGGTTGACGGGAAGGATCCAGCGGGAGGAAAGAGGTTGAGGGCAGATGAAAGAACCCTTGTAAAATCAGTGCTCAGGCAGCCTAAAGCTGCTCCTGTTTCAATGTAATAAGAAGTGACACCACCTGCTAGGAGTGGAGGAAGGGTTGGGTAGACGGGAGGGGTTGGAGGAGGAGGGAAGCTGGGTAAGGTAACTAGGGAGATAGGACAATTTGGGGGAGAATTAAAAGTCCCTTTGAGGTTGGTGTCCATCTGTGATAAGGAATGATAAACCTGAGCCAGATCCTTAGTACGGGCGGCACTCTAGGAGGCGGTGGCAGGGAGGCTGCAAATTCGAGCCCATCCTGGGAATTTCAGCAATTTAGCAAGACCCTGTCTCAAATTTTTAAAAAGTAGGCAGGGGATGTAACCCGGTGTGAAGGCACTGGGCCCCATCCACAGTACGGCAACACAAACAAAAGGACAGCAGCCTGCAAAGTTGGGGCGCACACATACTCTTCCCCCAGTTCCTGCACAGACCCAGAGAAAGAGACGGGTGGAGTATTCTAAATTGGAGGATTTGGGCAGGGGGATGAAAGAGACAAAGCTAAGGAGAAGGAGGTAAAGATGGGGCAGGGAAGCAAAGGAAATAGAAAATTGGGGTGTTTGGAGCCACATGCTGCTACTTTGATTCTGGCTTAAATTAATTCACAAGCTTGAATTAACTCATTTTTTTGTTCTTTGTTTGTTTGTTTGTTTTTCTTTTCTTTCTTTCTTTTTTTTTTTTTTGGAGACAGAGTCTGGCTCAGTAATTCAGGCTGAACTCACTGTGTAACCCAGGCTGGCCTCAAACTCAAAGCAGTCCATTCCTGCCTCAGCCTCCCGAGTGCTGGGATTATAGTTGTGTGCACCTCATCTGGCTTCTGTGGTACTAAGGGAGTCGAACCCAGGGCCCTGTGCTCCTAGGCAGGCACATTAACTGCTGAAATATGCCTCCAGTTGTAATTCACAAGTGGCATTATTCAAATTAATAACACTTAAAGCTCCATTTCCCAGTTTCCCCTGTGGTTTGATTTGTTTTTGTACAGTGCTAATAAAGAACATGTCTATCGTCATAGGAAATTGTCCTAGACAGAGCTGGTGTCCTGGGTTCGGGAAGACAGAAGAGAAGATGCCAGAGTGGGGCAGTCTAGAGGTGAAGCCGGGGAAGGTGATCAGGTGGGCAGTACCCAAGGTAGCAAGGGCACCTGGGGCCTGCGTCAGAGCCTGGGACAGGGATAAAGATTAAACTGAGTGCCGGTGTCTCCAGAGCCAGAGGGGAATGAAAGAGGAAGGATGGCGATCCTGAGGATGAGTTAGTCATAGGAGGCAGAAGAGCATGTTCTGGGTTTAAAGTAGAAGGCTGGGGGGGTTTTGCTTTGTTGTTGTTTTCGTAAAGATGGAAGAGAGCCAGGCCTGATGGCACAGGGAGCTCTGGGAGGCCGAGGTAGGAGGATGGCCAATTTAAACCCAGCCAGGGCAACTCAGCAACATAGTAAGATCCCATCTCAAAATTAAAAAATTTAAAAATGAATTGGGGAGGAGGACAACCCCACTCGGGACTCCCTTCCAGCTCGTGGGAGCTTTATGCCTCCGTCCTTTTTATTCTAAATAAAGACCCTCTCTACACCTTGGGAGAAGGGGGGCTGGGGATGCAATTACAGAGGTCCTAGATTTCGTCCCCAGTAGAGGTTGGGGTGAGGGGGAGATGGAAGGGACATTGGGAGCTGAGACGGACAGAGCTCCCTACTCCGAGACTTGAGCACGTATAGTGTGAGGAAAGAGGGCTTCATTGTGAGGGGTACCCGGGAAGGCCAGGCTGTGGGTAAGCATGAGGGTGGGGAGAAGGTCAGTGGCCAGAGTGAAGATACAGGAGGGTGTGCCCCAAGGATGGGGCACTGGATGACAAGAAAGATAGCTAAGACTGAGAAGACATGGAAGACCATTGTGACCTTCATCTTGGTTACAACCGAGCATTTTATTATGTATGTGTGTAGGTAGTGCTAGGGGTCAAACCCAGGGTCATAGGCATGCTGGACAAGTGCTCTATCGCTGAGCTGTGTACCCTAACCTGAGGGGTTTCAAGGTTTTTTTTTTTATCTTACTTTGTTTTGTCTTATATATTATTTTATTATTAAGGCACTGGAAAGCAAGCCCAAAGCCTTCACACTGAGCTGCTTCCCAGCCCATTTTTTTAATCTTGAGATATGATCTCACTAGGTTGCTAAATTGCCCAGCCTGGGTTTGAACTTGTGATCCTTTTTCTCAGCTTCCCCAGAGTGCTGGGATTACGGGCCTGTGCCGCCAGACCCGGCTGGGGTTTTGTCTTCAATCAAGCACGTATATGCTGCTTAGTCTGCAGAACTGTCTTCTAAGCACCTTGACAGTTGTTGTCATGTCATCTTTATAACATTATGAGGCAGGTGTGTTGTTATCTCCATCTTCCAAGGGGGAAACTGAGACACAGAAAAACGACTTGTCGAAGGTCATATCTCTGACAAGTTCAAAGGCTCCATTTGAGCTCAGGTGGTCTGATGCCAGTGTTTGGAGCTCCTAGACCCAGGGATAAGATGGGAGGAGTGGGTATCAGATGGGCTTCAGGTCTACCAGAAGTAGGACCCCTGGCCGGGACTGTGTTGCAAAGCACCTCTCTCTCTCAAGACAGACACTAAGCTGATTCCGTGCCCAGTATCTCAAAATAGACTGGAATTTGTAGCCAAAGGTGACCAGAGAGTTTCTAGCCACTGTAGAAGGGGTGCTCATGCCTGGATTGATTGTGTTGCCTTCAGAACTGGAAAGAAATTGACTTAAACAAGCTTTGGTTCCAGTTCACTGCTTGCTGTTGGCATGTCTTTGAGTGAGTTGGTTTGCCTCTCCTAGAATCAGTTTTTTTTTTTTTTAAATAATGAAATGAGAGACTGGAGGAATGGCTCAGTGGTTAAAGCACTTGCCTGGCAAGCACTAAGTAAGTCAAGCACTAGGTAACCGGGTTCGATTCCCCAGCACCACATAAGCTGGGCATGGTGGTGCACATCTGTAATCCCAGCACTTGGGAGGCTGAGGCAGGAGAATTATCATGAGTCCCGGGCTCCATAGTGAGTTCAGGACTAGCCTGGGATACAGAATGAGACCTCGTCTCAATAATAATAGTAATAATAATAATAATAATGAAAGGAGGGTAACTGCACACACCTCCTAGGCTTGCTGTGGAGAGTAAACATATAGGTGTAAGGACAGCAGATGGCCCAGTGTGGATGCTCAATAGATGATCGCTTTTTTGTTTGTTTTGGTTTTTTGTGATGCTGGAAATCAAACCCAGGAACTCACACATTGCTCGGCGAGAACTTTACTACTGAAGTATGGTTCCAGCACCAGGGCTCTTTTTGTTTTGAGATAGGGTCTTGCTCTATAGTCCAGGCTGGCCTTAAACTCCCAGCAGTCCCCCACCTCGGCCTGAGTGGAGTGCTGAGTTACAGGTATACACCACCACTCCGGTTGCTTATGTGGCACTGGGAAATCCAACCCAGGGCTGTGCGGTGCTTCCAGCCTCCCCCCAGATTTTTTGTTTTTAATAATTGTGATCTTAGAGCCAAGGACAATGGCATAGGCCAGTAATTCTAGCACTCTGGGAAGCTGAGACAAGAATGTCATACAAATCTGAGCCCGGCCTGGACAATTTAACAGAGATCCTATCCCAGAATCAAAAATAAAATGGACTAGGCTGTAGCTCAGAGTGTATGATGCAGTATCCCCCACATACATACATACACACACACAAATACAAATGATAATTATAACTCTCAGATCTGTCTCCCAGATCCCTTGAATTAGAGACATCCTTTCATTTCAAGGTATCTAGATCCTACCTCACCTGACTGTCCACATAGAGGCTTGCACAAGGATTCCCAGGTCCACGGATAGGATTGAGGACGAGGCCTGGGTAGCATGTACGGTTCCTGGAGATTTAGCCCTTTGCACCATGTTGTTTATGGGCACCTTCAGGTCAGGCATCCTTATACAGGACAGCTTGGTTCAGGATTTTGGAGTTGGACAGGGAGGTCCACAGAAACCCCAGATCCACTGAACGCTTTTATCTACCCTTTGAAGGGGTGAAAATGCCTGTGGATGGGGGAACCAGCAGATGTTAATTTATTTCCATTTGCCAAAATCTTTTGACAAGGTCCCACATCAGATGCTATTAAAATAAAGAAATTGGGTCAGGAGGGTGGGTGAGAGGGCTTTGTGGTGGTAGAAAGACCCAGACTGAAGGAGGAAACAAAGGGTACTGATAAAAGGAGAGTCTGGGGGAGGGGCTGGTGGGCTCAGAGGTGGGGCCCAGCTAGGTTAGCATTGACATGGAAACTGAGGGGGCCCTTGCCCTCAGATCCAGGTGCCCTCTGGAGATGCCCAGGTGGAGAGATGGCCCCACAGAGAAGGAGGGAGAAGAGGGTGCTTTAAGGGTTCGAAGAAGTTGTGCGACAGGTTTATAGAGGAAGTATTTAGGCAGAGATAACTTGAAATACTCTTAGAGAATAAAAGGTTCTCAACTATGATTAGAAAAATATTCCAGGACTAAATACAAACTGTTTCCTTAAAAGTACTCCTCCACAAGATGCCAGTGGCATTTGACACAGGAAAATTCTTCTCTGGCAGGATGGTCCTGCCCACTACAGAACAGCAGGGCTAACAGGTTACCCTTAATTGCGCGTGCGTGCTCGTGCGCACACACGCACATGCACAGGCACGCGCACATACCCACACATGCACGCACGCAGAGTTCCTCACATTTATGAATTCCCCTTAGAAGGGCACTCTACCCTCCATTCAGATCTACTTGGAATTTAGCCAGTATGTTCCTGATGCATTTAGGGTCGTGTGTGTGTGTGTGTGTGTGTGTGTGTGTGTGTGTGTGTGTGGTACTGGGGATTGAGCTCAGGGCCTTCACATTGAGCAGTATAATTACCCTGTTTTTATTTTTGAGACAGTCTCACTGTGGTCCTCACTTATCCACGCTAGGCTCCTGTTTCAGCCGCCTAGGATGCTGGGATTACAGGCTTGTACCACCTGCCTGCCTTTCAGGATCTTCTGGGAAGTTCTATTATCACATCACACAGTGCTTGTAGAGGGGCTAGAAGAATGGCTTAGCAATTAAAGCACTTGCCTAGCAAGTGCTAAGCACCTGTGTTCAATTCCCCAACACCACATAAGCTGGGCATTGTGGCACATGCCTGTAATCCTAGCACTTGAGAGGCTGAGGCAGGAGGATTGTCCTGAGTCCAAGGCCAGCCTGGGCTCCATAGTGAGTTCAAGATAGAACCGAGCTACAGAGTGAGACCCTGTCTCAAAACAAAACAAAAAACAATGCTTGTAGAGTTAGAGGTGGTCCAAGCAAAAGCAACTCTCTTGTGGTGGCTGGAAAGATGAGTAAAGCACAGGAGGGAAGAGGCACAGGAGGAGCCAGGCCTGTGGTTTGGATGGGGGGGAAGAGATAGCTTGAGACAGAGGGAACAGTGCATGCAAAGGCCCTGAGTCAGAGTTGGCTTATGTAAGGGACAGGAGGGAGGCTGGCTTGGTATAGGTACAGAAACAGTCAGAGGATCAGGTAGAGACTAAGAAATGAAGGGCCTTAAGGACTTAGATAAGAAATAGAAACTTGTCAGGATCCATTCTGAATGCTTCCAAAGCCTTGATGTCATCTGTCTAACCCCTGAGCTTCTTGAGGAAGGAACTATGCCCTCCGAGTCCTCAGTGTTTAGCAGACTGCCTGGCACAAAACAGGAGTGCATCACTGACTAATCAGTTAAAGACTGTAGAATTAGGACAAGAGAAAGTGGTGGCCTGCTGTGTTCCTTTCTTCCAAGATATCTATGTCTAATCCCTCATCTCAGCGAATGTTGCCTTATATGGCCAAAAGGAGTCTTTGCTGATGAGACTCAGTGAAGGGTCTAGAGATGGAGTGATCATCTTGGATTGGGAGGCCGGACTCCAAACGCAAGCACAGTGTCCTTATAAGAGAGAGACAGAGGGAGCTCAGACGAGGCAGAAGAGTCCATGAAATAAGACAGAGATTGGAGCAAGGCAGCCACAAGCCAAGAAATGCCCACAGCCACCAGAAACTGGAAGAGGCAGGAACAGAGTTGTCCTGTAGCCTCTGCAAGAAGCAGAACCCAAATTTCAACCCAGTGATACTGATTTCAACCTTCTCGCCTCTAGATCCTGAAGGAATAAACTTCTATTGCTTTTAGCTATGGAGTTTATAGGAATTTGTTATAGCAGGCACAGTGTGTTAGCTTTCCATCACTATAATAAAACATCTGAGATAATCAATTTATAAAGATAAAAGGTTATAGCTCAGCAAGGTGGCACATGCCTGTGATCCTAGCACTCAGGAGGCTGAGGCAAGAGTCTTGCTGCAAGTTCTAAGCCAGCCTGGGCTACATAGTGAGTTCAGGACCAGCCTGGAATCGTGGTGGAAGCACAGGACAGAGCAAAAACTTTCATCTTATCACCAGGAAGCAAAAAAGAGAAGAAGAGGAAGGGCTGGAGTCCTGTAGTCCTCTCCAGGGGTGGGGCCCCTTAACCTAAAGAACTCCCACTAGACCCCACTTCTTACAGGTTTCACCATCTGCCAACCTGTGACCAAGCCTTTAACACATGGACCTTTGGTGGGTAGTCAAGATCCGAACTGTGGCTGGGCATAGAGGCAGAGACACCTGTAATCCCAGCACTCGAGAGGCCAAGGCAAGGAGATTGTCATGAGTTTGACACCAGCCTGAGCTACATAGTGAGTTCAGGACCAGCCTGGACTACATAAAAAAGACTCTGTCTCAAAAGAAAAGAGACATTCAAACTATTGCACTCAGGAATCTAATATACCAGCAAATCCCCCAAATGTCAGAATTAAAAGGGTTCTCTTCATATCTTAAAAGACAACCTTCGGATAAATTAAAGGAAAGAGGACTAACACTGCCTTAAAGCTTGCTCAACACCGTATTTGGGTTCCTCTCTCTCTCTTAGGTTTTGTTGGTTTTGATTTTTTTTTGGGGGGGGGTGGGGGTTGTTTGTTTGTTTTTGTTTTAGAGGTACTAGAGATTGAGCCCAGGGCCCTCACACTGAGTCATTTTCGCAGACTTTTTTTTGAGACAGAGTCTCACTAAGTCACTAAGTTGTCCAGGCTGGGCTCAAATGTGCAATTCTCCTGCCTCAGCTTTCCAGAGTGCTGGAATGACAGGCCTGTGCCACCAGGCTCAGCTTGGGTTCACATCTCATAGGTGGTGACATCTCACTGTTCTTTTCCTCCCCGCAAGTCTGAGTTAAGCACCTTCTGCATAAGCTTGCCAAGCGCTTGCTGTTGGTCTTGACATATTATGTTTTTTGTAGAGCCCAGGCTATAGCCCCCTTCGTGATCTAGAACTCAGTCCAGAAGTAGGTGAAGAGTTTCCTGGGCACTGGGAGAAGAGAAACCACTTCCCTCAGAAGAGTTTATAAGCTCAGTTCTTCCAGGGACTGGAGAATTTCAAATTAGGCTGCCGGGGACCTGGTGCCTGCTGAGTTTGTGATGTCCTGGGAAGTGCTAGCTGATAGTAGAATCTGTCCCAGCCCAGCCCAGAGATGTAGGGCAAGACCCCAACCTGCTGCCTCCCAAGGGCATGCTGCAGGAGAAGCCAGCAGAGTTAGAGAAAAGGGTGATCCTTAAAGAATGTCCTGTTCTGAGCTTCCTGGTCACAAGTGAGACTGGAGAGGCTGAACCAATTGCCTGGTGGCTGATGCGCCCAAAAGCAGCTCCAAGCCATCATAACAGAAGGTGGGTTCCCCGCACAGCCTCACCTAGGGATCACCTGCTGTCTTTGATTTTCCTAAGTTAGGTGGGAAACAAATTATGATTTTGATGGGGAAAAAAAAACTGCCTTTCAGGAAAAATGATCACATAAAAAGTTTTTATGCTTAAAGGAGTAAGCTTCTGTTAACTGCAAAAATCAATTATGTGGAACAGGTTATTTTCCCCAAATGTCAGTAAAATGAGGCATTGCTGGTTTATACGTCACAGAAGGAGAAAACTTGGGAGATTTCACTCCAAGAGGTGGCACGGGATAAGAACATGGGTCATTAATTCTAAGCATATTAAGTAAGTGTGTAGATTATTCAGCCATAATAAGGTGTCAGAGGAAACCAGGATTGGGTGGGCAGGAGAGGCCCTTTCCCCCAGCTAGTGGAATGCTGACATCAGGCAGGAGTGCCACCATGCCAGCCCCCGGAATGATGCCAGAGACTACACGCAGCCTGGATGGTGTGACCTCCTCGCCTTGGGAGCTACGTCTGAGCCCTGGTTTATAGGGTTTCCTAGGGAACTCCTTGGGTGGTCAGCAGGCCAAGAGACCCATGTGTGGTAGTCATTCCTGTCTCCTCCACTGACATCTTTGTGGCAATGGGCAAGCCATTTCATTTCAGTGGCCTTGATTTCTGCTTCTGAAAAATGTGGAATATCCTTTCTTTCCTTGCCTTGTTTTCCCCCTTGTTTGTTTGTTTTTTCCTCTTTCTTTTCTTTCTTTCTTTCTTTCTGCCTTTCTTTCTCTCTTTTTGCTTCTGTGAATGTCAGAAACAATAAGCAAAAACAACCTGTGCCTGAAGCCAGGCCTCGTGGTGCATGCCAGTAATCCCTTTAATCTGGGAGACTGAAGCAGGAGAATCACAAGTTTAAACCAAGCATGGGCAACTTAGTGACTTTGCAAGGCCTAGTCTCAAAATTCAACTAAAAAAGATGTAGCTCAGTGCAAAGGCCTTGGGCTCAGTACTCTTCCCCTACCCTCTCCCTAAAAGGCCTGAATCAGCATCCAAAACTTTAAGCAAATTTTGCAAAGTTGTGTAGAACCAGTCAAACCATCGTTGCTACCATCACCAAGGGTACCACCTTTGTGAGGGGAAGATAAACTGTCCTGGATAACTGAAGATCATAAACAGGGAAGGGATGACAGGCACTAAAGAAATACTGGGCTTTAAGTGTTAATAAGCAGTGAAAAGATGTTAGTAACAAGCCATAATTAATAAAACAGTGAGTTTGCACTGTAGATATCAGAAGGTCTCTGCTTCAGCTGTGGATCAAGTAGATCCCTTAGGACCAAAGTCTCAGGGTCACAGTCAGCATTACAATCATAACCATAATGGCAGCCAGCACTATTTGAGCACTTAGATCACTATCACGCCCCTTTGGGGACCAGGATGCTAGAGTTGGGCAAAGAGCTCTGATGGTGGTGGAGAGGCTGGCCATGAAACTGTGAGCAGCTCTTCCTCTCAGGCAAGTTGGATGGGAAAGGGTGTGCTGAGGGCGGCCCCGACTTCTTTCTTGCTCACACAGTATCTCCAACACCCGACACAGAGCTTTGCAATTGTAGGCCCTCAAAAACAACTTGCTGGGAAAACACGAAAGAGACCTGCACAGCCAGGTGGAAGGAACACCGGTGGAGAGAACCCAGATTTCTCGGCGCTTGGGAGCCGACTGGGCAGTGAGTCGAATTCATTTCTTTCTCCGAGAACCTCGTTTCTCATCCGCCCTCCATCCGCATAAAGGAAAACTCCCACTACAGGCCAAATTGGCCTTGCCCTAGAACTCGGATGAACCTTGGCATTATCAGGCTCCAAAATCCGGGATGCGCGCACACACATCCCACGTCTTCTGGCTCCAGCATGGGAGCCAGGTTTTCCAAGGGGAGCCTTACCCATCCAGCGTCCCAGGGGTCCAGGAGACCACTGCCTCCAGCCGGGGGCCCCCTCAGCTAGGATCTGATTTTCTCATCATCTGGATAGTCTCAGGGACTTGCGGCAAAGGGATGAACCAGGCTGACCTTTCTGGAGGTTTGTTTAAAGCAGAACAATGTTTGTCTTGTCCAAACACTATGAATTACTCCAGAGGATCCTGCCTAGTTTTACAATCCACAGCTACAAATGGCTTACATAAATAGGGGCTGTCCCTCCCCTGCCCCCTTGCTGGTCCTCAGGATTTCTTGGCCCCCTGTCTGCTTTCAGACCTTCCCTCAGCCCCTTACCCACTACCTCCCCTTTTCTCCTCCAGATCCCAGCGTGGTGAAGAGGCAGGTGCTGGGTATTCTGGGCCACAGCTCACACGTGGGTTGTTGCTGGCATCAGTCCTCCTACGGCTGGCAGCTCCGGTCCTGGTGCGGACAGGTTTGCCTCACAAAGGGGGCCCCTGGGCACATTTGTTCTTGCTGTGTGGGGCCATGGTATGCAGGGCTAGGTCCAGCTGTGAAAGCATGTTGGTATGAGGAGGCCCCACATGTGGGGGCTCACCGTCCAGCCAGCCTGCAGCCCACTTGGGCCTTTCATCATCTGGCTGTTCAGCTCGCCCCCTGCTGCTTCCTCCTTGGCCGCACACTCCATGGGATCCCAGGTATCACTGAGAACGAGATCCCACCCACCATAGCCGTTTTTGCTGATCAGATAGGCATTGTAGAGAACAAGCAGAAACTTCCGCAGCATGGTCCCCGCACTACCTGCACCAATAGGCTTCGGAAGCTCATGGAAAATGCAGTGCTCTTGCAGCTAGGTGGTGCAGGCTGTGACCCCAGCACTTTGGGAATCGCAAATTTGAGCCCAGCCTGAGCAACTTAGCAACTTAGCGAGATCCTGCTTCAAACAATAAAAAGGGGTTGGGAAACGTAGCTTAGAGCAAAGACCGTGTGTGCAATGCCCAATACCACATAATAATGATGATGATGATAATAATAATAATAATAATAATAATAATATGCTGCAGTGTGCTAGGCCTTCTACATACCCAGGGAAGGTCTTTCTGGGGCTAGGGGACATGCAAAGCTGAGAGAGTGAGACTCACTAAATCTGCTGCGAAATCTGGTCTAGGTCAAACCCTCTAACTAGCTGGACAACACCAGAGAGTCACCTGAGGTCTCACTGTTGCCACCTGTTCAGTGCCTGTAGAATCTCAGCATTGCTGTCTGTGTAATGACTCTAGAAGATCTTTGAAAGGCAGTTTTTAGCTCTCCAAAGGTGTCGTTTCAGGAGATGTGGATAGTGGCAGCTGTGAGAGGTGGGTGGAGACATCCTGAGAGAAAATGTGGGGTCCCTCTCACTCCAAAGAGAGGTGTTGGTGAAGACTTGGAGAGAGGCCAGGGAGTGAGTGGGCAGGTTGGAGGTGTGAGTAGTGAGTGTGTGGGATCATGCTACTGAGGCCTCCAATACTTAGGGCCAAGTGTGATCTCATTTTATCCTTGTTTTGCAAATGAAGAAACTGAGCCTCAGCAGGGAGGAGTGACTTCCACTCTGAAGTTGGTGAGTGGCATGAGATTCCATCTCCTCTGCACACCCTGGAACACCCATCTGCCTTTCCAGAACTACCTCTTAGTCCTGGCAGCTTTCCCTGCCATCACACCCTCCGCAGGAGCCAAGGTTTGGCCTCAGAGACTCAATTCTTTCTTTTTTCTCCCATTGGGAAGTACTCTGGGGCAGAAGGACCCAGGGTCAAATCTGCCCAAGGAGATGGGCGTATGGTGAGCTCCCACCATAGAAAACCAGGCTGAACCCATTGGCACAGGCCTATAACCCCAGCACTTTATAAAGCTGAGGCAGGAGGATCACAGGTGTGAGGCTCACCTGGACAACTTAATGGCTTAGGAGTCCCTGTCTCAAAAAAAAAAAAAAAAAAAAAAATGGGCTGAGGATATATGCTCAGTTTGAAGGATCTAGGCTCCATCCCGCACTTGCTTCTACCCACCTCCAGAGTTTCAACCTGGATAGAACTAAGTCAGCCCTGCCCATGACAAGGTTCCACAGTTCCCGGAGGGGTGCTCTAGTCCTTGCCAGGTCCACAGTGTTAAGGCTGCAGCTGGAGCCCACGGCCTGGTTCCACCGGAGAGCAGAGAGGGCACCACCAAAGAAAGGCGTCAACATTCAGGCCCCGCAGGTGGTGTGTGCCCAATGCCAGGGGCTAGCTTTCAGCCGCAATCATCTGATAGCTTATGCCCCCAGGGCTGGGGACTCAATGATCCAGGCTGGGGTGGATCGGGAAAGGCACCATGTTGTCACCTGCTAGACCCCGAGGGCAAAGGAGCCGATCTCCTCAATGATCCGGAATGCGGAGTCTGGTGCTGTTGGGGATTGCACCGGCCGGGCCCCCTTGCTACCATCCATCGCGTGCGTCGCATTCCATTCACAATTCCTAAGATCCAAAAACTGGCTGTGTGACCTAGGGCGCGCTACCGTCGGCTCTGGGCCGAGAGACTTTATCTTTTGCAAGCCACGGTGTTCCCAGAGCCCCAGCTCTAACGCGCGCGCCTTAAACTAGCTGCGCCTCTTTCTAGTAAAGCATCTGATTTTCCAGTCAATCTCTTTGTCCCCCGTGACCTTAACCTGAGCTTCCTGTTCCCCGATTCGCGTCCGCCCCCGCCGAGTCCGGCTTTCGCCCGACTTTCCCTTCGAAGGCAGTAGAGTGCCCGGTTCCTGGGCGCGCAGGCGGAGGCCGGCGGGTCCGCGGCGCGGGCCGAGGCTGTATGGAAACGGTCAGCGGAGCCGGCGGGCGCGGCGGCGATTTATCCTCGGAGTGACAGGCCCTTTGAGCGTTCGGCGAATGGCATTTTCTGTCTGTGAAAGCCTTTCTTCCCACCTCTGTTCAGATTAGCCCGGGGGATGAATGCGCCCATTATCCAGCCCGCTGACCATTCTGAAACGCCAAATTAATTACTAAGCACTGAATCGGGCTCCGAGGCCGGGGCACTGGGAGGTGTGAAAATAGCGAGCTGCTGGAGACGAGGACGGCGAGGGGTGCAGCTCCGGGCAGACAGGGCGGGGTGGCCCGGGGCGCGGGTGCGGCGGGGTCGGGCGGGCTTGGCCGGCCGCCGAGCGCGACCTGCCGGCTCGACCGTGTGCGACCGCCGGGCCAGCAGGCTGCCAGCGCTGGGCTCGGGGCGGAAGGCGTGGGGCTGGGGTCGCCGACCGGAGCCGGCCCGGGCTCTCTGGGATCACGGCCAGCGCGCACCGAGTGCGCGGGGCACCGGTGCCGGTCTGTGACGCGCCGCTCCGGGTGGCCGTCCCCAGACGGCCCCGGTCGGCGGCCACTCTCGCCATCGCCCCCCGCAGGCTCTGCGCAGCTGCGGCTGCCCTCGGAGGCCTTCCAAGAACTTGGGCGCCGCCCCCCACCCCCCTACTGCAGCCCCGGCCGGCGCTCCGGAGCCCTGGGCAGCCGCGCCCGTCTTCGCCAGGCCGCGACTCGAGTTCTGCGGGGGACACTTACCTCCCCGAGGCGCCGGGAACGAACCCTCGGAGGCTCCCGCTGCAGTGCGCGGGGCGCGAGGTAGGGCGCGCCTTTAAGACTCTTCCCCAAGACTCCGCCAGGTGGTGTCGCGCCGGCCGGGCCCTGGCCGCTCCTCACCCCGGCGGCCACCCCGAGTCCCCGCCGGTCGCAGCTGGAACCCCGGCACCAGCCTTCACTCTACGCGCTTCTGCACCGGCTCTTGGGGATTTGGGCAAATAAAAACCCCAGGGAAACGGGACGGACGCAGTTTAGGACACACGCTTATCCGCCAGAAACCTCCCATCCCTCTCACCCGAGCTGTGATCGGCCTGGAGGGGGTCGGCGGAATCTAGTTTTCGACCGGTGCTGGGAATGAAGGTGGGAGAGGAGGGGGTTAAAAAGTCTTACCAAAGACCTGCGCTTTTGTCCCCACTGTCACCATCTCGGGACGAGCCCCAAGTCCACGCCGACCGGTCCCCTCACCCCTGACCCAAGATGGCCAGCTGACACGCCTCCCCCAATTACCATTAAAATGACCCGAAGAGATAAAACAGAACTGTCGCCGCTGAACGCTCGGGAACTAGGTCATTCACACTCCCGAGACGGTTTGAGCGCTCCGGGGAGGGCGGAAGGAACTTCCGTAGAGCAGGCGAGCCCTGCACTCGGCGGGACGTGTCCCTCCAAGCTATCCCAGGCTGCCATTCCCAAAGGGCACCGGGAAGGCCGCCGGGAGAGCGCGCTGCTGGGGACCGGCGCGGGATGGCAGGCGTGAGGCCCAGCTCCAGCCTCGGGCCATCATTAAACGCTGGCATGGTGGGGTTTTCAAGAATGACTTTTGAGATGTGTATTGAGATTTCAAACGGTATTAATCATTAGCTAGTTTCCCCCGTCATCCCTGTTTGTTGCTATTTCTCTTACGTAACGCCTTCCTCATTCCTTAGCTCTTTATTTTGATTAATTTCTCACACCCCTGAGATGCTGCTTGGAGTGACGTTTGGGGGAAGGGAAAACTTTGTAAGGGTGATTTTTTTTTTTTTTTTTTTGAGCCTGCCTGGCTTGGATGCCTGCCTGTGAACTTGCGGAGACTAGATCCAGGATTCCAGGGTCACGACCCCGTGTGGGTACTGACCGTTTTTGCAAAATAGGCCCGGTGCCACCGTTGAGGAGGACAGTCAATGGGAGGAGCTCGACTTTGCGGAGTGCCTGAGGTTCAGTGGAGGAGTGGAGAAGTCACAGTTTGTGCTTATGCCATTAGTGATTCATCCATTGTCTTCTGTCTTCTCTTCCTTCTGTATTTTCCCTTTCTTTTTTCTTCTTTTTTTTTTTGGTGGTGGGATGCAACTCAGGGCCTATGCATGCTAAGCACATGTTCTACCACTGAATTACACCCCAAGCTCCTAAGTTTTCTTTTCTTTTTCTGATTTTTTTTTTTCTTCTGTGGTACTGGAGATTGAGCCCAGGGCCATCACATTGAGTTACTTACATCCTAAGTCCTTTTTTAATTTTATGTTATGTTATGTTATTTACAGAGTCTCACTCTGCAATCCAGACTGCTCCTGAACTCACTATGTTGTCCAGGCTGGCCATGAAGTCCGGGCAACCTCCTGCCTCAGCCTCCCAAGTGCTGGGGGAGGGGGATTACAGTTGTGCACCAGCACGTCCAGTTTATGTGGTACTGAGGAATCAAACTCAGGGCCTTTTACATGCTAGGCCAGTGCTCTAAGGGCTACACTATGATTATTCCAGCCTCCTTTATTTATATGTTTGTTTGTTTGTTTGTTTTGAGACAGGGTCCCACTCTGTAGCCCAAGCTTGTCCTGATCTCATGATGGAGCCCAGGCTGGTCTTGGAGTCACAACAATTTTCCTGTCTCAGCCTCCTGAGTGCTGGGATTATAGGTGTGAGCCACCAGGCCTGGCTTATGTGGCGCTGGGGAATTGAAATTGAGTACTTAGCGCTTGCTAGGCAAGTGCTTTAACAGCTGAGCCGTTCCTTCAGCTCCTATTTACTTACTTACTTACTTACTTATTTATTGAGACAGAGTCTTGCTCTGTAGCCCAGGCTGGTCCTGAACTCACTATGTAGTCCAGGCTGGCCTTGGACTCACAGCAATCCTCCCACCTTAGTCTCCTGAGTGCTGGGATTACAGGTGTGTGCCACTGTGCCCAGCTTGTATGGTGCTGGAGAATCAAACTCAGGGCATTGCACCTGCTAGGCAAGTGCTTTACACACTGGGCCATTCCTCCAGCCCATCCTTTTTTATTTTTTATTTCAAGGCAGGGTCTTGCTAAGTTGCCCAGTCTGATTTGAGCTTGTGACCCTTCTACCGCAGTTTCTCAGATGGCTAGGATCGTAGTCCTGATCACTAGGGCTGGCTAGTTGACTTTCTTAGTAGAAAAAAAAGAGAAAAGTTTCTGCTGTGGCCTCAATAGCTAATAGTGACCTTGGGCTAGTCTCTTGTTCTCCCTATGAAATAAACAAATGAGGCCGCATAATTGCTATGGTCCCATTCTGCCCCAATAGTCTTGGAGCTTGTTCTCTTAAAAATAAGAAGCAGTGATTTACATCACACATACACATACAAAAAGCCACTTCACATGAGTTCAGAGTTAGATGCTGTTTTTTTTAAAAGGGGAGGGGCAAGGAATTACCAAGTGTTGAGGAGAATGTGGAAAAATTGGAAACTTCCTACACTGATACAGAGTATAAACTGCTGCTAGCAGTGCAAAACAGTCTCGCAGTTCCTCCAAAGCTTAAACCTAAAACTGGCATTTAATTCAGAAATTTTTCTCTCAGGAAGGTTTCTTAGAAATGCAAGCCTATTGATATACGTATGTTTCTAACACCTGGATAAGCAAAATGTGATATATCTGTACAAGGGATGCTGTTCAGCCTGTAAAAGAAATGAAATAGGGGCTGGAAGAATAGCTCAGCGGTTAAAGTGCTTGCCTAGCAAGTGTTAAGTACCTGAGTTCACTTCCCAGCACCAGGTAAGCTGAGCGTGGTGGTACACGCCTGTAACCCCAGCACTCTGGGAGGCTAAGGCAAGAGGATCACAAATTGAAGCCCAGCCTGGATGACCCTGTCATCTCAAATTTTAAATTAATTAATTAATTAAAAGACTGGGGTTGCCACTCAGTGTGAATGAAGGCCCTATGTTCCATCTCTAGTACTGAAAGCAACAAGACAAAAATAAAACTGATTCCAGGTATCAGCTTCCGGGATAAGTGCGGTCTGCGCAAACAAGGAGCTGCGGGCTTGGCCCTAAGGCATCTTACTGCACGCGTAGGGGAGGAGCCTGCCCTTTCCGGGCTTCATGATCTGCCGGAAGAACTCGACACCCTCTCATGCTCATGTTTTATTTAGCACGAAGAGTTCCATAGTCCACACAATGGCAAGACTTTTTTGTTTTAATCTTACCATGCCTAGCGCCTCGCTATTAACTCTCAGCTTTTCTTTCTCTGTGCCTTAGCAATTCTATTGCCCTGAAATAAATGGCTGAAGGTGCCCCACAGACTCAGTGTAGTCTCTGATTCTCAAGGTACTGCTTCCCAAGACAGCAGAGCCATCAAGCATGGAGCCCGACGCTGGCTTCAAAACCCAGCCCTGCTCTCACTAGCTACCTGAAGACAGTGAGGTCGGTTTTCTCAGTGCCTCAGTTACCCCCACCCCACCCACCCACCCAAAAAGGAATAACAGATTTGGTGATCGGGGTTGGAGCCCAGGACCCTCACACTGAGCCTCATCTCAGCCCGTTTTTTGTTTTTTTTAATGTTGTGACACGGTCTCCTTCAGTCACTAAGTTGCCAAAGGCTGGGCTTGAACTTGTGATCCTCCTGCCTCGGCCTCTCGGATGGCTGGGATTCCAGGCCTGAGCCACCAGCCCCAGCTTTGTATTAAGTGAGTTACTTACTCTACCTAAAGCGATGGCATGTGGCGACAGGTAATAGGCTACGTTCCAAGCGTCCACTAGGTGGCGCAGGCGCACCACTTCGGGCCACAGACATGGCCCTGGGGCTCTCACGGAATGAACTGGGACTTTGATACACTATGCCCGCAAGGGTGGTTAGCGCTGCGGTTGTGGGTCGGTCCGTGAGTTACAAATAGCAGTGCTATCCATAATGCAGCAAATCGCTCCCAACAGTGTCACGCACGAGTTTTCTTTGATCCAGAGAAGCCTGTGCATGTCTAAAACTCAACAATCAAGGCCGCAGTTTGGGTACAATGCCAGCTTCATCCCAGCTCTGCTTTTGCCTCTTTTTCTTTCTTTTTCTGTAGTCCAGGCTGGTCCTAAACTCACTGTAGTTCAGGCTGGCCTCAACCTCACAGCAGTCCTCCTGAGTGCTAGGATCACAGGTATGCATGACTCCTGGCTAATGTGTTTTTTTTTTTTTTTTTTTTTTTTTTTTTTTTTTTTTTTTTTTGAGACAGGGTCTCGCTCTGTGGTTCAGGCTGGTCCTGAATTAACTTCAGAGCCCAGGCTGGTCTTGGACTCACGGCAATCCTCCTGTCTCAGCCTCCTGAGTGCTGGGATTACAGGCAAGCGCCACCACGTCCAGTTTACGTGGTGCTGGGGAATCGAACTCGGGTACTAAGCACTTGGCTTAGCGCTTGCTCAAGAGCTTTAACCGCTGAGCCATTCCTCCAGGCCCCACTCCTGGCTAATCTTTATGTGATACTGGGGAATCGAACCCAGGGCCGTGCACATGTTAGGCAAGCCCCCTAACCACTGAGAAGCACCCCTGCCCTTCATCCCAGGTGTACACTGTCATCCAACCAAGCACATGTCAGAGTTTTCCCAGGACAACATTCTCCATTTTATAATAGATTTGAAGCACCCCTTTATCATCTTGAAAAAAACCATTATAGATAATATAGCCTTCCAACACTCACAACTCTCCCTCGCCCCAGATCAACAGAGCACCTTGATAGTAATACAAAAAAGTACCCCAGAGCAAAATAGCATGGGTTCTAGTATGTAAAAGTTTGGGCCCAATTAAATAAAAGGACATGCAAAGTGTAGAAATGCTTGCACTGAAGTGTGGAAATCACCCAGAAGACCGCAGCGACAGGGTAGAGATGTGCTAGCTGGACTGCTGACTCAAGCACTGTGAGTGGCATCGCTCCAGGCCACGCGATTTTCCAACATGGTCAACTGTTCTTGGTCAAGTTACCCTGATGGAAGTATCAGCGTACGCTGCCAGTACGAAAGCAAACCTAAACCTTCAGGTTTCCAGACAAAATACAGTTAGTTTCTTTTGCTCCTGAACACCCAGCAGGACATTTAAAAGTTGTAAAGGAAAAGGGACAACTCTTCTCCGTGCCTGACTGTCCCCTACGGGCCCTGTGGCCCTCTGCTACTTCTGGTCCCAGGCTACTGAACAGTGGTGGCAACCCCCCATCACCTCGGCAGCCAGAACCACTTCCCCACACATTTCCAGTTGAACAATAGCGTCTCCGTTGAGAACCACCAGTCCAGGATCCAAACTGCTCTGGGCATTTCTAGCAAAGCTGGCACTCCCTGCGCTTGGGGCTCAACTTGTAAAAGGCATTTGTGTTTTGTTTTGTTTTTTTAACCCACACAGATACTCTTGTCTGGAACTAGAGTCAAGAATCAAAGAAGATTCCAGAAGGAGGGGGGCTTTTCTCTGAGTATCTCCTTTACCCATTCGTTCTTTGTCCAGAAAGAGGAGACCTGAGGGAGGCTGGCCTCCCTGCCAATCTCCAGCACAATCCAGGGGTCTTTCTGAGGCTTTTCCTGAAACCCAGTTGGGAAGTAAATCAGGACAGACATAATCCTGATTTTTCGCCACAGGGGCCAGGGCCTTTGACCAAACCTCTGGCCTAGCAGAGTTTCCTGAGGAACATTTGCTTGGTGTGTCAATCTCAAGCTAGTGTTTCTGTTTTCTCAGGGACAGGGCTAAGAGGTGGCAGCTCCTGGGGACGAGAAGCTGAGGTAGTGGCAAGTACAGGCTTGCTCCCTGGGCTCCATTAATTATGTCCAGCTCCACCTGCAAAGGGGCTCTTTCCGGTCTCTACATTGCCCTTTCCTGTCTCTCTGCAGTTGCGGACCGCCCTACCCCCACAGTGTGTGGCTTGTTTGTCTTGCAAGGCAGGTATGACACGGCCTGATCCCCTCGCTGGTATCCCTGGAATTTGACTGCTTTAGCAAACCCGGCCTGGAGCCTCTCCTGAGCAGGGCAGCTGCATGGTGGTTTGTACACATTCCATACCTCTGCCAGTGGGTGTCTCCAGGCCAGCTGGTCACCCGCAACAAGGTGTTTGATGTCTCAAGAATGCTCCCAGGACTCTCTGGTCTGAAAGGGGACCTGAAGGACCCAGAGCCCATCAGCAGACGGAAGCCTGTGGCTGTGTTTCTGCCATTCAGTTCTTGGTTCAGACAGCATCACACATCTATGTACCTGCAGCTTTAGGTCTATGTGGTTTACCTAGGGTACAGGCATTTATGGAGTACCTCTGGTATTCCAGGTTTGATGGGCACCCACGTGAGCTGGGAAGATGCCTCTCAGAGTGCTGAGATCATAGGCCTGAGCCACCAGTTAAATTTGATTTTGAAACAGGGTGGCCCAGGATGCCTTGAATTTGTGAAGCTTCTGCCTCAGTCTCCTATGTAGCCAGGATTACTGGTATGCCACCACTCCTAGTGGGAATAAACTGTGATGAAACAGAGAGAGAGCCTGATGCCTCAATTAGAAACATGTCACAAAGGAACGAAATGAAGCAGGTGTCTGGGTCAGGGGGCAAGAAGGGAAACGAGTAGCCAACATTTTAATTTTATTATATTCACACCATTGATGAATACTAGCAAAATCTCATCTGGTGCTTCCTGTGGGCTGGGCAGTTTTCTGAGTGTGTTTTGTGCTTCACATCATGGAATCTACATAATGACCCTGTAAGGTCCGTGTCACCTCCCTCTCCATTTGGGAGATGAGGCACAGAGGTTAAAGAACTGCCCCAATGTCCTGGCACGGCAGAGATTTCTCACACAGGTTTTAAAGGGTCAGCTTTCTAGTCTTTTGAGCTGGTGCTGAGGATTGAACCCAAGGCCTCATGCAGGGTAGGCGATTTGTGTACCACTGAGCCATACTACTAGACCTAGGGTTTATCCCTTTGTTCCTCCTGCCTCGGCCTCCTAGGCCATTGGAATGGCAGGTGTGGGCCACCACACCCAGCGTCCTGGTGTCTTTTCTGAGCAGTCTTTCGAACTGCATCATCAGTGCACTCAAGCCTCTCACCTATCAGCCGGAGCCAGAGGTGGGCTTAGCTGACCTGTGCTTCTCAGGATGGCCCAGCAACGTTACCAGACTGTCCCCAAAGGGGGTTATTTCCAGTCTCATTCTGAGCAGGGACTCTGCTAACAACAGGCAGCTCTGTCATGTCACAACTCAAGATGAAGCAGACTTGCAGAGCAATGTCTCTAATGAGAAACCCCCAAATATGGAGGAAAGAACCTTCCAGAAGGGCTGGCAGTCCTGCCCAGATTTCAGCCTGGCTGTCCTTTGCCACAGGAGTGTGGCAGGGCCTGGGCAGTGGGCTCATAACAGACTCTGTGGTGGTGTGCGTGGTTGTGCCTGGAGGCCACGGTGTCATTTCGGTAGAGAGCTGCATTTTCATTGTGCCCTTGGTGGGGGGGGGGGGGGGTGCCCAGTTCCAGGGTTCCCAGGTGAGAGGGAGGAGGAATTGCTTTGGGGCCTTGAGGTCTAACAGCAGACAGGGCAGGAGATCAGCCTCTCTCAGCAGGAGGTAGGAACTCCTCTTTCTAAAATGCCAGCACCCCCTAGTGGGGTGGTCCACGAACACAGCAGGGTTCTTTCCCTGGAATCCTTGAACTTAAGTGTTTCCAGGTCTCCTACTGAAATCTAGCATTTCCTCAAGTAATAAATATAGGTGGCAAATCACAGCAGTGTCAACAAACACTACCTGTGGATTTTTGTCACCACAAAATTAACAGATATCAACTAACCTAATGTTGGAGGTAACACAAAATATCACTTATGTCCATCACTCGTGGGTAATTACCCTCTCAGATTGGCCTCTGGATCATTTTATTGCATGTGTCAATAGCAAAGCAGTCATCTGACTAGAGTTCCAATTTGTTTTTATTTATGTAAATGCTACAGTTAAGTCATCGAGCATAACTGGTTTCTTCTGCAATCTTAGGATTTTTTTTTTCTACTCATTTAAAACATTCTGAAAGGAGGTCTTTGGCTTTCATGCAGCTGCCAAAGGGTCCTTGACGTAGAAATGGCGCCCTCTGAGGTAGGAAGAGTTGGCTTCGTCAGACCTTCTTCTGCCACCGAGGTGGGGGCTGAAGCTGTGGGGTTCAGGATGCCAGCACCAAGGAGAGTGGGAAGAAAGAGTGACCACTACATGGTTTTGCCTTTGTTGATAGGGCAGTTTGAAATTTTATTATTATTTCAACTTTCCTCCCATTAGGATGGCTTAGGACTTCCCTTCAGTGCCAAAAAATGCTGGCAATGAGGTTACCTTCTGAGAAAAAGGGTAAGATGGTGTGGCGAGACAGAACTGAGTCCAACAGAATCGGGCAGAATCACCTTGGAGAGAAAACAGCTTCCAAGTCAAAGAGATACAATATTGCTGCTTAAATTAATATAAAAAAGATGCATGCCAGCATTTGTTTATTTATTTATTTATTTAGGTAGTAGGGGTTGAGCCCAGGGCCTTAGCACTGAGCTACATCCTCGGCCCATTTTTGATTTTTGGTTTTTAAGACAGTGTCTCACCTAGTTGCCCACACCGGGTTAAAACTTATCATCTCCCTGCCTCTACCTCCCAGTACAGGGATTACAGGTCTGAGCCACCAGACTCATCTTCACTTTATTTATACTGTCTTTTACTTATCAAAATTTATTAGTTTTAGGGCAGCCTAAATAATTGATCTAGATTTTATGATGAAGATTTTTTTTTTTTTTTTGAGACAGGATCTCATTCTGTAGTCCAGGCTAGTCCTGAACTAATTACACAGCCCAGGCTGGCCTAGAACTCATGTAATCCTTCTGCGTCAGCTTTCTGAATGCTGGAATTACAGGCAAGTGCCACCATGCCCAGTTTATGTGGCGCTAAGGGATTGAACTCAGGGCCTTGTGCTTCCTAGGAAAGTACTCTACTCACTGATTTATGCCCACATCCAGTGATAAAGACTATTAGGTTTTGTTTAAGAAGTCTTCCTGTAGCTTATGGTCACTGCTGTAGTCTGGAATGTCACCCAAAAGCCTCATGTATGTGGATGTAGTGGGATACCTACGTAACTATGTGCTATTGGGAGATGGGCTGGCTAGAAGGGGCAGGTGCCTGCGGCTTGACATGGAGGGATTATATCAACTTTCTGAGATTAGGAAATGCTGAGGGCAGAGATTTCATGTGTGTGTGATTGACTCGCAGGCCAGAAAATAAGAGAACACCCACCCCGAGTGTGGGCTGCCCAACTGGCAGCTTGAACTAAATAAAAGGAAGGAAGAAGAAACGTTGTGACAGCATTTCTGGGGAAAGCTCTGGCCTTCACCTTAGTCTCCAGACACTGCCTTTCTCCTGGCTTTCTGTCTGCTATGCCATGACAGCTTTTCTCTGATTAGACCTCTGCCATGTACTTCCACCATTGCTAGCCATCCACAAATAGACTGTGTGAGACCTTCTGACACTGTGAGCTAAAACAAATCCTTTCTCTCTTAAGTTGTGGGTGCTGGGTGTTCTGTCCCAGCGACAATTAAGAAACTAGGACAGTCACCAGGATATTCTCTTCTATTTTACCTTCAAAATTTTAAAGATTTGCTTCTCACATGTAAGTGTTTAACCCATCTAAGGCTCTTCTTTCAAGGAGAATATAGTAAGTGGTGGCAAGTTCCCATGGCAGCAACTGGACAAATTACAATATCTATTATCTCTATATTTATATCTATCTATGTGTATGTATGTATGCATGGTCATTGCAGTATAATTGAACATTAAACCCAGGGCCTCAAGCATGCTAGGCAAACATGAGCTACACCCCCAGATTGCCATGGCAATGTTTTAAAGCAGAAGTAGGGCCGGAGAAATGGCACGGTGGTTAAAGCGTTTGCCTAGCAAGAGCAAGACCCTGAGTTCAGTTCCCCAGCACCACATAAAACAGGCATGGGGGCACTGCATGCCTGAGATCCCAGCACTCTGGAGGCCAAGGCTAGAGGATTGCCATGAGTTCGTGGCCAGTCTGAGCTCCATAGTGAGTTCAGGACCAGCCTGGGCTACAGAGTGAGACCCTGTGTAAAAAAAAAAAAATTAAATAAAAAAATAAAGCAGAATTATGTGGAGTATAACTGACACTGCAAGCCACCCCAGAGCTACCTCATTCCCAAAAGGATGGTGGTGGTCAACCCCTCATTGTCAAATGGGAAAGGACAAACCAGGCAAGGATAAAACAGCATTGGCTTCTGTCTCAATGAAACTTTCATGAACATTGTCTGGAATCCTGGTAGTCATTCTTGTGGATAGAACTGACAGGCAGCTGGGCTTTGAGACAAAGGCCTATAATCCAAGCACTCTGGAAGGCTGATGGGAAGATTTTCAAGTTCAAGTCCAGGCTGGACAACTTGGTGAGACCCTGTCTCAAAAAAAAATAAATAAATAAAATGCAGGATATACAGTTCAGTGTGAAAGCCCAAGGTTCAATCTCCAAAAACATTTTTTTTAAAAAAGAAAAACAAATTGACAAAATGATTCTAAAGTTAGTACGAAAGTGTAAGACACAAAACAGCCAAACAACTTTATAGAGCAAGATCAGAGCTGGAGGGTTACTGTACCTGATTTCAAAAGTTATTATAAAACTGGTGCATTCAAGACAGAGTGGGACTGGCAGAAAGATTTTAATAGGGGCTTTAAGCCAAGTGTAGTGTTACACACCCATAATTCCAGCACTCAGGAGGCTGATGCAGGAAGATTGCTGTGAGTCCAAGGTCAGACTGGGCTCCATAGTGACTTCAGGACCAGCCTGGCCTACAGAGACTCTGTCTCAAAAAAAAAAAAAATAATAATAATGAATAGGGGCTGAAGGAATGGCACAGTGGTTAAAGTGCTTGCCTAGCAAGCACACAACCCTGAGTTCGATTCCGCAGCACCACATGTGCTGAGCATGGTGGCACACATCTGAAATCACAGTACTCAGGAGGCTGAGGCAGGAGGATTGCTATGAGTCCAAGGCCAGCCTGGGCTACATGGTAAGTTCAGGACCAGCCTAGGCTACAGAGCGAGACCCTGTTTTTTTTTTTTTTTTTAAAGATTTATGAATAGGTCAATGAGACAGAAGAAGTAGTCAAGAAAGAGGCCCACACATAAATGGCCAATGGGTTGTGACGAAGAGGTACCTGTGACAGCAGCACAGCCACATGTAAGATAGACAGTAGCAACACAACAGAGCTTGGATTAGTTACTTTTTCATCCCTGGGACTCAGTACCCAGCATCCACCACTTCAGAGAAGAAAGATTTGTTTTAGCTTGGAAGGTCTCAGTCCGCTCACAGGTGGGCAGCTCGGAAACCATGGAATCACGTGGCAGGGCTGGAGCCAGTCTGGGCCAGAGACCGAGCTCTGGAGATGCAGATCCTCACAGCATGGCAGAACCAGCCCACGTCCCTGCAGGCCAAGCCCCAAGCATCCCCCCTTCCAGTTAGGCCCCACCTCCCAACCCTACACAGTGTCCCTAGGAGCATGAGGCTTCTGGGGGACCCTCCGGATCCACATCACCACAGATACGCACCTCACAGAACAAACACAAGTGGATCATAAACCGAACTACAAAATTAAAAAAGTAAAACTTCTAGAAGAAAAAGAGAGAGAAATCATTGTGATTTTAGGTTAAGCAAAGTTTTCTTAGATGTAACATCAAATGCACGATCCTACAAAATAAAAACATGAATTTTAATTCATCAAAATTAGGAACACTTGCATTTTGGAAAACACTCATAAAAGAATGGAAAAACTACAAACTAAGAGAAAATAAACCCTGTACTTAGTAAAGGAGTTACACCTAAATATATAAAGAACTTTTAAAGCCCAACACTATGATACGAACATACACATTCTCAAATCAGAAATATATCTGTATGTCCATTGCACCAAAGAAGATGCACAAATGGCAAATAAACACAAGAAAAGATATTTAATATCATTAGTCATTATTAGCAAGGCAAAAAAAATTGTGATTAAATACCATGTCACACACCTTAGAAAGGAAACATTTTTTTTTTTTTTACAGATAATACCAAGTGTTCATAAGGATGTGGAAGAACTAGAACTTATATCCCTTTAAGGGACAATGAGAAGTAACATCACCAGTTTGGAAATCAGTTTGGTAGCTTCTTATAGCACAAAACAGTCATCTACCACGTGACCCGATCACTTCACTCCTAAGTACTTGCCCGAATAAGATGAAGGCATATGTCCTAGCTAGACCGGGTGGCCTGGGCCTGTACTCTTAGCACTCTGGGAGGCTGAGGCAGGAAGGTCACAAATGCAAGCTCAGCCCGGCAACTTAGTAACCTAGCAAGACTCTGTCTCAAAATAAAAAATAAAAATAAAAAAAGAGATTGGGAATGTAGCTCAGTGTGAAGGCCCTGGGCATGATCCACAGTACTACCAAAAATGAATGTTGTTATAAATAAATAAAAATAAAAGAAGGTATTTGTCCTGGCAAGGAATTGTACACAAGTGTTCACAACACTTTTATTTGTAATATCCGAAAACTGGGAAGGAAGAACCCACACCTATCCATCAAAAGTAAAGGGAGGGGCTGGAGGAATGGCCAGTGGTTAAAGCGCTTGCTTAGCAAGCACAAGGTCAAGTGCTAAGTACCTGAGTCTGATTCCCCAGCACCATACAAGCCGGGTGTGGTGGCGCACAGCTGTAATCCCAGCACTCTAGAGGCTGACACAGGAGGATGGCAGAGAGTCCAAGGCCAGCCTGGGCTACAGAGTGAAACCCTGCCTCAAAATAAACAAACAAAAATACCTAAGAAAAGTAAAGGGAGAGATATTAAGGTAAATTGACACAATGGAATATTATTTAGTGATAGGAAAGATGAATTTTGATGTATGAACATGGAAGAGTCCATACCGAAAGGAGTGGATATTGTTTGATTCCTTTATTTAAAATGAAAACTAACCTAGAGTGACAGCAAGAAGATGAGTGGCTGCCTAAAGACAGGAGTGGATGGAAGGAGGGGACTGAGATGGGGCACAAGGACGTTTTGGAAGTGGTAACGTGTTCATTATCCTGATTGTGGCAATATATTTACATTGGTAAAACTCAAAATTTTCTATTTACATGTGTGATTTTATTATAGGTCAACTGTATCTTAATAAAACTATTAAAAATCTAATATACAAATAGATACCATCATACACACATGAAAATAGTTAAAATTTTTGCAAACTTTAGGTCCCCAAGTAGCTTTACCAATAAATTCTTTTCTTTTCTTTTCTTTCTTTCCTTCTTTCCTTCTTTCCTTTCCTTCCTTCCTTCCTTCCTTTCTCTCTCTCTCTTTCTTTCTTCTTTCTTTCTTTCTTTCTTTCTTTCTTTCTTTCTTTCTTTCTTTCTCTGTCTTCCTCTTTCAGTCCCTCCCTCTCTCTCTTCTTTCTCTCTCTCTCTCTCTCTCTCTCTCTCTCTCTCTCTCTCTCTCTTTCTTTGCAATATTGGGGATAGAACACCCTTTTTTTATTGTTTGAGACTTAAGTTGCTAAGTTGCCCAAGGCTGGGCTCAAACATGTGATTCTCCTGCCTCAGCCTTCTGGAGTGCTAGGATTACAGGCTGGCATCATGGGGCCTGATTCAAATTTTTATTTGAATCTTATTAAATTGCTCAGGCTGGGCTCAAGCCTGGGACCTTTCTGCCTCCTGAAGTTACGGGCTTGTGCCACCAGGCCTGGCCTCCAGCTGATTTAAATTCTTTGTCTTGTGAGTCCAACTTTTAGACTTTCTCAGGGACAATTTCCACTGACATATGTCCTTCATCTAAGATATCCTAGCCTGTTTCTTCTAATGTCTTGTAATTTCTAGTGGAATGCAGGGAAATTTAAATCTTGAAATAAGCTTCGCGCCTCTTTCCCAACATTTGTTGTTGTATCCTGGGGTGGGGGTGGGGGGTAATGAGAGAGAGAGAGAGAGAGAGAGAGAGAGAGAGAGAGAGAGAGACTGGGATCAAGCCCAAAGCCTTCCCAACGAGACTTCCCTGCCCATTTTAGTTTTGATTTTGAGACAGTGTCTCCCTAAGTCACTAAGTGGCCCAGGCTGAGCTCAAACTTGCCATCCTCCTGCCTCAGCCTTCCATAGTGCCACGATTTCAGGCCGAACCACTAGGTCCCTGGTGGTGGTGGTGTCACTGCTACTCATTTACTTGATGAATTTCATCAAGTAATTTTACAGAGTCTGTATTATTTCCTAGGGGTGTCCCAGGATGTCTCTGCTCAGTTTGCTTTGTGGTCAGCTAAAAATTAACTAAAACTTTCCAGCTGCGTGTAGTGGAGCACGCCTGTCATCCAGCATTCTGGAGGCTAAGGCAAGAGGATTGGGGTGATATTGAGGCCAACCTGCACTACACAGTGAGATTAGCCTGGACTACCGAGTAAGACTTTGTCTTAAAAATTAAATAAACACAGCTCTCCTTAAATTCCAAGCCAAGAGATCAGCTGCCCTTTTTCATGGGGCTGTATGGGTTAAAGCACTCCCTCAAGGCTCTGGTAGTTTACAGTTCTGCCTTAACTTTTGGTACCTGATGGAGCAGAGCCTCAGGGTCAGCTGCAGGTGAGAGACTCAGGGCACACCAAGTCTTCTTGGGTACCAGGAGCCCTGCATAGTCTCCTAGGCCTCTAGGGTCCTGCCAGGGCCTTCCAAAGCTCCCTGTGTACAGCGCCCAATTTCCTTTGAAGGATTTTGCCATCTTGTCTGTCCCAGCTGATGTGGCTGCCCCAGGTAAACAACTGTCATTGATTTTTCACACCAGTGGTACAGTCCCTGGAAACAGGACTTTCCTCACTGAGAAAACTCTGTGTCACTGCAAACAAAACCAAGACCTCAGAATGGGGCCTTTCCAGGGAACTGCCGGACAGGCCAGAGAGGGACGGGTCTCCAAGGAGCATGGCTTTTGTGTGTGTGTGTGGGGGGGGTGGGGGTGAACTCACCTGCCTCCTCCAGTGGCTGCAGTGCTGCTGTTTCTCATAGTCACCATGTTTTCCAGGCTGCTGGTCTTCAAGTCTACAGCAGAGATGGGGAGTGAGGTATGAGAGCTGGCAAAGCCACAATACATGCTGTTCTGGAAGTCAGCCATTTTTCTGGAGTAAATGCTCCTCAGATCATTGCAAGACTTTGGAATTCAGAATACTGAAATAGTAGGGTTTCTCCTTTTACTACTACTACTACTACTTCTTCTTCTTCTTCTTCTTATTATTATTATTATTTCTTGTCTTCTTTCTTCTGTTTCTTAAGACAGAGTCTCACTCTGTAGCCCAGGCTGGTCCTGAACTCACGGATGTAGCCCAGGTTGGCTGGACTCAGGACAATCCACCTGCCTCGGCCTCCTAAGTGCTGATATTACAGGTGTGCACCACCACACCCAGCTTTATGTGGTGCTGGGGAATCAAACTCAGGACCTTGCGCTTGCAAGGCAAATACTTGAAGCACTGCATCCTTCCTCTACCCCCAGCATTTGTATATTTTGAACATTTTGTATAAATGGGATGACATATTACACAACGTATGATTATTTATAAATTTTTCTTTATTCTACTTACAATAATGTTTTAAGCTTCATCCATGTTGTAACTTATGCTTTTTTGGTTTTGTTTTTGTTTTTGTTTTTGTTTTTTTTGGTGGTAAGGGTGGAACTGAGGGCCTTCACATGGAACTATATCCCAGCCTTTTATTTTTTCTTCTTTTGAGATAGGGTCTTGCTAAGTCACTTATTTGTCCAAGCTGGGCTCAAACTTGTGATCTGTCTGCTTCAGCCTCCCAGAGTTCTAGGACTACAAGCGTGTGCCCCCATATCCTGCTATGATACTTCCAATGTCTTCTTGCTAAAATTATTTTTTATATGTATTTTTAGAGCTCTCTTTCAGGTTCAGGACGTTCTATTCCTAGTTTTTCTTTTTGTTTGTTTGTTTATTTGTTTTCTTGAGACAAGGTCTTGCTCAATAGCCCAGGCTGGTCCTGAACTCACTGTGGAGCTCAGGCTGACCTTGGATTCACAGCAATCCTCCTGTCTCAGCTTCCAGAGTTCTGGAATTAGAGGTGAGCACCACCACACCTGGCTTATATTGTTAGCTTTCTAAGAGAATATTTTAGTTTTGTTTTATAAGTTGATAATATTATTAAGTGCCTTCCCAGCATCCAGTCAGATAATTACTTGATGTTTCTTGTCCCTTTACACTATTTATAAGATGGATAACACCATGGAATTTTTTTTTAAGTTACAGATTACCTTTGCATCCCTGGGGCAAACCCAAGTGGTGATAATTATAATCATTTTTGGTGTTTTTGTTTTTGGTGCTGGGGATGGAACCCAGGGCCTTCATACTGAGCTCCATCTGGAGTGCATTTTTTAGTTTTGACTTTGAGACAGAATCTTGCTAAGGCACTACATTGCCTGGGCTAGACTTGAACTAAGAATCCTCCTGCTTCAGGCTCACAAGTGCTGGGATTACAGGTGTGTGCCACCACGCTGGCTTACTTCTCCCATCTTTCTCTAGTTTGGATGTCAAAGTTACAGGGCCCTCATGGAGGGAGCTGGGGCTCCCCCTCCTTCAGTTGACTGGAAGGGTATGTGTGTCCTGGGCGTCACCTGTTCCCTGAAGTTATCGGTAAAATGGTCTGGATCTGGGATTTTCTTTGTAAAAAGATTTAAAATCACATCTTCAATTTTAAATAATTTATGTAGGCATTCTATTTCTTCTTGAGCTGGTCTTCACATGTCTTTCCCCTAGGGGGGAAATTCCCATTTAACTTTTAAAATGTATTACCGAGGTGGCATTGTTCAGTTCTTCCTCCTCCTCCTTCATTTTGCTTGCTCGTATGGGTACTGAGGGTTGTTCCCTGGGCCTTCACAGTGAACTCCATGCCCAGCCTAGATTTTAACATTTGATTTAGAGACAGGGTCTCACTCAGTTGCTCATATGCTCAGGATGGGCTTCAACTTGTGATCCTCCTGCCTCAGCCTCCCAGAGTGCTGGGATAATAGGCCTAAGCCACACGCCTGGCTGATTATTTTTTCCCCACTATTTTTATTAATATACAAATGTAATACATAGTATTTACAATGAATTTATGTTTCGTACACCTATGTATCATATTGAGTTTACAATCACTTCCCATTTTCTACCCTCCCACCCCCTCCCTATCCCTTCCCCCAACTCCGGCTATCACTTCATATGGTTCCAAAGAACATCTGTGTTCTGGGTTTTCCAAATCAGAGAACCTATACAGTACTTAACATATTAAGCTTCCACACCTAAGTCATTTCACTTAAGTCACCACTCTAACTCAGCTTTCTATTCCTCAAATGGGTTTGCAGTAGTTAAATCTTGATGCCTCTTCTCTGAATCCAACCAATCCTTTTATTGGGATATTTACCAAAAGTTTTTTTTCTATATTTTGCTATATCTTTGTTGTTATTATTAAACCTGGCCTTACCTACCAGTTCACATTAGAAAATAATTATAAGCATGTAGTTCAATAGACTAGTAAATTTTGGAAAGAAGAAGAAAAAAAATTAAATTTCAAATGCCTTAGCTGAATACTGGAAGGTACAATATTTGTACATTCACAGGGTTATCTTTATATCAATCGGCTTCCTTAGGATAAATATTCATCAGTGACCTAATAAGTGAATTTCTACAATAAAACAAAGTTAAAACTATATCACATTGCTACATTAAATGACCTTAAATCTATACCACATAAATATACTTAAAGTCACAGATATAAAGGTGAATTTAGTTATTTCAGAATTTTTTAACTTTCATAACATATTTACTCATATTTCACTGATTACTAGCATACTTTTTTCTCAGCTCATTCTCCTCTAGCTGTTGTTGCTTTTCTCTGTGGTCATTGGTGTCGCTGGCCTCCCTTTCACTTTCTAAGTTTCCTTTAAGTATTCTCTGCAATACTAGCTCAGTGGCTGCAAATTCCTTTAAGCTGTCTCTGTCATGGAAAGTTTTTAGTTCTCCCTTTAAATTAAAATATAATTTTGCTGGATATAGCAGTCTTGGTTGGCATTTATGTTCTTTTAGTGCTTGGATGACATTGCTCCATGATCTCCTTGCTTTTAGAGTTTAGACTGAGAAGTCTGAATTTATCCTGATGGGCTTATCTTTGTAGGTCACCTTCTGTTTTTCTCTTACCGCTTTTAGTATTTTTCTCTTTGTGTTGGGTTTCTAGAATTTTAATTATGATGTGTCGTGGTGAGGATCTCTTCTGATCAAAGTTTTTTGGTGTTCTATACACCTGCAATAGTTCCATGTTCATTTCTTTTCTTAGATTTGGGAGATTTTCTTCCATTATTTCATTAAACATGTCCTTTAAGCCTTTTGTTTTGTCCTCAGTCTTGTCCTGGATTCCCATAATTCTGAGGTTGTTTCTCCTTGAATCATCTATCAGTCGTTGTAATGACTCGCTTTCTTTATTTACTTTTTATTCTTCATGGCCTGTATGTTGCAGCTTAGTCACTTTATTTTCTAGGTCTGACATACTATTCTGAAGTTGTTTGAAGTGGTTGCTTATTATTACCTGTGTGTTTTTCATTTCCTGAATATCTGCATTCAATTTTTCTATATCTCTGTTGTGTTCTTCTCTAATTTCTTCTTTTGCCTTCATTATCTTCTGGTATATTTCTTCTTTGGTCTCCTCTAGTTGCTTTTCAAGGCTTGCTTTTTGCTTAGTTATATGTTGGTGTAGCTCTCCTGCTGTCTGTTTTATTTCCTGCTTTAATTCACTGATTTTCTGGGCCCAGAAGTTACCATCCTTTTTGCCCTTTTCTTCTTTGGATTCTGCAATTTCAGAATCCCTGGTATTATCTTCTGGGGTGTCAGGTCTTTTGGTAGGAGATTTGTAACCACGTTTCCCCATTTCTTCTTCGGTCTCCTCTAATTGCTTTTCAAGGCTTGGTTTTTGCTTAGCGATGTGTTGGTGTAGCTCTTGCGCTGTCTGTTTTATTTCCTGCTTTGCTTCCTGCTTTAATTCCTGCTTTAATTCACTGACTATCTGTGCCCAGAAGTTACCATCATTTTTACCCTTTTCTTTGGATTCTGCACTTTCAGTATCCCTGGTACTATCTTCCGGGGTGTCAGGTCTTTTTGTATGAGAGTTGTTACCACGTTTCCCCATGGTTCTGCGACCTTTGGCTGTCTCTGGTACTCAGGAAAGAAAATGGCTTCTGCTGACGTCACTGCCTGAGATGGCTGCCGAGCCCTGTTTCTGATCTGGGATCCCGGGGCCTTTTCTAGGGGGAGTGCACGCTGCGTTTGTAGTACACACACCCGCGGGTTGGTGTTTCTGAGGCTGGGGACGACTGCTGCCCGACAATTCCCACTTCTCTGGATCCGTGCTTACCTCGGGCTGAGGTTCTGGCCTCTGAACCTTCCTCCGTCTGTGGTCTGTGGATGCCGGCAGCTCGGGGCCATGCCGAGTCGGCTGCTTCTTTCCTCCTCTTCTGATGTGACTTCAGGATTTCTGACCTGCCCGCAGCCTCCTCTCCGTTGCTGTGTGCTCCGTCCTCTCCCAGCTCCGTCAGATGTTCAGGTCCCTGAGACCTTTTCTTTGTCCTCAGCTGCCTGCGGCGGCTTCCTGGGCCACGGGGATTTTTTTTTTCCCTCTGCTTTCGATGATCCTTCGGAATTTCTGGCCTCCCACTTGCCACCTTTCAGTTTTGGGGGATAGTCCTCTCTTTCCTAGCTACACCAAACAGGCTTTTTCTAACTAAATTCTTGACTTTTTAAGTGAGTCAGTAAGGAGACATTGTGCAGTGCTGTTACTCAGCAGCCATCTTGACCGGAAGTCTGCCTGGCTGATTAGAGTCTTATTACTTTCCTAATCTCCACCACACCTGTAGTTATGTCTCCTTTTTCAGTTCTTTTTAGCCCTAAGATGATTCATTTGTATTCTTTTTTCTCTTTCTTATTTTTCAGGTAAGTTTGTGTTTTCAAATAATCATGTTTTGGCTTTCAACAGAGATCTGTTGGATGTTTATTACTTTGCAGATTTTGGTTCATATTTTTATTATCTTCTGGTTTCAAAGGTGGTGCTGGGGCTTGAGCCCAAGGCCTTGTGCATGCCAACCCGTGCTCCATGGCTGGGCTACATCTTCAGCCCTACTCGCTTCCTGTGGGGACTTTACCACTTTTACTATATCCTGCAAGTTTTTTCAAACATTTCTCCCCCAATTATTCTTTTTGTTAGCATATATTTGCGAAACATAATAATCACATTTAACTTGAAGAACTGGATCATTTACACATTGCGTCTTGGTTGTTTTTATTTCCCTTCACACTGTCTCACCCTCCAAACATACCCTCTCCCTGGCTACAAACTCTGTCTTCTAGGGGCTGGAGGAATAGCTCAGTGGTTAAAGCACTTGCCTGGCAAGCGCAGAGGCCGGCAAGTGATTCCCCTGCACCACATAAGCTGGGCGTGGTAGTACACACCTTCAATCCCAGCTCTTGGAAGGTGGAGGCAGCAAGATTGCTCTGAGTCTGAGGCCAGCCTAGGCTCCATAGAGAGTTCAGGACCAACTTAGACTAGAGAGTGAGACCCTACCTCAATTTTGAAAAATCCACTTTCTTGTTTTCTTTCTTTATTTTGCTCTTCTCCTTTTTTACAGTTTAGTTTTCTCATATTAGAGAAACAATGTGATATTTAACTTTCCCATATTTAACTTTCCCACAGGTTTTAATATGTCATGTTTTCTTTCTCATTCAGTTCTAAGTATTCAGAAATTTTCCACTGTGGCTTTGTTTCTTCATCAACCCAGTGGCCATCTAGAAAAGTCCAGTTTTATGGTAACGTGAAACTTTCTGGTTTTGTTTTTAACGTTGAATTTGATGTACTGTGGTCAGAAAATGTCATCTATGTGGTATCAATTCTTTGACACCTTTGAGACCTGCTTGGTGGCCGTGAGCATGACTCATTTCAATGACTGCTCCAAGTGTGCTTGAGAAGAATGTGAATTTTACAAAAGTCCTGGGTGCACGGCCCTACATATGTTCATTAAAGCCAATGGAATTGTTTTTGATCAAATGTATAGATGGCTACATTTTATCTTTTCAAAAAAAATGCTGCTGGGGATCTACCCCAGGGCACCCTTCTGGCTAGGCAAGTGCTGGAGCACTGAGCTAGACCCCAGCTCAATGTTTTATCTTTGGAACATTAAGAGCTCAAAGAATTTTATTGAAATCCCCAACAGTGATTTTGAGTTTCCCCATGTGGCACTATGAATTATTGCTTTATGTATGTTTTAGATTTTGAAAATTAGTTTTGTTCAAGTTTATGTTTATCTGTTGGTAAATTATGCTTGTATTGCTATTCATGCGTGCACTCTGTCTCTCCGTCTCTCTGTCTCTCATTTATGATGCCTAGATTGGCCCTGAACTCTTGGACTAGATTGAGTCTCCTGCCTCAGCCTCACGAGTAGCTAGGACTAAGGCGCGTGGCAACGGCTGAACTCAGTATCTCCAGGTGTAGTAATGCTTGTCCATTGTAACCTGAAATTGGCCCAAATAGTAGCTTTTCTTTTAGTTAGTATTTATTTGGCATTTCCTTTCTTTCCTTTCGCTTCCAGCCCTCTTGTGTCTCCGTACCTCAGTTAATATTCCTCATCAACTGCAACTAAAAGAACCTTTTTTATGGTAGTACTTGGAACCCGACCCAAGGCCTTGTGCATACCAGGCAAGCACACGGCCGCTAAGCTACATTACCCACTTTTTAAAAAAATATTTATTCGTTGTCCTGGAATTTGTGATCCCTCTGAGCCTCCGAAGCAGGTGGGGTTGTAACCCTGTGCCACGATACCTGACCTAACTGTGTTCACATGTGTCATCCACACTAACCATCTTGGGCTATTAGTGGGCCCCTGTGTGTCACTTACATTCATTATGATTTTGTTTGGGTTTGTCTAAAACCCGGGCCTTGTGCTACTACTGAGCTAAACCCCGGGTTTCAGAATCTTTACAATTCTACTAGTTTTTAATTTCTATTTCTCTTTTCTTATATTTTGGAGAAATGGGGAAGAGAGAGAGAAAAACACAGTGTGTCTTTTGGCATATTTTTCATATATTTGTTCATTCAGGAAGATTTCTCTCTTTTTCTTTTTGTGTGTGGTACTAGGGGGAGATTGAGTCTGGGGCCTTCAACACTGAACTACATCCCAGCCCTCTTTTATTTTTTATTTTGAGACAAGATCTCAATAAGTCACTTAGTTGCCTGGTCTGAGCTCTAACTTGCGCTCAGCCCTCCTGCTTCAGCCTCCCAGAGTACTGAGATCACCCTGTGCCTTTCTTAGTTTTCAGTTTGCATTTGTATTTAAATTGTTTATTCTTGCATTTTATCCAGTATTTCTGTTACTGAAATAGAAGTGTTTTCTTTGAGTGCTATCTGCCATTTTCACTCAGACTATACGTGTATGTGTTTGAATGTGTACACATATTCACCCACACACATCTACTTATAACTCATGCAAGTATTTTTATAAGTTGATTTCCAGTGATATAATTTCTAGGTCAAAAAGTTATATACTGTCTTTAAGCTACATTTTCAAGTTGGCATTTCAGGAATAACTTTCCATGTTATTAAATATTCTATCTTATTATCATTGTTTAATTGTTCTTAGTATTCTACTATTATATACTACACTTGATTATAGCTAAAAGGCCAAGAAGAGATTCTACCATTGTATAGATGAACCATTTTGAAACTCATTCCCATATCTATTTAATTAATTGACTATTAATTAATTAAATTTTGAGACAGGGTCTCACTCTGTAGCCCAGGCTGGTCCTGAATTCACTATGGAGCCCAGGCTGGCCTTGGACTCAGGGCAATCCTCCTGTCTCAGCCTCCTGAGTGCTGGGATTACAGGCGTGCACCACCAGGTTTATGTGGTGCTGGGGAATTCAGGTACTGAGCACTTGACTTAGTGCCTGCGCCATTCCTCCAGCCCCTCATTCCCATTTTGATACTTTCAAGAAACAGTTGGAGAATTTTGGATCTCTAAGTGTTTGAAATTCTGCGCACTAACGTCCTTTACTCTCACCTGTTTGCCAAGTGGAAGTCTGTGGTCTTGCTGGTTTCATTTATGTTTTTCCTTACAGTTTTACATTTTTTCGATACTTACTGGCTACTTGTACATAGGGCGATTTGTCTACTCATGTGCTCAGAACACTTTTATTTTAGATGTGTAGGTGTGTGTTGCCTGCACAGGCCTCTAATTCACAGCAGTCCTCCTGCCTCAGCCTTCCAAGTGCTGAGAATACAGGCGATTATTATGTTTTTGATAATAGCGCATTTTTTCTATGATGTTGAGCACTTTTTTACATGCTTGCTGACCATTTGTATATATTCTTAGGACAAATACTCAATTTCTATTTAGATTCTTTGCCTTTTTATTTTTTATTTTGAGTATTGAGGATTGATGCCAGGGCCTTCGCACTGAGCTATATCCCCAGCTCAGATTTTAGTTTTGACTTTGAGACAGGATCTTAATTTGCCTAGAATAGGCTCCAATTTGCCGTCCTCCTGCCTCAGCCTCCCAGAGTGCTGGGATTACAAGTGTGAGCCATCATGTTTGGCTCTTTGCTTATTTAAAATTATTTAGTATAGGGTTGTAGGATTTTTAAAAATATACTTCAGATTTAAATCCTTTATCATGATTTGCAAAAAATGTCTTCCATTTTATAGACTGTTTTTTCAGCTCCTTGGTTGTGTCCTTGAAGCACAAAAATCAGTACTTTTGAGGTATCCTTTTTTCTCTTTGGTGCCTATCCTTTTGACCATTTCTAAGAAACCACTGCCTAATTCAAGGTCATAAAGGTTTACACCAATGTTTCCTTCTATGAGATTTATAGTTTCAGCTCTTACATATAGGTCTTTAGTCCACTTTGAGTTAATTTTTATATGTGCAGTGTGACAGGAACCCGGCTTCTCCATGTGGATGTGGATATTCAGGGGTCTCAGCAGCATTTTAGGAAAAAACATTCCTTCCCATTTGGCATTGTCTTGGCACCCTTATGAGGCTGAGGCAGGAGGATCATAACCTTAAACCCAATCTGCACAATTTAAAGTGAGTTAGTGATACCCTGTCTCAAAAAAAAAAAAAAAAAAAAAAAAACATAAGAAAGACCTGGGGATATCGTTCAATGCAAAAGCCCTGGGTTCAGTCCCCACTACTGGAAACAACATTGACTATTGATGTGAGGGACTGAATCTGGAATCCCTGTGCCTATACCTCAACTTCGTGATTTCTGTAGCTATTTGGACAGGCTTGGTGGCAGGAACTACAAGTCCTTGAACTGTGTTCACACTTTGGCTCTCTGGGTCCCCTGAATTTTGTATTCCTATGCATTTTTGTTGTTGTTCAGGCCAATAAATTCAATTTTCTATTTGTACATTTTTAGTATATAGAAAATGATTGGATTTCATGTGTTGATTTTATGTGTAGCTGCTTTATTGAACTCTTTGGTTAGCTCTAGCCATGTGTCAGTCCATTAGCTCTAGTTTCTTTGGTAGCGAAATCGTATGTATCATGTGCAAGTAGCAGTAAGCCCGACTTGTCCTTCCCAAATCTATGCCTTCTTGTTTCTTCTCTTATCGAATTTCAGAATAGTGGTGAAATTATTCCTTCGTAACCTTTATTTTACTCTGCATTTTCTCAGAAATGCCTTTGTTATTAAAGATTGTACCTGTCCTTCATCTCAGGCCACCATGAGGCATCGCATTGTGTGCCTGCTGGAGATAGGTTCCATTTGTCATGTCTGACAAAGCCACCTTGTGTTCCTAGTCACTAAGAGCTCTCAGCAGGGGACATCTTACCAGGGTAATTACACCCTTTTTTTCTCCTGGGTCCTATTCATGTGATGAACAACATTAATAAACTTTCACATTGATTCTTCCTTTTACCAACTAATTGTCTCCCATCCAGTGGGAACAGATTAGCTCACATTAGCAGAAATAACTCAAGTTTCACTGACACATGCTCCCACCTGTGTAATTGGTAACAACTGTCGCCGACTGAAAGCTAGCTACTTTGGCAAGTGAGGGGTTTTTAAATGCCATTTTGAATTCGTTGCCACATGCAAAATCAGATTTCAACTAAGAATTCCAAATTCTGGTTTCTCTTTTAAAATTGTAAGGTCTGGTCACACCAATCTTGCATTAGTTTCCACAGGGCCACCGTGGGTGAGGCCGGGCCCAGGGCCCCTCCCTAGATGCTCCTCATTTACCTCATTAGCAACCTCCCCAATGCCTGTTGTCTCCAGATCCTATTGTTTTCCAGCCATTCGGGGTCAAGGGTCAGTTGCCAGTTATTGTATTTGTGCAATTACTTTTCTTATAATGGAATTTGGTGAGAGTGAAGTATTTCTTATAATCATGTCTCTAGAAAAGGTAGGGGAAATAAAAGAGGCCAAGAGGGCTGTGAACTTCCAAAGCAATAAGGCGATCTACTGCTTGGTAGGTGTGAGGACTATGCTTATAGGTTTAACGTACACAGTGTGTCTGGCGGAAGAACCTGCTGTAAGATGTCAGCAAAACAGAAGCCGTAAGAAGAATGTGGGAAAGCTAAACAGGGAAAGAAATCTGATTGATCTGGAAGGCAAAGACCTGAAATTTCAGCAGGATTTGTTTTAGGTGGCGCAGAGTATAAACAATGCTGTTATGACGTATCTTCGTATCTTGATGGAACCTCGTTTCATTGACCTGCCTGGTCCTTGGGTATATTTGAGTTTCTGCTCTCTTTTCTGGGTCCTCCAGCTTCCTGTAAACCTGCCTGTAATTTCTGGGGGGCTCCCAGGGCAGTGACTGTGGCAGTCTTCCTTGGCACTTCATAGCGCAAAGCTTTGGGACTTGACAGCAATGTCTCTGCAAGGGGCCAGAGCCAGATGTGTTCCTACTACTTTCACATGATGTTACCCTTCTTCTGTGCCCCAGCTCATGATGATCGTTGTGGAAACAGATCTTTCTACCTCTCCTTGAAACTCTTTTCTACAAGGTTTAGATGCCAACTTGTGAGGCTGATGTGGGACAGTGGCTTCATATTCATCAGAAGCAACATTAAAAGGCTGACTTGGAAGCAGTGGGGGTGCAGGTTGGCCCTATCTTTATCTGCCTCCCCCAAATGTCCAACCTACATGATAAAATGGTGACCCATTGCTGAGGTAGGCCTTGAACCTCTCCTGTGATGTCATTCTGGAGCTTCCAGTGCAGGCCCACTCCTCAGCTCACACCCCAGGGCCTACCCATGAGCCCCTCGCCCCAGGCTCTGACTTCAATCAGATCAAAGTCCCTCGCAGTTGTTTTTGGGCCATTAGCGCATTTACCACATAGCATATGTCCAAATCCCTTTAGGTTGTTGGCGTTCCCTGAACAAACCCTGTTTTATCATGCACATTCTTATTTTAATCAGAGTCTGGATACAAGTTACACCTGACTTGTTTCAGATTTTATCACTGTGCATACAGAAAAATTCATTTGTAGTTTTCTTTTGATTTTCATATCCAGTAAAGACAAGATGGAAAAACTTTCAAGAGTTTGGAAGATTTGCACCTTTTAACCTTTCCTTTTCTAAAAGCTTATGTTTGAAATAATTTTGGATTTATAGAAAAAAAGCTGTTAACAGTCACTATGGTACTTTCATCCAGCTTCCCAAATGTAAATTAGGGAATTAGTACAGATACAATATCATTAAATAATCTATGGATCTTACTTAAATTTTACTAGTGGTCTACTAAGTGTCCTTCTTCAGATCCAGAACTCACCCAGCTTCTCCCATTGCACCTCAGTGTTGTATGACAATCTGTGGCACAATTTTTGTGTACCCCTCAATCTTCGTCCTAATCATGGTGATTAGGATGCTAAAGAGTTTGTTGAATGTCCCACGGTTTGGGATAGTGTGAGTTTTCTCATGATTACATTGAAGTAAAGTATTTTCAGCATGATACATCTTTTTCAGTACATGAAATCACAAAATGTGGTGTTCCCTTGTCTCCTTATGGTGATGTTAACTTTGTTTTCTTGGTTTGGAGTGTGTCTACTTGGTTTCTCCATCATAAAGTTTCCATCTTCCCTTTGTAACTACCAAGTATCTTCTGGGGAGACACATGACTAAGCAAATATCCCATTTGTCTTGATCCATTTGGGCTGCTATAACAAAAATGCCATGAATGGGGTGGTTCACAATCAAATTTGTTTGTCACAATGCTAGAGGCTGAGCATTGAAAACTAAAATACTGGCAGATTTGGTGTCTGGTGACTTTTGATCTTCATAGATGGCTCCTTTTATGTGTCTTCACGTGGTGAGCAGTGACAGATTCGTTGGACCTATAACAACACTAATTCCAATCAGGAAGGAGGAGCCCTCATGGCCGAGTCACATGCCACAATACATGATCTACTCACACTATCACCTTGGGGGTTAGGTTTCAACTTGAGAAAACCAAAGTATAAATAAGTAAAATGGCAAGATAAAAAAAAGTGATGGTAGGCAACAGGGAGATAGATTTTGTGGAGAGGAAAAGGGGATGGAGGATAACTCACACTATCCCAAACCGTGGGACATTCAACAAACTCTTTAGCATCCTAATCATCATGATTTGGACAAAGATTGAGGGGTATGCAAAAATTGTGCCACAGATTGTCATACAACACTGAGGTGCAATGGGAGAAGCTGGGTGAGTTCTGGATCTGAAGAAGGACACTTAGTAGACCACTAGTAAAATTTAAGTAAGATCCATAGATTATTTAATGATTATTTAATGGTCAGAAGGAGAAAAGGAAAGAAGGGGAGTAAAAGTGATAAAGATGTGATGATGTATATACATAAATTCCTTAAGTTGAATGTAATTATTACGTGCCACATAAAGTTGAGAAAAAAATCTGGCAGGAGGGAACACAAATGTTTAAACTATACCTCCTTTTTTGGTGAGTGTGTGTGTGTGTGTGTGTGTGTGTGTGTGTGTGTGTGTTACCAGGGATTGAGCCCAGGCCCTTCACACAGAGTTACATGCCCAGTCCATTTTTTATTTTTGATTTTGAGAGATGGTCTTGCTAAGTCACTAAGTAGCCCAGGCTCAAACTTGTGATCCTCTTACATCAGTCTTCCTCAGTGCTGGGGAAAACAGGTTTGCACTACTGGGCTCAGTTGTAGCAGAATTTGTATTAGTCACTTTCTTATTGCTGAGACAAAGTAACTGACACCCACAGCTTAAAGGAGAGGTTCATGTTGACTCACGGTTTCAGCCCATGGTTGGCTGGCTCCGAGGCAAAAAGAACATGGCGGAACGGTGTGGCTCCTGAACTCCACCCATAATCATGGTTGATGAGCACAATGCCTCCACAATCCAATCATCTTCCAAACACATGAGACCTTTGGGGACCACTTTAGAACTAAGCCATAAACACCAATTATCATGATACTTTGGTACACTGCATTTAGCATCTGCTGATGATTCTTGCTTGCAGAAATTATTACTGTGTATGTTTATCAAATGGTGATTTTTCTATGTCTGTCACTCCTTCTACATTACTTAGTATGATTTGTGCTGAAAGGAAGGGTTGTCTCTTCTCCTTAATTTACTTACTTGTGCATTTCTATGTCAGTATAGACTCAGGGATATTTATTTCATTCTACAAGCTACACCAACCACTTATTCTAATCCATAGCCATCATTATCTAGTTTTACGCAGTTTGCTCTGGATTTGGCCATTGTGAGCCTCTTTAAGTTGGTCCCTGTGTTACTTTTGACAGTAACTTTTTAAATGTTCAATACCTTTTAGTATTACAAGATGCTCTAGATTGACCTTGTTCTTTCCATGACCTGGCTCTTCAACCAGCCAGTTCTCCAAGGAGCACAAGTTCCTTTTACTGGAGAGCAGTATTGCTGGTGGGATAGCAGTACTTCTAGATTCCCTCAGCAGACAAAACTACTAAGTGCCCACACATTTATATCTAGGTATCTGTCTTCATTACTTATTCGTTGCTGGGACAAAATACCCAATATCCACAATTTAAAGGAGAAAAGATTTATTTAGCCCACAGTTTCAGAAGGTCTTACACAGTCCATTCATGGGCAGCTGGCAATGGGGGAAGCACATGACGGAGGCTGGAGAGCTGCTCACAGCATTGAAGACAGAAAGCCAAGTGAAGCAGAAGCCAGTCCTTGTCTGGAGACTAAGGCAAGGCCAGAGCCTTCCCAGAAAGAAGCTGTAACAATGTTTTTTCTTCCTTAGTTCAAGATGCTAGTGGGCCTTCCACACCCAGGTGGATGCTCCTCCCTCACTTTCTGGCCCACAAGTCAATAACACACACTTAAAAGTTCTGCCCTTGGCACCTCCCCCCTTCCCGCCCCCCAATCTCAACAAGTTGACACGATCCTTTCAGGTCAAACCTCAAGCATCTGCCCCTTCCAGCCAGGCCCTACCTCCTTATAGCACATGGTTGCACAGTTATCCCGCTATATCCAAATACATGAGGCTTTTGGGGACATTCCAGATCCAAACCACAGCAATATCTAAATATCTATGTATCTGTTAAAAAGCACGAGTACATACTGATGCCTTTGATCCAGTGTAACACTAGGATTCATTCTAGCTTTCTACCTTTCCTTATTTGTAATTTCTTTTACCTGCACCAAAAAACCTGGCTCACTATTTACAATACGTTTTCCTTTTTATAAATCTTAAAATAGTTTTAAAAGAATTGCTAACCTAATAGAAATCACTAACCCTGTAATAAGCATATTTATGACCTAGAAAGCAGACTTAAGCAGCAAGGCCAACATGGATAGTACAATTCTTTCTGCCTTTCATCCTACAATATACAGTCAAAAGAACGTTTTCTTAAATTACCTGGCTAAGTTCTTTCTGGCTCCTTCCTCCTCTACAGTTTCACCATTCATTTCTGACAACTTTTAGGTTCACCTGTTACTGTTTATATTCCTTTTTTGTGTTTCTGATGTCTTAATTATTTTTTGGACAGATGGGATTATGTGATATATTACCATGGTTCTAAATTTCAGATCAATATAAAAAAGCATACTCAGGACATTGTCATTTCTCCCATATTTTCTATCCCAGTTTCTGTTCCATCTTTCACCTCATGCTATCCCTACTTACCCGAAGTAGATAACTAATCCTACTCTCATTGGTTATTCCCCCTATGTTTCTTTTTTGCATAAATGAGCAGATAAGTGCATATTTCTTATATCTTGTTCCTTATAACAAGAGGTAACACACTCTATTCTTTATTGCAGTATTTTTTATTTTATTTCTTATTTATTTATTTATGGCACTGGGCATTGAACCCAGAGACTTTGCACTGAGCTATATCCCCAGCCCACTTTTTAGTTTTGACTTTTAGAACAGGATCTTGCTAAGTTCCCCAGGCTGGGCTTGAACTTGTGATCTCCTGCCTCAACCTCTCAGAGTGCTGGGATTACAGGCATATGCCACTATTATCAGTTACTGCAGTTTTTTTTAAAGCATACTGCAATTCAGCCCTTGGAATTCTGATAGAAGTTAGGACATGGAGCCCTCCAAGAAAGAAATTATTTTTCCCACTATTTTTATTAATATACATATGCAATACATAGTGTTTACAATGAACCTGAGCATTTCATGCACATGTATATCATATCAACTTTACAATCCCTTCCCATTTTTGACCCTCCCACACCCTCCCTATTCCATCACCCAACTCCAGCTATCACTTCATGTGGTTCCATAGAATGTCTGTGTTCTGGGTTTCCCAAGTCGAGAAATTCTTTAATCATTTCTAAATCTCCAGGCATATCTTTTCTTGAGTTAATTTTTGGTTATTTATATCATACTAAAAAAGTCAAGATTTTTGAGTAGAAGGTTCTTCAGAGAAAATTTCTTCTGCCACATATTTAATTCCCTCCTCCCGTTTCTCCTATTATACCTGTATTAGACCTTTGTACTCTGGCCATCATAGCTCACCTGGTCTCCAGTAGTTTGTATCCTTCATGCTTTCTCTTTTGAATTCTAAGATAAATGATCAGGTTTGTGTTCTAATTCACAATTCTGATTTCTTCAGTTCCTAATCAACTGTTCACTATCTCCTCTGAGCTTTAAATATTAACAAGCCAAAAATATTTCCTAATCTCTACTTGTAATTTCCCAATAATTTCATTTACTACACTTATACATGCAATATCCTTCTAATACTGAAAACATAGATGAAAAATATTTCATTTTTTCCTCCTTTTTCTGAAAATTGAGTTTAAATAGTCTCTGGTTGTGTCCCTTTCTCTTGAAATTCTGAATCTTTTTATTTTTCTACCTTTAGTTTTTCTGTTTGTCCATGTTTACCAGAAGGAGTCTGTATTTATCCAAGAACAGTTAGTTGAGGTGGTTCCGTTGACCACTGTGCATACATAGTTTGGAGTCAGTCAAGTAAATCTGTGGAGAGAGGCAATGTAAGCAGAGGTTCAGGGTGTGCTCGGGCAGGAGGCATGAAAGCTCAATGTGAACTCTGTTTTCCCACATTTTATGTGCCGATATGTAATTTACAAAGAGCAGAATATGCAACTTTTCAGCAAACATCTGTTTTAGTTTGGATCTGGTTTGTCCCTTAAGGGTTCATTGTTCTAAGTTTGGTCTGTAGTGTGACAATTTTAAGAATTGGTGGGACCTTTAAGAGGTGGCATCTAGTGAGAAGTGGTTAGGACATAAGATGCCTTTGGACTGATTATCTAGCAAAATATGCAGTAGCACCTGGAATTACAGATTTGGTGCTCAAAAGGGAAGTCTGGGCAATAGTCTGAAAAGAATCAGTGTAAAGGGAATGGATGGAGTTGCCTGGGGAGAACAAAACCTCCATCATTCTAGTATTTATGGAGCGATGAAGAAAATGAAGCCAGAAAAAGCAAAGAGAAGTAGTGGTCAGAGGTACAGGAAGGTCAGAAGCCCAAGAGGGAGTTCTGAAGGAAAGGTAACATCAGATGCTGGAGCAAGGTAAGAAAATGAGAACAGTGGACTTGGCCTTTGGGGTTAATCCTGGTGATCTTCACTTGGAGCCCTGAGGGGTAAATGTAAGATGAGGAAGTGGACATGAAGCATTAGGTCACGGAAAGACGGACAGCCACTGTACACAGCGAGATTTTTAAATGACGCAACAAAAGAGCTGCCAAGAGTGGTAAGCAACCAGGTACCAAGAGCCAGGTGTGGTGATACCCACCGGTAAGCCCAGCACTCCGAGAGCCTGAGACAGGAGGTGCAGAGTTTGGGCCCAACCTGAGTATTTTAGTGACTCAGTGAGTTCACATCTCAAAAAGAAAACAAAAGCAAAACCAACAGGACAAGACAAAACAGTGGTGGAGACACCCTTTAGGATCCCTCTGGCTGCTTTGGGAAATTTTTGGGTGCCTGTCATTCAAAATACGACCAACAAATGGGTGCCAGATGACCTTGAGATCCGGCTTGTGGTCATCTAGGCAGAGCTCAGTGTTGGAGAGGGAATAACACACAAGCTCAACCTCTGGGCCCCAGCTGCTGGTGGAAAAGAGTGCTCACCTCTGCAGACTGCAGGATGGGACTGAGTTGGCTTTGTAGGATGCTCAGCTACCCAGGTGGAGTTTCTAGTGAGAGACTGTTTCAGCTTTCTTCCATCTTCAGTTTTGAGAACACCATGCAGATGGAAAAAGTCAAGCACCCCATAACTTCTCTGGTGATTTCTTTACCCTTCAGAGTGTTCTCCTAAGTCAACATTTCAGGCTGCCCACACTGTGTCATTCTTGCTACTCAATTCCCAATTATGGAGCAGTTCTACCCCTTCCTTCTTAGCCTGGCTGCCCTGGGCTATTTCCCCTCTCCTTGTCTTCCAAATGCCTCTCTCTCTCTCTCTCTCTCTCTCTCTCTCTCTCTCTCTCTCTCTCTCTCTCTGTGTGTGTGTGTGTGTGTGTGTGTGTGTGTGTGTGTGTGTGTGTTGGACCAAGTAGAGCCTGGGCAGAGAAAGACCAGAGACCTTGCCCACCCTTATCAAGTTGAGGGGTGTTAGGATTGCCCTCCTATAACTTTCCCCTTTGTAATTTCTTATGTGAAACACGGTGGGTGGGGATGGATGGTAGATAAGGAGCCGCAGAGGCAGGATACCAGGATAGGCACTAATCCCTTCCAGTCTCTAACAACGGGCTGGAATCAGTTGGCCCAAGGGTACTTTCTGTTTCTGTCCATTTGAGGAAGCTGCTTTTTCTTGGTATTTCAGAGTCAGGAAAAGAAAAGTCATTGGTGTTCATGTCACTCAAAGCCTCAGGTAGAGCTGTGGCTTTTGACCAGCAACGTATGACCCTGTGGGGGGGTTGGTCTGAATGCTTCTAACAGATATTGTGACACGTAGTCCCATTCAACAGTGGAAGTGGAGATTTTGGCCTTGCCCTTTCTCAAACCTAAAAGAAAGTAGTTGTAGACCCAGCAGTAGCCAATCTTCTTAGTCCATTTGTAAAGGAGGTAACCCAGTCACCGGCAAGTTCAGTGTCTTCTCCAAGTCTCTGATGAGTCCTTCCAACCTCTGGTGTAACAGTGTCTGCCATGTTATCTAGGGGTGGGGGGGGAGGGGGACAAGACGGGGACCCCGACCTCACAAGCAGAAGTTCCCTCATCCCTATTCCCAAGAAGGAGGGAGCCAGCGGAATTGACAGCACTTTAAGTCTGGAGTCATGATGCCTGCGGCCCAGAGGGGGTGCAGGCATTGTAAGGGTTAAGGGCACCCAAAGAAAATAGAAGTAGGAGGAGGAAGTGGGGCGCTGGGTCCCAGTGAGAGAAGGAAGCAGCTCGCCCGAGCTTCCTCTTTCTCCTCTTTCCCCGAAGGCCCCAGCCACCGCCCCCCCTCCGCCCTCCCTTGGCCACTCTCTTCTTACCTCTTGGGGGTTGTGCTGCTCGGCCATCATCGCTCCCCAGCAAGGGCCAGTTCCTCTCGAGGGCAGGCCAGTTCCGAGCCCGCTGTCCTCCTCAGGTGTTCGGCAGACTCCGCTGGAGTCTGAGGGTGCCTGGGCAGGCGGACCCTGGCTGGCACGGCCCGGCCACCAGGTGGCGAGAGCGAGGCGGGCGAGGCTGCTGGCCCCGCCCCGGCAAGCCCCGCCCCTGCCCGCAAGCCCCGCCCCGGCGGTCCCGCCCCCAGCGCCTGGAGGCACGGAGGCCGGCCCGACGCTGGGACTGGCTGCCCGCCTCCCGCCGCGACGCGGTGATCGGTGATCCCAGTCGTCGCCCAGATCGCAGAGAGGCGCCGCTGGAGAGGGCCCGGCGCCCGGCGGGACTGCAGGTGTGTGGCTGGGGGGCCGAGCCGGCCCGAGGGAGGGCACGCGGAGGGGCTGCAGGGAGAGCCGCCGCGGGCTGCGGACCGGTCGGGAGCAGGTCGGCGGGACCGAGTCCGCTGCCCTCCAGTCCGAGGGTGAGGTGCAGCCCAGGTCGTCCCGCAGGCGGACAGGCCTCTCGGGACCGCCCCTCGCAACCGAGGTACCCAGCGTTGGACGCGCTCTGTGGCGGAAAGCGGCGTCGCCTCCTGGGTTGGCCGCAGACCGCCTGCCTTCTTAGGCCCAGGAGCTTGTCCGTCTCCGTCTAGGAGCTCTCCGAGGCGAGCCCTGGCACCGGAGGACCTGGGAGCCCTGGAATCGCCCCGCTAAGGCGCCCTTCATCCAGCCCCAGGCGGCCCCTTACTAGTGTGGGTCCGGCATGCCATCCTCTGTCGGAGGATCTACGTCTGCAATCGGGTGCCCCCGCGTGACTGCTAATGTGTGCCTGTGTGCCCGCTCGCGTGCGTGCTGGCCCATCCCGGGGAGTCCAGGACCGTAGGAGGAGGAGCGTGTTCAGAGGGAAAAGACAGGCGAGATGAAGCGGCAGGATGTGGTGTAAAGTGAGTTAAGCCTCCTGCAGAGCACAGGGTGGGCTTGAGCCCAGTGACGCTGGAAGTAGGCCAGGTGTGGCTGGAAGGTCTTCTCCGGGTGGCTGTGCACCTCCTCCCTCCTGTGGGCTGCTGTCTCGCCATCCACACTCCCGGTCCTCCTGACCGCCTGGGTGGGCCCTGGCTTCCAGAGCTCAGGGGGTCTCCTGGGACGTTGGTTGCAGCACAGGTTCTCCAGGTCTGGCCCTACGGCACAGCTTTCCAGGGGTGGGGTCCAGAATCTGTATTTTTCAAAATTTTTAATGAGCTACCTAAATGATGACGCTGGAACTTGAGAACTACGTGTGATGCGGCACAGAGACTCCAGTCAAGCCCAGCTGTGTGACCTTCAGCGTGGTACTCACCCTCTGCCGGCCTCAGCCTCTTTATCTGTGTTATGGGCCCTGAGACTGATCTACAGGGCCGTGTGGACGATTAAAAGAGACGGGTGTGGGAAGGGCAGCGAGAGCAGCTGCTGGCGGGGAGGTGCTCCTCGGGTGGGTGTTGGTATGATGGAAGTGGGCATCTGGGGCGCCCTTGCTTCCTCTGCATGGGCTCTGGTGTGAGTTCTCACCTAGGAGACCATGAAAGACAAAGGAGGCAAGTTGAATGAGTTGAGCTCTCTTTCTGTTTCAGAAGACCGTGTCCTGCCTTTTGAAGCAAAGCTAGCTGGGACTGTGGGGCAGGAAGGCGCTGGATCTTGTGGGCTGGGTCTCAGTGGAAGTGTTTGTTGTTTTGTTTGTTGGCAGTATTGAGGGTTGAACTCAGGGCTTTTGCACTGAGCTATATCCACAGCCTATTTTTAAAATTTTTTTATTTTGAGACAGGATTTCAGCTAAGCTGCTAACTTGTCCAGGCTGGGCTCAACCTTGTGATCCTCCTGCCTCTGCCTCCCAGAGTGTGGGATTACACTCTTGCATCTCCATGCTCCTCTTGCTGTGCAGTTCTTTGAGGACCCTTTCCTCTTTGTTTCCAGCTTAGATGATGGTTGACTCTTTAGCTCCCTGCCCTAAACCTGCCGTGGAAGCAAAGCACTTTTGTCTCTCTTCTGTTCCTACTCTGCCATGAATCATTTTTTGTTTCTTTCAAGGACAACAGGATGGAAATGAAGTGGTATTACAGCGTGGTTGTGCGGGGTTGATGGTGGTATGAAGGGAGGAGGCAAGGTGAAGGCCTTGGAGGCTGCTCCACCATCCAGGGTTGGTCAGGGGGTCAGTGGGTCAGTGGGTCACCATCTGTTGGTCAGTGGGTCTGCTCCTGGCCTGGGGATGGGGTGGGGAGCAGAAGCACCAGCAGCCTCTTGCCTGCACAGGTCAGGATCTAGAAGCCCCAGCCTGAGCTCAGTTGAGTGCTCAAGCTGGCTGACGTAACCTCTCTTGAGAAGGGCTGGGTTGGTCAGCCTCATGGAACCCCTGGGACACAAAATACTTCTTTGGCTTCAGCTGGTGAAGACCAAGAAAACATTAACCAATTTAATAAGGGAGGAAGCTTCTAGAAGGACATGATAGAGGGCCAACTAGAAGATCAAAAAAAAAAAAAGGCATTTAGTTTGATTATTGAGCCTCTGACATAAATGGGAAGGACAGAGGAAAGATTCGACCTGGATTCTTTCCCAAGAGAAGATGATACACTCCCATAGTAAACTTGTATTAGGATAGTTCATCAATTTTAAGATTATGTTCTCCCCAACTTAGCAATGCTGAAATCAAGGCACATCTTACCAGCTAGGGCATTTGACAATTATAATAGGCAGTATTTTTTTTTCTTCAGAGTGGAGTGCAAAATAAAATGGTACATCTTACCATTGATGGCATTTTATAATCTGTTGAATGTGACATATGTTTTAAAGATTTGGGGGGTATGCTGTAGGTCAGAGGTTTGTAACCTTTCTTCTGCCAAGGGCAATTTGGCTACTTAGGACGTCATTCCTAGGCTGTACAAAATTATCAACTTGAAGATTTGCCTGTTATACGTAAATAACTTACCCCTAATATGACAATTGTCTTTGCTAGGCTGGACAATGTGGCCTGTCAGATGGGTGTTCTCAACCCCTGTTTCATATGTCACAGGCACACAAATTATGTTGTTCTCATATTTTACACACTATTTTCCCTGCAGTTTCCTGCAGTATGTACAGGTTTTTTTTGTTGTTGTTTGTTTGTTTGTTTTGTTTTGTTTTGTTTTTGAGACAGGGTCTTGCTCTGTAGCCCAGGCTGATCCTGAATTCACTATGGAGCCCAGGCCAGCTTTGGACTTGGCAATCCTCCTGCCTCAGCCTCCTGAGTTCTGGGATTACAGGCATGCGCCATGATGCCCAGCTTTATGTGGTGCCAGGGAATCAAACCCAGGGCCTTGCATTTGCTAGGCAAGCACTTTAACCACTGTACCATCCCTTCAGCCTCTCAGTGTGTACAGCCTTGAGGGAAACTTTTGTCAAAGATGTTGCTTGTCTTTGTAAATATAGCCAGCTATATCTGATTTAATAATTTCTTGAAAATTTAGTTCTAACCTGCCATTTTCTTTTGTGCCATGGGTCTGCTCAGGACATATTTTCTGCCATTTCTCTCTGATCCTTCTTTGTGCCCTGTCCCCCTTTGGCTATGACTCGCAGTGATATTGGGCACCCTACTAAGTATTTCATGTCCTTTAAACTTTGCAGCCACATTCTGAGATGACTACAGCTATTGCCCCATTTTACAGAAGAAGAAACTGAGAGTAGAGGCCATTTACCCAGAAAATACCAACACAGAGTTAATCTTGCATCTGCTTTTGATCAGAGATGAGCAAGCTTGTGCAGCAGCTTGTGTGTGCCTGCGGGTGTCAAGCGCGTGCCCTGAACTTCTGCTTGCCTAGTGGCCACCCACAGGTGTTTTCTCTCTTTGCCCCCAGACTGGCCACTCAGTTCTGAATAATTGAGGTCATCCATTAGATAACGTATAAATTACCAAGACATAACTAGGAATGTACAAATGAAGGGTATGGGCCAATAAAGGGGAAAAAGTGTATGACTTTCATGGCATGTGGTAGGTTAAAGGACCCTCATGAGTCCGCTGAGCCTGTGGTTGATGCCAGATTCTGGGCATTAGAATTTGGTCACCCGCTTTGAGTCTGCTGCCCAAGTGACATAAGATAGCAAATCTGAGTTAGTTGCTAAAAACCCTGCAGAGCTCTCTTCCATTGCCCTTGGGTAAAGCCAGGGACGCGGATACCAAGGCTTCCTACCACTGAGGCCAAGTCCACATTTCTGCTTCCACTTCCAAAGCTGGAGCAGATTTTGATGCCTTCATGCGTGCCGGTCCTCCTCCCCAGATGTTCTTTTCCTTCCCCTATCTGTCTGGTGAACTGCAGATTCCTCCTTTGATGCTGAGCTCAAGTCCCCTCTTTACCTCACAGCACTAAGCACTCCTCTTTCTGTCCTTCTGTTGTTTCTGTGACCTCCCTCCCACTGTAGTGCTGACCGCCCTGGCCTACAGGGACTGACCTGTGACTTTGGCACAACTCGGAACTACACGCCGGAGCCACCTATTGAGCATGACAGCAGGCTGTCACCGTGAATCTCCCCAGGATCTTCTAGGCAAAGGACCCACTGGTACACGCCCACCGTGGAAGCTGCCTGGATGCAGGATGGCGAGGGTGGGGCATGGGGTGGGGCCAGCAGGGAGTGGTGTGCTTTTCGTTTTCATGTCCTCCAGAGTCATCTTGTTGCCTTGTTGACCTAGGCAAATCAGCTTGTGTGGTTTTCCCGAGGGGGCAGGGCTGAATGTGAGGGCTCAGTGTGGCTTCCAGCTCTGCTGTGCATGCAGTCAGGGGGCCCTACTTGGCCTGACTCCTCCACTCCTAGCCACGCACCCTTGGCTAAGTCCATGTGCCTCCATGGGTGTTGGCTTCCCTGTGTGTGTGTGCTAAGGGGATAGCACTTTGCCTGACCTCTCGCATTTGTCTCATGTGCTCAACACTTTTGCATGTTGGGTACTTTTGCATGTGGGCTGCCCTCTGAGGATGCTGAGCGACACAGACTTGGTTCCTGCCCCCGTGGGAATGACAGTCCAGGGGTCAGAGCATCCGACACAAAAATTGTAGAATTACAATCGTGAGAGATATGTGAGACTGCGAAGTGAAGGAAAGGAGCCTAATGCAGCTGGAGGACAGGGAAGAGTCTCCCTGAAGAAATCATATCTGAGTTCAGACTTGAAACAAAATAATAGTGGTGATAATAATACTACCTAAGGTTGAGAAGACACTTTCTTGGGGCTCTTTGGTACGTTCCCTCATGTATTCTTTTCAGCAGTTCTGTGGGGGAGATGTGCTTCCTCTCTGATGAGAGTAAAGGCACAGCCGCTGGCAGACACCTAGCTCCACATCTGGCAGGGACCAGGGATGCAGTCCCCTACCCGGCACTCCAACATCCAGATTATGAGCCTTAAGGTCATAAATCCATAAGGAGTGGTTCCCTTTTTCCTTTTTGCTGTTTGTCTTTGGAGGATATGTCCCCTGCCTGCGTGTTTCTCTATATGTAGCTAAGAGAGCGCTGGGGATGTTGCTCAGTGATAGAGCACTTCCTGAGCCTGTGCAAGGCCCTGGTTTGATTCCTAGCACTAAAAAAATAAAGTTAAATTAAAAAGTTGCATATGATTTTTCAAAAACCAGCTTAGGGAATTCCTGTCCACAGAAAGCATCCCTCCTTCATTCTGTTCCTGTTAAGAGCTGCTGTTCCTGCAAGGCTCAGAACCCCAGCTCTTGATTTCCTGTGTCATCTAAGAAGTCATCTGTTCAGCTCCCACATTCTTCTTCTTCATCCAAAGCCGCCCTCCCAGAACAATGAAGTCTGTGCAGACATACGGTTGGGTGTCTGGTCTGAGTGTTTATTCCTGCATGGTTTAGTGGTTTGGGCTCTTGTCAGGCAAATCTTTACATAACCACTTCCACCCAACCTGGGCGAGGTGGCCAACCTCCTTCTGTGTGTATGTGTGTGTGTGTTTTGCATTTGTTAGATTACATCTACACCTACAGATCTTCCAGAAGAGTCACAAACTCTCTCTAGATACTGGGCCCTTTGAAAAACTGATGGAAGTGATAGGTCAATAAGCATAGGTATGTGCATGCAGAAACATGCCCCAAACCACCCACACCCACACACGTGGTCTATTTCTTCTCCTTGCTCTCTTTCAGAAGCTTTGCACAAAATTCCAGGGTCTTTGCCGACCTTTGCAATCCACCGAGGAGCCAGGCTTAATCAGCTGTGTTCTGGAAAACATGATTTTCTGTATGTTGATTTCTTCAGATAACCCCAGCTCAACTACCTCCCCAGGAGAGGAAGCTGTTGTTAGAAGCGAGTGGGGGGTGGTGATAGGTAATAAAAACTGTCAAGGACAACCCCTGTGACTCACTGGTGAGAATTTGACATGTGGTGGCAGGGCACTGAGCCCTCACACTAAACTACCACCACAGGCCTTTTTTTCTGGATTTCTCATCAAACTTTGAATTCGGCCATTTCCAAGATGATTCACAAACATCCCCTTTGCTAGGGGAGTCCTAACCAGAAGGTGTTTATTCTCCTTACCTCGCCTTCTTCCAGGGAACTCGGTTTAGGATACGACTGAGAAAAGGTGTTTGTGGCTATTGCATGAACAGGAATGGTTTGGGAATCAGAGGTGGCCACTGCTGTTCTTTTGCCACAGATGTGACCAACTTCCCATGTTCTCAGAGACTGGCGTGAGCTTGGGGCATCGTTTCTTGATGTAGTCACGCTCGTTGAAAATGAAGTACTATGTCTGAAGATGGTTTTCTTCAATTCCTCATTTCTAGGAACTTTACCATAAAAGTGTGAATGGATGTTAGGTTTGTCAAATGCTTTTGTAAGTATCGACAACAAGGAAGTCCTTGTAGTCTCTCACTTTGCTGATAGAGTCATGCTATCTTTTGCAACATGATCTCCCTCCTACTGAGCCCTCCTTGCATTTCTGATATGAACTCAATTTAGTCAGAGTGTTCTATTCTTTTAATACAGTATTGGGCTTGCTAGAATCCTCATTAGGAATTTGTGTCTGTGCTCATGTGTTAGTCAGCTTCCTGTCACTGTAACAAATACCTGAGATAACAACATATGGAGAGGAAAGGCTTGATTTGGCTCATGATTTTGGAGGTTTCTGTCCATGATTTTGATTGGCCCCATTGCTCTTGGTCTGAGGCAAGTTGGTAGAAACACATGATGGAGCAGAACCACTCATCTCTTAGCTGGGAAGTGAAAGAGAGAGAGGAAAGGTCTGGGGTCCCACTGTTCCTTTTGAGGGTATGCTTCCAATGACCTAAAGACCTCCCACTAGGTCCCACCTCTTAAAAGTTCCACTTCCCTCCCTCAGAAGTACCAAGTAGGGGAAAAAAATAACACATGGGCCTTTGAGAAACATTTAAGAGCTCAATTCTAGCAACTCATAAGTGAGTATACCTTCTAGTTTTCTTACTTTATCTGCATTGCTATGGCCAGTTTTAGGTAGGCTGGCTATGTAAAAATAATTTGGATGCACCTAGGAACAACTAATAGGGCAGGGGAATGAGCTGTTCATTGACCGTAAGGTGAAAGGCTCTGATGGTTAGGTCTTCTGCTTCTGGGTTCTTGGCTTCCCACTCCAAGCTTACCTTCCATTCTTTCTCAGTCTTCCTAGGTACACACGTATAAACCTCAGTCTTCCCAAACTAACATTTGAGAGTCATCTTTGGTTCTTGGCTCTCAACAGTCACCCACCAAGTCCCATAAGTTCCTATTCTCTCTGCCTTTGAGCTTGTTTCCACATGGAGCTGGGCAGATCTGCTGAGGTGCACTTCAACTTCAAGTTTTGTCTTCAGTGGAGGTGCTTATCCACCAGTCACTTTACCTGCAGAGAAGTGCAGCCAAGGTGGTGAGAACATAACGTGAAATAATTAATGTTGTAAAGATGTTTTCCTATGAAGAGAGACAAAGGATCTGTCTCTAGATGCCATATCTGTGTTTAGATGTCTGAAGGACAGCATCCTTTGGAAAAGGTGAAGGTCGTTCCCCAGGATGAGAAAGGGATCAAAGAAGGAAAACAGAAAGGAGAGAGGACATTGACTTAAGGAAGTCTGCTAAGAGAAGATCTTGGAGAAATTCAGAGCAGATTGCATGATGTTAGTGCTTTGCCCGTTCGAGGAAAGTATTCAAGGAAGATATTTGTGAGATAGTGTAGAAAGGATATTTGAGAATGGAAATATGTAACTCTGATGTCTAGCCCACAGTGGCTGTGTCTGTTTGATGATAGAAAAGTTGTTTTGAAAACAATTTAAATTTAAGAGGGTTGACAACTTTCAATAAACAAATCCCAAAGCTGGGCAGTTCCTTCAAAAACCCCCGCAGCCCTGCTTTCTAGCCTATTGGAAAACCGTAAGCATCCATGGGGAGAGACACTGGAGCCCCTGCTGGGCACCAGAATCTTTGCTCACAGCCTAAACTGGGAGTGTGGGCTTTAGTTAGAGTCTCTTATTCTTGGCTCCTCTGATGCCTGGTGAAATAGGCTAATTGAGCTACCTTCCTCTGTGGGTGTCCCCTGTACTCTTGGGGCCAAAGTTCTCAACCTCCTGGTTGAGCTGGGAATGAATGGGCTCTTGCTCATGGGGCTTTCAAGCCAATGTTTCACAAGACTTTGCATTTTGTATTCACTTCTATAATGACATCTTGGGAGTTTCATTTTGAGAAAGGTGGAGCTCAGAGATCTGCTTGGCCTTCTACTGTGCTTGAGAGATACAGGGGGCCATCGTGTGACTTCAGGACATAGGAGGGAAGAGGTGATATGATCCCGAATGCTTGTCCCTAATTCCCTTTTCATCTCACCCGAGTCCATGTCCTCCTGGACCAAGAACTCTGGTATTAATGTTCTGGAAGCTTCCAAAGACTACTTTCTGGGAAAAGCTGAGGGGACCTACTCCTTCCTTCCTGATGCCTCCCTCACTTCTGGAAGGACTCTTGTGACTTTCAGGCTCTCTTCAGATCACAGGGGTAGCCATCCTTCCTTTAGTCCTGTACTGGATGGCTTCTTGCCTGTGGCTTTGTGCTGGCAAATTCCAATGGCCTTTTACCAACCTGCATCTTTTTTGGGCGAGTTTACATTTGGTGCCCAAGGTGGTGCACTTGGATGGAGCTTTTCTTCTTACTACTCACACCTTCAGCCTTTCTTTTGCTGGTTCCTCTTCCTACCATCCTCAGTAAGGTCTGTCCCCCTCACCTGAGCCCTTCTGTCCCCTCAAATTCTCTGTTTCAATGTAAACACACTCCTGGAGCTTGAGTTTATTTGCAAGGCAGGCTTCCTTTGTGGACTTCCCCATTTCTGTTGCTGTTGTACTCAGGCTTTGAGCCCGAAAGCTTGGCGTCATCTCTGAGTCCTCCCCGTATATTCTCTGCTTTCTCTCCAGCCAGTTGCAGTGGTGCCCTGCATCTCCACAGTTCTTGCATGTCTTACTTCCCCAGGGCTCTCTGCCATCCTGTTCAGCTTTCTTCACTGAACACCTGCAGATGGACCTTCTGGGCCACAGCTTTTCCTTGGTCCCCACGGAGACTCTTCTTAGGGAAACTTCTTGGTTGCCATGTTTAGAAACCAAGAAATGGCATCCACTTCACAGTAAAAGTCCAGGGTCCTTGGTCTTATATTTAGGGCTCAAAGTTGAGTTCCACTCCATTCGTTGTGACTCTTCATCCCTTCTTCCAGCCTGGCTCCCTTCTCCCTGGGCCTAATCTGTGTTCTGGCCTCTCTTCGTGATGAGGAAACCTTTGCAAATATTTTGACGAGCAGTGGTCAGCACCACCTGGTTGTGTCCCATTGATGACTGGTGAATGAATGGCTTCCCCAGTGGAGCAGCTAACACAGAGGAGACTGGACCTCAGCCTGAGTAGCTGCTCTTTTGGCAGGCTGGGCTGCCCCAGATTGAAATCTTTGTGAGGGTCCGTCAGCTTCTCCTCACCTTCTTCTCCAGGATTATACTCTGCTGGCGTTCTGTGGGCATCTGAAATGGTATCAGGCACTTGTGTTTTTGCCTTCCTGTAACAGGACAAGGTAGATGTCCTCTGGGCTGCTGCAGACCTGGCAACTCCTAGGTGCTAAGACCTCTCTCTTTGGGGATCTTTTTGCTTCTCTACAAGTTAGTCAGCTTTAAGACTAAATAAACATTTAGGTCTAAACTATGCTTTGAGACTGAAGTAAGCTATTCTCTGAGTCTGAGAGCAGGGGAAGTCTAGGAACGTCCCCTCCAATCCTTTTAGAGGCCACTTCCAGTCTGGTGACACCAGACTGCAGAGGAACTGAGGGAAGTGTCTATTTCGACATGGTGTTTACAAGGCCGAGGGGCTTCCTGTCCTGCCAGCCTGGCAGGCTGTGGGGCAATCCGGAGCTGTCTTGTCAGGGAGAATGGGACAAAGAAATGGTTGGGGGATTTCTGGGGATTCTTCAAATACTTCTTGGGGTTCCTGACCCTGGAGGTCAAGGGAGATGTAGAATACAGATATTTAAATTAAGAGCAAATAAAGTATTACTAATAATTGTGATTTATTTGCCTTTTCGTATAGGAGATTGAGCCCAGGGTCTTTATACTGAGTTATGTCCTCAGACTATTTTTATTTCTGATTTTGAGACACAGTCTCAATTAGTCTAAGTTGCCCAGGCTGGGCTCAAACTTGTGATCCTCTTGCCTCGGCATCTTATAGTGATGGAATTATAGGCCTGAGGCACCAGGCCCAGCTCTTATGCATGTTGTCCTTTATATCTTGCAAATATTGCAAAATATTTTTCATGGACGTGGCCCCTAATCTGATGTGAAACCCTTTAGAACAAAAAATGACTTCCTTCTCTTACTCCCACACAGGAGCCAGATATCAGAGCAAGCAAAGAGAACATTCTGTTTTTCCCATTTTTTTGTTTTTGAAGAGGAGTTTTGCTTGAGAGAGGACAGAGAAGGGAAGGAGTGGGCCATAGAAAGGACTATCTGGGAAAGAGACCCCGCTGTTTTGATCTGGGGTTCACCTCCAGTGGAGAAAGACACCTCTCTCCATGCCCACCAGACACACGGGCCAAGGAGGCTGATCCTGGCTTCCCTGCTTCCTCTGAGAGTTGTGGCAGCCTGGAGGGACCCACCCATCAGACTCGAACTGTTGCTGTGTTACCCATAAAAACACAAACTTGTGTCCAGAGCCTCTTGTTGACCCTGGGCTCTGGTGCAAATGTCTGAAAAGGCCTTGGAAGATGCCAAGGCATTCCTGGTCCTGGAGCAGGAATAATCTCCAAGTTCCCTCTTTAGTGAGTAGGTGACCCAAGAATGGGTGATGAAAGGCATGGAGATACTCCTGTTTCTGGCTGTGGAAGATTTGAGGTTGGTTTCCGGGGAGCCTTCTTTCTCAGAACCCATTAGAGAAAGGATGTGGAGTGTGAGCTGTCCGGCCACAGGGCCGAGGTGCAAAGGCTTCTTTGACAGTGACACGTTGGCCTGTGGGTAATGATGTGGAAATAGTGGTTTGTGTGAGGAGATTTGCTATAAAGTGTAAAGGAAGAAAAAGTAATAATGGTGTGTCCTTTAAGAATTCAATAATAAAAATCTTCTGTTTGACTTAATAGAGTTTGGTCAGAGGGCTGAGCTGGAGATGGAAGTAAACAAAATTAGCCTTTTGTAGATGTTGAGAAAATACTTTTCTGTGTTTTTGTTTTGTTTTGTTTTGTTCTTTGTTTATTTGTTGTTATTGTTTGCTTTTTGAGTCAAGGTTTTACTGTGTAGTTCAGGCTGGCCTTGAATTTGCTGTATATCTCTAGCAAGGCTTTGAACTTTCAATCTTCCTGCCTCAGCCTCCTGAGTGCTAGGATTATAGGTATGGACCACCACATTCGTGTTGGGAAAACACTTTTCTGAATCTGTAAGGCTGAGGAGCTCAGACCAAGCCATGTGAGGTGTTGGGTAGTCAGGTCAAGAGGTTGTTCTAGAAGGTACCTGAGATAGAACAGTACGCTGGCTGGGACTTGTGGAAATTGACAGAATGAAGCCCTCAATATTGGACCAAGAACTGTTGCCATGGAACTGGAAGGAATTACTGGCTTCCCATTCCTCTTCTTCTCCCGTCTTTTGACCCAAGCACCAGGCTATCATGGGCCAGCATTGGCCTCTGAGATGGATGTGACAGGTGAAGGATGCCCTTTCATTGTCCAAGGCTCAGTTCTGCTAGCTTCCCATCAGGCTGTGCTCTAGGCAGAGTTGAAGGGCTTGTGTTGGGGCCATGATCATCATGTGATAATGACTGCAGGTTCACCTTGGGTCCGGAGCTCAGGCCCCTCAGGGAAACCTGTTTCTCCTCCTCCTATCACCCAGTCAGCATTTTCAAATATGGGGGATTACTTCTCTTTGGCTCTATTACCCGTATAAGACGTGCTCGGTAGAGGGATAGAAATACTATTTTCACTGCACCATTTGATCTTGTTTAATGAGGAAAGTTTTTGGAATGTCTATAATTTATTGTTGTGATACCAGCCTATTGACTATTGAGAGATGATCTCTATTCCACTTACTAAAATAGTATTCTTTCTCCTTGAATTATTTCACTATTAGCTGGCTCACCTCATGTCCCCCAACAAATGTCTAACCTTTAATCCTTGCTGCTGCTCCCTCTAGAGTCCATGCATCGAGGTGAATGGTGCATGCAGAAAGTTTATGCTGCCTCCCTGGGGGATGACTTCAGATTTTATGAGGAGTCCTCTACCAGGGAGTTTTGGATATACTACGTGGTCTCTACTTAAGGTCAGACCATAAAATGTTCTCTCCAAATTTGGGGGAAATCCACCAGTTGTATCTAAATGACACAGTTACAGGCAAGCAGAAACATAACTTTACTTACTAAATAACTCCACATTGACTGAAATATTAGTTAGTACACTGGTTTGTCTATTGTGTTAGAGAAAACCAAAGTACTAGTGGCTTATAGTAGTTTATTGCTCTCTCATATAGCAGTCTAAACATTAGGGATCCAGACTGCATGACAGCCTCATGGGTCAGGTATCAAGGTCCCTCTTGTCTGTCGCTTTGCTTTCCTCACATGAAGCTGTCATTTCATGGCGCACCATGGCTGCTGTAGCAATTGCCATCACGTCTGCACTCTAGCTAACAAATGGAGGGGGGAGAAACAAGAGGGCTGCCTCTTTCTTTTAGAGGCATAATTTTGGAAATTATACGTAACAGTGCCTACTCATATTCCAGTGGTTATCCTTGGCCACAAGAGAGTCTGGAAAACATAATCTAAAATTTCTGAGTTATAGTACTGTGGAAGAAAGGAGGGTGACTATGGAAAGACAATTAGGAATCTCAGCCACATCTGAACTCTTTGTGAATCTTCACAATCATATAAATATTCTTTTTTCTCCCCATTTTTATCAATACATATGTACACATATATATGCAATACATAATGTTTACAATGAACTGGAGTATTTTGTGTGCCTATATATCACATCAATATTATGATCCCTTCTTCTCCCCATTTTAGGCTCTCCCACACTCTCCCCATCTCCCCGTACTTCCCACTATCACACCCAGTTCGTTCTATAGCATATCTGTGTTCTGGGTTTCCCAAATCAGAGAAACCCTGTGATATTTAATCTTGTGCATGTAACTCACTTCACCACTCAAATCACCACTCTTTAGCTCAGTTTCCCACCCCTAGAACGGGCTGCAGTGGCCGTATCTTAATGCCTCTTCTCTGGGTCCAGCAGAGCCCTTTCTTGGGACAATTTGCCAAAAGTTCTTTTTTTTTTTCTGTATCTTACTATATCTTTGTTGAGATTCTTTAACATGGCCTCATCCACCAGACCACATGAGAAGAGAATTATACCATGGAAATTCATAAGGCTAGAAAATGTGAGAAAGAAAAAGAAGTTAAATTTCGTATTCCTTAGCTGAGTACATTCAAAAAGCATGCTACATTAGTCAAGCTTAGGTCTATACTGAATTGCTATATTAAATAAACTTAAATCTATATCACTATATAGCAATAGACAGAGTGGCATGCTTATGTATTTCAGATTTTTTTAGCTTTCATAAATTATTTGCTCACACTGCACTAATTATTAACATTTTGCCAGATTTGGTTTATCATTTCACCTACCTATCCATCCCTAACTTCATGCATACATATTTTTAAGGATTGTACACCAATTTCCTAGGTTGAATATAATTATTCTGTTTTGCAAACTTATATACTATTACAAATAGCAATTATGGGGGAAGAGTCACAGATTTTATAATAAAGCTGGTACTGTTTTAGAAGAATACCAATCAAAAGATTCTAGTATCAATCTATGTTTTGTTATACTTTCTGTTTAAGTGTTTTCTTTACTCCATATTTTTTTGGTGCTGCTTGTCTCTCTGCTTCTGTCAAAGATTCCTTCAAGTATTTTCTGCAATGCTGGGCTAGTGGTTGCAAATTTCTTTAGGGATTCTTGGTCATGAAATTTTTTTACTTCTTCAATTATCAGGGATAATTTTGCTGGATACAACAAGCTGGGCTGATGCTTGCTGTCTTTTAAAGCTTGAAAGATATTGCTCCAAGCTCTCTTAGCTTTTAAAGTTTGCATTGAGTAATCTGCAGTAATTTGAATGGGTTTGCCTTGGTAGAACAATGTCTGTTTTTCTTTTGCTGCTTTTAATATCCTCTCTTTATGTTGTACTTCTGAGGTTTTGATTTTGTTTTAGCATTTGTTTTCTCAGCCTTGTCTTCAAGGTCTGAAATTCTGTCCTCACAATATGTGAGTCATTTTTCCCTGCTGTTGTCACGTATATTTTTTATATCCTGGATTTTGTCTAAATTTCTTTTCAGATTCTATACTTCCCTATCAAAATGTCCCTTCATATTTTGCATTTCCTTGTTTATCTCAGCCAACTTCTGTGACTTCAATATGCTCAGTGAGCTCTGTCTCCATTAGGACTATTATTTGATTAGTAGGTTCCTTTATAAGCTTGCCGATCAATGCTTGCATTTCTTTGAGAATATCTTGTTTGAACTGGTTGTCCGACTCATTTATTTGATTTTTGTCCTTACGAGTTCCACTATTTCAGGGCCCGTGACATTAGTTTCTGGGGTCTCCAGCATCTTTGTGAGTGCCCTGTTGCCTTGCCTTCTTCCCATGTTTCTGTTGTTGAGGGACTTCACTTTAAAAGCCTAGCTGAGAGATTTCTTTGAATGAGTATGAGGGTGTGTGTGGGAACCCTAAATTCCTCCAAGTGGGAGTAGGCAGTGAGGGAGGACCTAACAACTTGACGGCTTCTGAGCTGTCTTGTTCACCTCAGCCCCTTCAGCAAAGCTCTCCTGCCTGTCCTGGCTTCCTACCCTCAGAGGTGCTCCCACTACCATGAGCCATTCAGAAGGTCAGTGGCCTTTCTCTCTGCTCTGCGTCTGCCTCTTGTGCCAGTTTCTTCCTGGTTACTGTTTAAGGGTGGCACCAAAAGCCCTGATGTGCTCTTCTGAGCTTTCTTTTACTCTAATCAGTTCAGTCTGGGGCTCTTCTTCTTCTTTTTGTTAATGGCTCCTGCTTCTGGCCTTGCCTGTTATGGCTGCTGAACACTGCTTTAGATCTGGCCTTTCTAGGGGGAGCATGCATTATGTTTGTAGTATGCACTACCTGTAGATTGCTTTTCCTAGGCTGGGGCAACCAGCTGCTGACAATTCCCACTTCTCCCAGATTCTCGCTTACCTTAATTTGAGGTTCTGGCCTCTGGGTTTTCTTTCATCTGTGGTCTGTGGATGCTGGTAGCTCAGGGCCATGCCTAGTTGCCTGCTGTTTTTCTACACTTTCGATATGTCTTCCAATATGTCTTTCTGACCTTCCCGTGGCCTCCTGTCAGTTGTTGGGGGCACGCTCCTTCCTTTCCTAGCTTGGCCAGATGTTCCAGGCTTCATGTAGGCTTTCCTGTCTCCAGATGTCTGTGGCTCTCAGCCATTTGCAGCTGGCCTGGGGTGGCTTCCTAGGCTGCTGGGTTTTTTTTCCTCTGCTTTTGATATTCCTTCAGGATTTCTGGTCTTCCCCTGGCCTCCTTTCAATTGTTGGGTACTCCTCCTTGTCCTAGATACATTGAACAGGCTTTTCTTAAAACTAAATTCTCAACTTTTAAAAGAGGGCCTATAAGGAGACATTGTGCAGCTCTGTTACTCCTCATATAAATATTCTTTATCCCTTCTGCTGTAGAGTAAATTTGGCTTCCAAATCCTACTGAGAACCAGGATTTTAAAAAGGGCCTACTATACCAAAAGGTAGAATAGACTCAAGTGTCCAAAGCTGGACAGGGAGTAAATAAAACACGTCTATTCATACAATGGAATGTCCTTCAGCCTCAGAAAGGAATTGTGTAGCTGACGTAGGCTGCAATATGACTGAACCTTGAAGACATTGTGCTATGAGAAAAAGCCAAACACAAAAGAACATATACTTACAAGAAGTAGCACGAGTAGCCAGACTCCTAGAGACAAAAGGGGGTTCAAAGTGATCAGGAACTGTAGGGAAGGCGGAAGTGGGGAGCTTGTATTTATTGGCAATGGAATTTTAGTTTGGGAAGATGAAAAGTTCTGTGGATAGATGATAAGGAAGTTGTATGACAATGTGAATGCACTCCATCCACTGAACTGTACACTTACAAATGATTAAAATGGTAAATTTTGTATAATGAATATCTTACTACAATTTTTTTTTTAAAAAAGGATCAAAATAGAACTCTCTGCCATTCATGATTGATGCGCCTATAGGAGTAGAGACTCACCAACCTGGGGTGAGCTTATTAAGCCACTTGTGAAACTGTCTATTCATTATACCATTTGCCTCATATTTTTTCCATCACCACGAGACTGTGGCAAGTCTTGCTGGGCCGATGTGGCTCCATGGTGGAATGCTTGCCCAGCACATGTGAGGCCCTGGATTTGATCCTCAACACTGCAAAAAAAATAAAATAAGTACATAAATAAATGAATATCAAAGACTTGCCAGAATTCAGATATGATATTACTATTTTGTGGGATTTTCCTTTATTACCTGGTTGGTTTTGAGCCCATAGTTTCTACTAGCCACTGGTGGTCCTTGGGTCTTTTCCTGAGTTTTCACAAGACCTGCCTCTTGAGAGTGGAAAATGTTGTTGGGGGGCTAGGATTCTACTCTTATTCTGTGTCCCCAAGTGAGAATGCATTTCCTAATCTGTCTCTCTGTCCCTCTTTCTTTTACATATCTTTCATTTTCTCCAGCTCTACAGAGATTATCAGTAGTGATTCCCTTTCTCAACTCTACCTTTCTTTATGACTCTAAGATACATTTATCTTCATCTATGACCTATAGCTCAATTTAACCAGCAGGGGTAGAGAGATGTCTCCATGGTAGAGCTTTTACCTAGCGTGTGTGAGGCCCTGTGTTCAATCTCTAGTGCTCTCTTTTCCTAAATTAAGCAGTGAGGCTCTGGTCAACTTCAAATCCTTTTATATCAGACCCTTATCCCCTCAGCGTAGCACTTATATCATGAAATCCCAAGGCCAGTTTGTCATTTACTAGCTCAGAGTTTAGCCATGTCTCCATAGAACTCTTGAGCAAGCCCTTAAACCTTTAGCATATGCTATGGTTTGGATCTGGAGTGTCCCCATAAGCCTCATGTATTTGGATGTAGTGGGATAACTGTGGAACCAGGTGCTGTTGGGAGGTGGGGACTGGGGGGGAAGGGGCTTGACTTGGGGGGATGATGTGAACTTGTTGAGATTAGAGGGTGTGAAGGGCAGAGCTTTAAAGTGTGTGTTATTGAATTGTGGGCTAGGAAGTAAGGGAGAGGCACCCACCCTAGATGTGGAGGCCCAAATGGCAGCTTCAACTAAGTAAAGGAAGGGAGAAGAAACATTACAGCTTCTTCCTAAGAAGGCTCTGGCCCTGCCTAAGTCTCCAGACATCACCTTGCTCCTCACATGTCTCCGGCTCCTCAGTCTCTTGGCTTCTGTCTGCAATGCCCCGAGCAGCTCTCTGGCCTCTGCCACATGCATTGACTGTTGCCAGCTGCCCATGAATGGACTGTATGAGACCTTCTTGAACTGTGAGCTAAAGGAAATCTTTCCTCCCTTAAGTTGTGGATGTTAGGTATTGCGCCAGAGCAAATGGAAAATAACTAAGGCAGCATGGTACATAGAAAACTTCACAGCCCACCACCCAGCCCACTTTCCAGAGGGTCTGGATGGCTTATGATTCTGGCTCATGTTTCTTGCCTCTGTCCACTCTCCTGCTTGAGGGTTTCCTAAGAATTACCCTTTCCAAAAAGCTGCGCTGGTTGTTACTTTTCCCCAAGTTTCTGCTGTGCCTTTCCCATAGTAACTTCCATGAGGACATTGAACCTATTGAGTGGTTTCCAGTTTAGATCCCTTGAATGGGGCCAGCACAGGTTGAGCCTCAGCAGGGGCAGCTAACCAGTTTTCCATTTCAAAGTGATCATACCAGCTTCCCTTCCCATCAGCAGTTGTGTGTTTTTGTTGCTTCCCGTCCTCACACTTTGTGTCTTCTCTCTTCACTTTAGTCACTCTAGTGGGTGTATGGTGGTATCGCGTTGTGGTTGTAATTTGTATTTCCTTTATGAGTAATGAAATTGAGGCCCTCTTTATATGTTTAGTGACCCTCTTTAACGAAGTGCTTGTTCCAGTATTTGTTCATTTTTCTAGTTGAACTACACCTTTTTATTTGGGGGGGGGGTATTTTTGTTGTTGATTGCATAGGACATTAGATGATGTCTTAGTCACTTTCACGCTGCTAGACACAAAACCCAACACCTGCGATTTTTAAGGGAGTAAAGGTTTATTCTAGCTCACTTTTTCAGAGGTCTCAGTCTGTTGATGGTTGGCTGGCAGTGACAGCATGGCGGAAGGGTCTGGAGGAGAATAGCTGCTCATGGCAACACAAGAGGATGGAGTAGGGTTTGGGGAGAAGACAGGGAAAGAGTGTATCCTTCCAGGCTACACCTTCAGGGACCTGTCACACCCGCAGTAATATGCCCCTGCCAAACAGGCCACGCTTCCTAACAACATGTAAAATCCATAAATAATTCATGACATCTGAGTACAATGAGGCTTTTGGGGAACATTCCAGATTTAAACCATAACATATTGTAACCATTCCAGTTCCACCTTCACCTTGATCTTGGGCTCTGTGATATTTCCCTTTTTAAAATTTTATTTATTTACTTTTTGGTTGTGGTGAGAGGCTTGCACCAGAGTCCAGACAGGTCCTGAACTCACTTTGTAGCTTAGGCTGGCCTTGAACTCGCCACAGTCCTCCTGTCTCAGCCTCCAAAGCGCTGGGATCACAGGTTTGTGCTACTGTACCCATCTTTCTGTGAGATTTCTGAACCCCTGGTGCCTATGGAAATTTCTCAAATCATAAACCTTGTGCTTATTCTCTGTCCGTTTGAGAAACCATCTTCGATCAGTACTTTGCAACAGGGTAACCATTTTCCTTAAGAAAAATAATTAAGGCCAGTAGGAGTGAGTTTTGCTTTCTCCTGGAACTGGCCTGGGGAAGTTAGCCTGATTTCTCCTGGTTTAGGCTCTGGAAATAACTTGATAGGCGCTTTTGGGTGCTGTCAGTTTTGCTCTCAGCGTGGCTTTCATGATGCTAGTCCACTCTTTTGTATCCTTTCTTATTTAGGCCTTCATTCCTATCTTTAAAGACAACCCAGGGAATCACACAAGCCCCTTTACATTCTCTCCTGTCCCTATGATACTACCTATGCGACTGTATCTTTTTTCTTTAGATCAAGTCTCACTTTTGTAATCCAGGCAGGTCTTGAAACTCACTGTGTAGCCCAGGTTGGCCTTGAATACAAGGCAGTACTCTCAAGTGCTGGGATTTCAGGTATGCACCACTACACCTGGCTTAGGTGGTGCCAGGGAATCAAACTCAGGGCCCTGCACTTGCTAGGCACACATTTTAACTGCTGAGCTATGCCCCCAGTCCATACCTTCAGTCTCTGTGTGTGTGTGTGTGTGTGCGTGTGTACACACATGTGCAAGTATGTATATGGTACTGGAGTGTGAGCCTACAGCCTTTTACTTAGCTACATCTCAAGCCTAGTTTTTATTTTGAGATAGGGCCTTCCTAGGTCTCTAAGTTGCTCAGGCAGTTCTCCAGGCTCCGCCTGCCAGAGTGCTGGGTTTCTAAGCCCGCACTGGTCGGTCTGGCTTGTACTTTTGAATTTTAGTTTTCAGTTTTCTTTTCTCAGTAAGCCAGCCTCTCTGATTCCCGACCACTTGGAAACCTGCTTCCTTAAAATCTGTAGCTTGGGTCCAACTCTGTCTGACCTAGTCTCCCTTGCCGACTACAGATGTTGAGGTCATTTTCACCGTTTTACTGTCACTTCTGCTTTATAAATATTGTATTGTTCTTGATCAGAATTAAAACAGAAGATAGAATAATGGTTTTCAGTGACCTTTCAAGACATGAGAGAAGCAGGGGGCATGGGCTAGCCTAGAGAATTGGAGTTAATCTCCCAAGCCTTCCAGCGGCTGCCCAAGTGAAGGGCTCTGTGGTCCTTAGACCTTGGCCCTGAGCCAAATTGATGAACCATGTGAGAAATGCAGCACCCACTTTTCAGTTCCTCTACTGTTCTCTGTTTTTTTTTAATCTTCTTTCAAACTCTTATCATTTATTCATTCATTGATTCATTTACACATTCATTCAGTAAGTTTGTGCCAGGCACTTTTCTAAACCCCAGAGGAATGTACAGCCTAACAGGGCTGCTAGTGGGAAACTGACAGTATGCACAGTGAAAAACCAAAATGTGAGCTGGGTGTGGTGGTTCAAGACCGCAATCCCACCACTCTAGGAGGCTGAGGCAGGAGGATTGTAAGTTCAAGCCCAACTTAGTGACTTAGCAAGACTTTGCCTCTAAATAAATAATTTTCAAAAGGGCTGAGGATATAGTTCAGTGCAAAGGCCTTGGATTCAATCTTCAATAACACACACACACACACACACACACACACACACACACACAAATGAATGAAAGAGAAAAACATGTAAAGTGTGTAGCATGCCATTGGTGATAGCAATGTTAGAAAAGGTAAGACAGGGTGGACCAAAGATGAGATTGACCAGAAGTCCTCATTAAGAACATAAGAGAAGGCACATCGAACAGACACCTTGGAAAAGTACCCTCCAAATCAAAGGAGTGGTAAGTGCAAAGATCCTGGGGCAAGAGTATGGGTGGTGTGCAGCTGTGTTCATTCTAATCCTCACACTGTGGTCCATGCTGGTATCAGCAAAGCTCAGTATATGAAATGAAACGCAGAGTATTAATTGGCTGTGTATCTAGTACAGCATCAAACCAAGTTTCTTGTGGTAATATTCACTAGTTGAGTTTTTATTCAAGTAAGTGAACTTAGGTTGACCAGCCCCCAGCTGTCCTTCCATTTGTGGATTGCTGTGATTTTCTTAGATGTGTGGTACAGGGCACTGTCTCTTTCCAACTTCTCTTTTTGGACTTTTCTGAGCACCTGGTCCAGTGACTCTGATAATGTGGCTTGGTCTCTGTCATGGTGTGAGGTCTACACCAGAGGTATATGTTCCAGATACCGTTGCTGTGAAACAAATTATTGCAAACTGTACTGGTAGAAAATCAAAGTCATTTTATTCTGTTTATAAATTGTGCAGGTCAGGGATTTGGGCTACGTCTAGTGGGAATGGCTCATCAGGGCTCAGTAAGCTGGGAAGACACAAATATCTGGGGACTGGAATAGCAAAGCAGAGTACCTATGAGCACCTCTTCCATTTGGCTTGAGCTTCCTCACATCATGGCTTCCTGCAGATGGGTAGTCAGATCTCACCCACCGTGGCTCAAAGGAACAAGTGCAGGTTTTCCAGGGAGAAGAGTCACCACATCCACATTCATGACACAGTGCAGAAGCTCTCTGATGTCACCTCCGCTGCAGTCTGTGGGTTGAAGCTGACATCAACCTACGAAGGCTTAAGAGAGGGGGAATGGATTCCACTTCCTGAGAAGTGGCCAGCACTGTGTTGTGGAAGGGTGCACTGGTTGGGAAGTATTGTCACGACCATCTTTGGGAACTACAGTCTTATAGCCTGCCTTCTACTGTCTTGGGGAGGAATTCTGTCTTTATGGTATAAGTGAGCTTATACTTTCAGATACCTACTTTGTACCCTGTCCGGCATGAGCAGCCAGTGTGGGATGGCTGCCGGGATGGCCGTCCTTCCTCGTGCCACTGCTGCTGACATGAGTGTTCAGGCTCACTCTGGGTCAGCCATGGAGCTTCCTGTAGGAGATGGAGCAGTCGATGCGTCAGATGCAGGGATACCACCCTGAGGCCAGTTCTCCTCTCTAGAGGAATGAAAGTGTATTTGAGTTTGGGGTGCAGCAATATCTGCTGCTTTGCCAGAGCAGAACTCAGGGAGCAGATGCCCACTCACATGTGCTACCCCAGCAGCCTGTTTCCTGCCTAGTCTCCCGAATAGGTGAGATCTAGGGCCTGCCTAGGGGTGAGTGCCGACCCTTGGGCAGGACAGAGGTCCTCCATTTGAAGTAGGGATGGGGGTGAGCCCGGCCAAGGCAGTGAAGGTTTGTGGGTACACAGGGCTGCTGCATGGCATGGCCACACCTGTGGCCTAGGTCCCAAATGTGTCCTCGAGGGGAAGAGCCTCCTCCATGTCCCCCTGCCTGTCCATTTGCTGTGAACTTGCTGGACATTCATCTGTTAGCCGCAGAGCAGGAAATTCTAGAAGTAGTACATGAGGGAACAGGTGCAGACCCTTTCCCCCGTGACGATGGCTCGGTGCCTAGATGGTGAGATTCTCAGGTACAGTTAGCTGACTGCTGGTATGACAGACTCCTGGGCCCAGGGCTTCAGGATACAAGAGGATCCTAAGGGCTGTGTTTGAGGGAGCAAAGGGACTGTCCTGGTACTTCCTTTAGGGTCACCCAGGATCCTGCCATGGCTTGGTGCCTTTGAAGCCTGGAGACAGATCTGGGGAGCAGAGTTGGGCTCAAGAGTGGTCTCATGTTCCTGTGTCATTAGAGAGTATGCTCTTGGCTCTCATCCCCCGGGGAAGAAACAGCTCTACCTCATCATTCTAGCATAAAAGCACAGCAAGTTAATGCCTGAAAGGACTTCATTCATAAATAAATCTGGCATGCTCCATTCCAGATGACGTACTAGGAGTACCTCACCAGGCCCAGAGCAGAGGCTCAGCAAGACTGTGCTCTGTTCCCTGGGGCATAACAAGTGACACTGTGGAGCTGTCGTTAATTTGCTGGGTGTGACAACCACAGAGTCAGGCTGGGAACACCCTTCGAGATGCATGCTACAATGTTATATTGAACCCGATGACTGTGCCGATGTCTTGTCATGTTGCACAGAGCTTGATCTAAACAGACATGCGCTGTACAACACCACTTCACCTAGCAATGGTTCGCATACAAAACAGTGACCCCATGAGGTTATAACGGGGCTAAAAATCCCTGTTGCCTGGAGATGTTGTACGGTGGTGATTCTGCAGCCCAACACGTGTTGGTGCTGGTGCTCAAGTGCACAGCCCTATGGCATCATTTAAAGGGTAGCACATGTGCCTATCTATGTACATTACAAGACACCTGACCGTAACAAGTGGCCCTCCTAGGTTAGCTACTATACTTTTTTTTTTTTATCATGGTTTTAGAGTGTACTCCTTCTACCTGTAAAAAAATAAATAAAAATAAAAAAGTTTAGTGTAAGACAGAATTTCACGCCAGCCCCTGCCATCTACATCTAGTGTTGTGTTTGCATAAGGACCCAATTGCACAATGGTGTGTCACCCAGAACGTATCGCCACTGCATTTAGGAGGGATGTGTCATAACATCTGAAGCCCGCCACTTACTTTTAGATGGTTTGCAAGTTGTGCTGGCATTTCTGATATGAGGATCGGGTCTGCCTGGCACGGGTAGCAGCCAGATGGGAAGAAACTAGAGGGGCAAGGAGGCTGAGCGACTTGCCTGCCAGCCTGTTTCTTTTCTTTCTTTCTTTCCTCCATCCAAGTCTCCCCATAGCCTGTCTCAAGCCCCACACCTGTGGGGTGCAGGTGAGGCTGAGCAGCTGCAGGCTGGGCTTTCCCCAAACCTAGATTGCCCACAGCCTGAATGAATGACGTCCCAGTCTGGAAGGGCTAGTGGGGAAGGTGATGTGTGTCCAGAACGTTCCATCAGAACATGAATGAGGAGGCTTGTTGTGGGTGGAAGAGAGAGAAGGCACAGGATAGGGTGAGGAGGATTCGCCAGGGGGCTGTGTCCTTCTGAACGGATTGGATAGGTAGGAGCAGGGCGTGGCTTCCTAGGATATGAGGAGAAAGCCCAGACAGAGGTCCTGGGGTCACTAATCTTTAGCCACCCCTCAAGGTCTCCCATTGCTTTAGGACTTTGTGTGACCCTCTGCAATAGAAGCCGGAGATGGGCTAGTTGGCTCACCTTTTGGGGAGCATCCGGGGTGACCTCGGGTATACTGGCGCTATCAGCTCCGGGGTCTCCAAGGAGCACAGCCCCACAGGGCCTCCCTGGAGCCCCCTGTGTGCTTACGACTGAAATCCTCAGAGAATCTGTGGGGACAGCTGCTCATCAACCCCCCGCCCCAGAGGAATCCCAAAGGGTACGTGCTGTGTGTCCCCTCTGCGTGTCAATGCTGACATCCGTGCAGCAGCATGAACAGGCTGGCAGGAGGTGGGTGCCAGGCCCCCCGTCTCCGGCAGTGCACGGCCGGGCTGGCCTGCCAGGTGGGTCCCTGGGCGCTCCTGGCCCTGCTCGTCTCGTGCCCATCTCGGGATCCTCGAGCTGCAGCTCCTGGGGCAGCTCTGCCACATCCTGCGCCCCGGTGCTGTGCAGACCGCTCTCGAAGCACGGGGCCAGATGTGCAAATTCTGCGGCCGTGCCCGGGGCTGAGCACTGCACAGCTTGCTTTTCTTGGAAATCATCGGCGATTTGTTCGAAAAACAGGAAACATTGGGGCTGCGGGCGTACATTTTAGCTTTTTTGTTTTTGTTTTGAGCTTCTTTCGTCTGTCTCGGTCTCAGGATGGTCTGAAGGGGGTTTCTGCTCGGCCCTGCCCCTCCGGCCCCCTCCCTTCGCTCCCTCCCTCCTCGGCGCCGTCCACGTTTTCCTTGCCTGCTCCCCGAACCCGTCACTCTGCGGGGAGGGGCCGGCTTGCAGGAACCGTGGAAATTGTGGAAATTCGGGGAGGACGCCATGCGAGGGTGCGCCCTTCTGTGGGGGCCTGGCTTCCCACTTCTGCTTCCCGCATCTCCAGCTCCACATCTGGCCCCCCTACCCCACCCCGCGCGCCTTAGCTCCCCCACCCCCACCCCCACCCCGCGCGCCTTAGCTGCACTTGGGCTAGACGAACAGCCCAGGCGGACCCTGAGGCTGCAATGGCAGGGAAGCTCTCCAAGAGTCCCTGAGAAAGCAGCAGGAAGGAGAAGTAGATAAAGTCCGGGTTCTAGCTCTGCCCAAACCAGCCTCTCCCGGCTGTGTCTGAGAAACACTGCAGGGACGGGTAGGGAGCTGTGGTTGCCCTGTGTAGGGTCTTTAGGAGAGCGCTGCTGCTTCCCGGCCTCCCTTGGCAGGTTTTCTGGGCTCTCACCTGGTCAGGGTGAGCGCTCCAGATCCCTGCTGGCTGGTTGAGGATATACTCAAGTCTACATGCTGTGGCACCCCACACCAGCGTGTGCCCCTATGGAGAGGCCTGTCTCCCTCTATATGGCTGGAAAACTGAGGTCCAGAGGGGTTCTGTGGTTTAACCCATGGCTGTCCACTGCCTGAACAAGGCCCTGGAGGTGGGTGGACGATGTGGAGGCTTCCAGCACAGACAGGCGCTGCCAGAGCTGGCCTCCCAGCAGCGTGCAGGCTCGACTTCCTGCCTTCAGCTGGGTGCCTGCTCCCAGGGAGCCAGGCTTAGGGCCTGCCCTCTGGACTCATATAAGAAGTCAGATATGAGAGGTTAGAAACTCCCCACATCTCTCTGCAGCTGTTGTTTTGAAAAGAAATTTAACTGCCCAGAGAAAGATAGGATGTTCAGGACTGCTCTGAGCTGGGGACCAGCATGAGAATTAAAGTATGCTATATGTAGGGAACTTCCTGGCAAAGGAGCATGCTGGGACTTGGGACGTGGGCAGGAGAGAGGGCAGAAAGGTGACCCCTACTCAGACTAGGACTCTTGGGTACAGTAAATGTGGGTGGGTCATAACGGGCCCGAGGGGGGAACAGGCACCCCATTCCCATTGCTCTGTTCTGGTTGCACTGCTCTGGGGAGCAGAGATTCTCACCCAAGAGCCCTTGAACTTGGATGGGGGACACATGACGTCATTATTTTTAACTCACATCTAACTGAAGTTCAGCATTTCCTTCCCTTATGAATGTGGGCAGTAAACCAGTCAGATCAGTAGCACCTGTGACTTTGCTGCCAGCAGAGCCCAGATGCGTGCGTTTCACTTCACAGTGGGTGCAGGGACCTCAGGTGGCGTTTATGCTCCTTGGTTTTCCAAACTGATAATAATATCAGTCAGATTCACTGCTGAGGTTTGTTATTTATTATTTTATTTATTTTGTGGTACTGGAGATTGAGCCCAAGGTCATCTCGCTGAACTGCATTCCCATCTCTTTTTGTTTGGTTGGGTTTTGTCCTGATTTTGAAACAGGGTCCCGCTAAATTACCAACTTGCCCAGATTGGGTTTGAAATTGCTGTGATCCTCCTGCCTCAGCCTCCCAGAGTGCTGGGATTACAGGCCTGAGCCACCCTGGCCAGCCAGGTTTTATTATTTAATTTGTTAATCAGAAGACCACCTATTAGCAGTTTCTAAGTCTGATTATTTAAAAATAGTGTACCAATTCTACTTCAAGGTGAGCCATTCCCTCTGTAACTATGTGTGTTTTATTTCATGCGTTGAAAACATTCTAAAGAGGGGTCTGAGGATTTTTCCAGACTGTCAGGTGAGCCCATGGCACAAGAAGGCGAGGAATGTCCATGACTGGAGCAATTAGGTTAAAAAGTCTTGCTGCTACTTGGCAGCTGAGGAGGGCTGGGGGTCAGGCACTTGTGTGTTAGCAGGTTTGCTCTCTGGCTGCTGACCCTGGGGAAGTGACCCTGTCTCTCAGAGCTGTGCTTGCTTCCTACAGGAAGCAGAGATGAAGAAAGCCTACCTTAAAGGGTAGTTCCTTGTGCACACTGCTGCCTGGTACAGCACCTGGCAGGCAGGGGACATCCCACTGTGAGTGGTAGTGGTAATAGCTCATTTAAGCCTATGAGATTCAAACAGGCCTCTTTTTTTATTAGAGACAAAACTCCAGGCCAGGTTCGTTTCTTATTGTCCCTCATGTAAAGGGAAACTTGGGTCATACCTGGATAATATTGCTCTTTTTTTTCTTTTCAACTCTGGTCTGGGAGAAGTTATCCAATATGAATGTTGCTCTGTAAATTCAGTTATTTAAGAAATCCCTGGTATGTCCATATGGTGGGATATTTACTCAGTCATTAAAAAGGCATCAGTACTGTTCTGTGCCACAACATAGATGAACCTAGAAAATATATGTTGTCAGGAGCAAAAAATCACATATGTTTGTGTTTGTATCAAATGTCCAGAATATACACATCTATGGAGACAGGAAGTAGATTCATTGTCACCAAAGGAGTGGGGCAGAGGAGAATCAGGACTGACTACCAATAGGAACAGGGTTTCTTTGTGGACCTTTTCTAGAATTAGAGTGGTGGTGGTTATAAAACATGCTGAATGAATTCACTGAAGGGCCACGTGAGGTGGCACATGCCTGGAATTCTGGCATTCTGGGAGGCCGAGGCAGGAGAGTCATAATTGTGAGGCCAATTTGGATGACTGAGCAAGATCCTATCTCCAAATAAAAAAGTAAAAAAGGACTGGGGATATAACTCAGTGCAAAGGCTCTACATTTAATGTCCAAAACAAAAACATCACTGAAATATATATTTTGAAATATTGAATTTTACGATAAATGAATATCATCTCAATACAAAGGCAAAAATCAGTATCAATTTCATGGGCAGTAAAAAGATAACAAAGTAATATTGTGGATAGCCCTTTGCCTACACATTTGATAATTTTAGATGAAATGGACCAGTTCCTTATTCTAGTGAAACACACAAGGAGAAATAAGTCTTCTCCATAGGCCTGTATTTATTAAAGAATGTGAATCAAAAATGATAACCTTCCAAAACAGAAAATTTCAGACCCACACAGTTTCACTGGTGATTTCTACCAAACATTTAAGGAAAAATGTGATACCAACTCACTCCAGTCTGTTAAAGAAAATAAGCTGAAGGAAAGGGACCTAACTCATTTTTGGAGGCCAACATTACCCCAGTACCAAAACTGGACAAAAATAATATAAGGGAAAACTGCGTATCAGTATTTCTCACGCACAGATGTAAAAATCCACAAGGACGTAATAAATAGAATCTAATAATGCATAAATAGAATTATACATCATAACCAGAAAGAATTATTCTGGGTCTACAAGGCTTACTCAACATTTGAAAGTCAGTTAAGGTAGTGCATTACATCAAAAGGCTAAGGAAGTAAAGTCATTCGATCATATCTGTAGATAAAAAAACAACAAAAACCAGTCGACAAAATCCAGCACCCACTCAAGATAAAAATTGTCAGCGAACTAAGAATAGAGAGAACTTTCTTCAACTGGGTAACTTACATCTACAAAGTGCTACAGCTAACATCATACTTAATGGAGAGAACCTAGATGTTTTCCCAATTAAATCAGAAACAAGGTAAAGATGTCCCCTCTCAATGACTCCTATTGATTATAATACTGAAAGTCCTAGCTAATGCAAAAAGCCTGATGGGAAGGGTAACGTGAGACTGCTTTTGCTCATAAATGACATGATTGTTCATGTATGAGATCACAACCAATATAGCAACAACAAAATTCCTAGAACTATTAAGTGATTATGGCCAAGTCACAGGACACAAGATGAATATCCAAAAATGTTGGTTTCCTCTATACCAGAAATGGACAATTGGAATTTGAAAATAAAAATACAATACCATTTGCATCAACACCAAAACCAAACACTTGGACATAATCTAAATATATCAAGATCTGTATGTTCAAACACCAGAACTGATGAAAGAAATGTAGGCAAGTTCAGAGAAATGGAGAGGTACCCATTTCATGGGTAGGAAGACTCACTATTGTGAAGATGCCAGTTCTACTCAACTCAGTCTATACAGTCAGTATAATCCTAAAAAAAATCTCAACAAGTTACTCAGTAGAACCAACAAGCTTATTGTAAAGTTTATATGAAAAGAGGAAAGACCTCAGTATTGAAGAAGAGCCAAGTCAGAGAACTGACTCTATTGACTTCAAGACTTAATCTAAAACTAGAATAGTCTAGACAATGTGATATTGGTGAAAGAGCAGATAGGTAGATAAATAGAACAGAAGAGCCCAGGAGTAGATTCACAGGCATGTATACCTTAGTTGATCTATGGCAAAGGAACAAAGACAGTCCAATGGAGATGGGACAGTCTTTTCAACACATGAGGCCAGGACAAATGGCATCTATATGACAAGAGGGAATCTAGACACAAGCCTTACACTTTTCACAAAAAGTCACTCCAAGTGGATTAAAGACCTAAAAATAACAGGTAAAAAAAATTTCTAGAGTATAAGAGAAAGCTTGATGACCATACATTTGCCCATGAATTTATAGGTACAATGGCAAAAGCATGATTTGGCATAGATATTTGAAAAGTAAGACTTTCTTAATAAAAAAATTTACTCTTGTGAAAGATAATAGTAAGAGAATGAAATGTTTAGTCATTGACCAAGACAAAAATGTTTACACAACACTCACCTGATAAAGGACTTGTGTTCAGAATACGCAGAGAACTCATAACATTAGTAATAGTGAGATAAACAATTCAATAAAAGGGTAGGCAAGTATTTGAACAGCCAACTCACTAAGGAAGATATAAAATAAATGGTTTCCAATACCCTACATCCTTAGGTAATTGCCAATTTCAATGAGAAACTACTGTACATCTATAAGAATGGGTAACATCTGGAAACACTAATAACATCAGATGCTATTGGGGATATAGATCAATGGGAACCCTCATTCTTTGCTGGTGGGAACGCAACATGGTACAACAAATTCAGAAGAGAGTTTGTCAGTCCCTTATAAAACAAACAATTCTCTTACTGTCATGGTTTGGATCTGGAGTGTCCCCTCCAAAGCCTTGTGTACCTATGGATACTGTGTACTGTTGGGAGATGGATCCTGGCTGGAAAGGGCGGATGCTTAGGACTTATCCTGAGGGGTGCATGGTGGCCCACCATTCCTCCCAGTCTGGTCTCTGTTCTGCCATGACACTGCAGCACAGGCTGTGGCTCTAGCTCTAGCTGCGGTCCCACCATGTGAGTCCACCATTTTCAACCACCCACCCATAAATGAACTGAGATCTTCTGAAACTATAAGCTAAAATAAATCTTTCCTCCCTAAGTTGTACTTGTTGGGTATAGAGTCACAGTGATGAAAAGGTCTGACTTACCTAGGGTCCACCAATCATGCCCCTAGGTATTACCCAAGTGAACTGAAAACTTATGTCTATGCAGAAACCTACACACACATGTTTTTAGCATTTTTATTCATAATTGCCCCAACTCATAAACAATGCAATATCTTTCAATAGAATAGGTGAGTGAATAAGCAAATAGACACATCTGTACAATGGAGCATAATTCAGTGGTGAAAGAAATGATCTATCAAATCATGAAAAAAACATGGTGGAACTTTAAATGCATATTGACAAGTGAAAGAACCTCATCTAAAGGGGCTGTATGTTGTGTACTTCTAATAGTATGACATCCTGGGAAAGGCAAAGCTCTGGGGGCAGTGGAGAGAACAGAGGTTGGAGAGAAAGGGCTTCTCAGGATAGTGGAAATATTCTGTGTGAGATTGTAACAGTGCGTACCTGATTGTCTCAGTTACTTTTTCATTGCTGTGACTCAATACCTGACACCCACAAACTTAGGAAAGGAAAGGTTTATTTTAGCTCACAGTTTCAGAAGGTCACAGTCTTTTCAGGGGTGGCCGGCAACAATCAAAGTACATGGCAGAGGCAGAGGTGGAGGCAGATTCTCACAACATCACAGACAGGAAGGCAAGTTGAGACCAGTTGAGACTACTCCCAGTCCTAGTCCTAGTCCTCAAGGAAGGCAGGAAGCAGCTTATGTATCCTTCCAGGTCTCCGCCCAGTGATCAGCCCCTCCTGCATCCAGGTGTGGAACGTGTGGCCACTACACACCGTTAATCCTAACTTACATGCCTTTAATCCTAACTCACACGCCTTTAATCCTAACTTAACTGTAATCCACCCCTCCAGACTAGACCCCAATCCACCAACAGTATATGGTTCCATAGACAATCCATAACATTAAAATACATGACACTTTTGGGGGACATTCCATAGCCAAACCACAATACCTGACCATACATTTGGCAAAATCCATAGAACACCACACAAATGAACCCCAACGCAAACTGTAGACTTGCGTTAATATACATACATTGCTTGCCATTCTGTTAGCTGTAAAAAGTACAACATATGGGGCTGGAGGAGTAGTGCAGAGGTTAGAGCACTAGACCCTCAGTTCGATTCCCCACCACCATATAAGCCTGGTGTGGTGGTACACAACTGTAGTCCTAGCATTTGGGAGGCTGAGGCAAGAAAGAGCATCATCATGAGTTCAAGGTCAGCCTGGGCTATGTAGTGAGTTCAGAACCAGCCTGGACTACAGAGAAAGACCCTGTCTTAAAAAAATAAAAAAGCAACACAATAACGGAAGTTATTAATAATAGAGGAACTGTGGTTGGGAGGGGGAGGAGAGGGAACAGAAAGGAACTCTACTTACTTTTCAAGAGTTCTGAAAACTTAAAGCTGCTGTAAGAATTAATGTCTAGGGGCCAGAAGAATAATAGCACAGAGGTCGGGGTGCTTGTCGAACACATGGAAGGCCCTGAGTTTGATTCCCCAGCACCACGTAAACCAGGCATGGTAGTGTATGCCTCTAATCCCAGCACTTGGGAGGCTAAGGCAGGAGGATTGCTGTGAGTTCTAGGCTAGCCTGGGCTTCATAATGACCTCAGGACCAGCCTAGACAGAGTAAGACCTTGTCTCAAAAAAAAAAAAAAAAAAAAGAATTAGTGTCTATGAGAGGAGTGAAGGAAAGAAAGCCAGCCAGCCAGCCAGGAGCTAAGAGTTGTTACCCCCCTACGGGGTTGCCTTCTTAGCATGGGGAATGGGCCATGGAGAGGGATCAATGTGAAAAAGAAATCAAAAGCACCACGATCTGTCCTACCTTTGTACTGTGTGATGTTAGGAACAGCTCCCAGGAAGCTCTGACTCAAACCTCTTCCTTTAGCCCCTGCTAGAGGAAATAGAGGAGGAAACTGGTCTCCCAGGCAACCTGCCATACTGTGAGTGGGGGGGGGGGGGGGTGGAAGACTTGATGGACACCTCTGTAGAATGACTCAGCGGGCTAGATGTGATTTCCCCTCAAGGCCTAGGAATGTCCCTGTGTTGCTCATGTGGTCATGCATCATGGGAACACTTTTGGGTGGGGTACTGTTGACACACTCCTGTCACTGTCCTGGGAGGATCTGTTCTATGCCAGGTGCTGGGGTTAGAACAGACAGCATGGCAGATGGACTGCTGTCATCAGAGCCCAGTAGAGGAAACAGTTACAGTGCAGGCTTGGGAAGCCGGGGGCTGTGGGGGCCGGGAGGGGGGTGGGCATGCAGCTTAGCCTGGGGTGGAGCGTTCCCTGTAGAGGTGATTTGAGAATAGAAGATGGAAGAATGCGTGCTGTCCGTCAGATGGGAAGCAGTGGGGGGTGATGGATATGCTTCTGGTAGCAAGCACCTGCTGAGAGAAGTTCACTGTGGAGAGAGAAGGGAAGGTGTGGTGCTGTCTCGGAAAGGGCCAGAGTCTTAGGGTCTTGTCAACTGTGTTAGGAGGTTGCGCTTGTTCTCTAGGCAACAAATAAACCATTGGAAAAGTTTAAGGGAGCTGAGAGGGAATGATACACAGTTGTCACTCAGTGTTCATGGGTAATTGTTCCGTCTGTAGACACCAATCCCTCCAGGCTTGGGTCCCTATGTAAGGTGGTATAGTATTTGCATTTGCTACGTCTATTCACCCGTAAACTCTGAATCTTGTCTAAATTCCTTCTAACCCTAAAATGAAGTCTGTGTAAATAGCTGCTGATGTCCAGTGGAGCACTCTGAATGCTGGTGTGAGTTGTTCTATCAATGATTGAGAGGGGAATGTTGACATTTCCACCTATAATTACAGATCTGTCCTCCCATCTTCTCAGTTTTTGCCTTACACTTTCTGCAGCTGTGTTTGATGTGAACACAATTTAGGATCACTCCCTCTTTTTGGCCTATGAATCCTTTTGTCATTTTCTATCCTCCCTCTCTGATTTCTTTGCCTGGAAGTCTGCTGTATCTGATATTCACATAGCTATACCTACTTCCTTTAGGTTAATGTTGGCATGATACATATGTTTTCCACCCTTTCAGCATACCTAAGTCATATTTGAAGTGAGTTTCTTATTAGCAAATGAGTGGGTTATGTTTTGTATAATAACTCACCACCAATTTCTATTGTTTAGTTAATGTATTCTATATGTTTAAATGTAATATAATTATTTACATGCCAAGGCTCGTGTCTGCTATGTTGGCCAATGCCTCATTGGTTGTTGTAGTTGTTTGTGTTTTTGTTTTTCTGCCTTAAACAGTACTTGAACTAATTTGGTTTGATTTTATCTTTGATGCCGCTAGATATTCCTCTCTGCATAGAGTTTTAAGTGGTTGTTCCAGGTATCACTTTCTACATGCGTGATGTAAAGCAGCCTACTGACATTGTCGGTGTGTCAATGCCACCTTGACTCTCTCCTGTTTACATTTGTCTTCAGTCTGCATACATTTAGAATCACATTAATGTGTTATGATTTTTTGATTTAACCGCCACACATGATTTAGACAATTCCAGAAAAGTATTTACTCAGTGTTTGCATACCTTATTCTCTCTTCCTGATGTACAGACTTCTTTTTCTTTTCTTTCTTTCTTTTTTTTTTTTTTTTTTTTTGAGACAGGGTCTCGCTCTGTGGTCCAGGCTGGTCCTGAACTCACTAAGGAGCCCAGGCTGGACATGGACTCACGGCAATCCTCCTTTTTCAGCCTCCCAAGTTCTGGGATTACCGGCGTGCGCCACCACGCCCAGCTTTATTCTTTTTCTTCGTGGTACTGGGGAGAGAGCCCAGGGCCTTCACACTGAGCTACATCCTCGCCCTTCCCCTCTTTTTTTTTTTTTTTTAAGTTTTTGCTTTTGAGACAAGAAGATCTCAGCAAGTTGCCCAGGCTAGGCTTGAGCTTGATTTCCCCATCGTTTCTGAAGGCTATGTATTTTGCTGGTGGTAGGATTCTGGATCGATGATAGTTCTTTTCTTCTAGCATTTGAGAAATGTTGTTCCACTTCCCTTCTGACTTTTGAGGAAAAATCCACTAGTATCCAAGTAATTTTTCTGCTAAGGTAAAGTGTTATTGCTCTCACGTTGCTTCCAAAGTTTTTTTCCTTTTCGTTAATTTCTTTAAGTTTCATAACAACATGTCTTGGTGTGTAAGTCTTGGCTTTATCTTGTTTATAATTTACACAGTTTCTTGAATCTATAATTTCATGTGTTTGGCCAGATTTGGCCATTGTTTCTTGGTGTACCTTTTCAGCCCTGTTGTTTCTCTTCTCCTTAGCCTCCCATAACATGAATGTTAGGCCTTTTTATTGTAGTCCTACAAATCCCTGAGACTCATTAGTTTTTCTTTCTTTTACTTCCGCTGTTATTCTGATCAGGTGATGTCATTATTCTCCGTTAAAGTTTGTTGATGCTTTTCCGCCCTTACCCTTCATTTTGCTATTGAGTTCATCCACCAAATTTTTTGCTTGTCGTTTTATTTCCCAATTGTAAAATTTCCATTATTTGGTACTCATTTATATTTTCACTTTTTAATGAGATTTTCTTATTTTTCATTTGTGCTTGGAGAGCTTATTAATTGCTCATTAGAGTATTTTTACCGATTGTTGCTTTAAAAATGTGAATGTTTGTCATCTGGGTATTAACGTCCGTTGGCTGTCTTTTTTCGTGCAGTTTGAGATCATTGTTATTTTTGATGTGACAAATTAGTTTTTATTGAAACTTAGACATATTGGGTGTTATGTGAATTATGCAGATCTGAGACACAGTTCAGCCTTCTGCTGTAGCTGGTTTTCTCTGACATTCCTCCAGCAGGGGAAGTGGAAGGCATATTGCCCTATTACTGCCAAGGGTGGGCGGAAGTCCCAGTTCCATACACAGCCATCTACCCTGGGCAGTGAGAGCTCCCAGCTTCCTGTTAGGCTTGCATCAATACCTCTCTGGCTTGGAGGAATAGAATTGTGTCATTGTCACCGTGGTGGTGAGGGTGGCATGGGGAGGGATGACCTCATTACTTTCTGGGCAGTATCGAACATCCTAACTTTCCACAAGGCTTTCCTAAATAGCACAGGCGTCTGGAGGGGTTGGAGGTCGAGGTCACAGTGCCCTCTGACACTGTAGAGGGAGAGGGGACCATTACCAGTGGGGATGCAAGACTGGCTCTCTATTTGGCTTTCTTGGCTCGTACCCACCCTAGGGACTTGGGGAAGATTGTTCTAGGCTCCCCCTTGGCCTTTACCAGTAGCCGCAACACTGCGGGTTTTTTTTTGTGGAGTTTTGCTACAAGAGAGCAGCTATTATTTCAAAGTTGTCCGTCCTGCTGAGCTGTCCCACTCCTCATCCTTTGGCTACAGAAATCCGGCTTTTTGTTGGGGCCTTAAAAATATCTGTATCTGTTGGTTTTTCCAAGTGTGAGCCTTTAAGCTTCAAGTCTAAAACATAGGAGGCAAGAAGAGAGTGCTGAAGACTTGCCACCACGTCCTTCCTGGCTCCCAGGGTCCCTAGCAGGTTTGCCTTCTTTCTGCCTTTCTGAGTCTCTCGTGTTAGCTTTATGTATAATGACTAGGGTTTGCCGCTGCACGTCACAGGAGGAGCTCGGCAAAGAATGTCTCCACTTTCCCAGAACCATTTTCTAATTACCATACACTTCTGCCTATTATTTGTGTGATAAAGAACAAAGAACAAGGAAAGCATTACTAGATTGGGCCTGGCATGGCTGTAATTCAAGCACTCTGGAAGGCTGAGGCAGGAGGATCCCAAGTTCAGGCCCACCCTGGTCAACTTAGTGACTTTGCGAGATCTTGTCTAAAAATGAAAAATCAAAATAGGCCTGGGGTAATATAGATCAGTGCAAAGGTCCTCTGTTCAATCCCCGATACCACGAAACACAACAAAAATGTATTGTTATATCTAGTTTTGCCTTGGAGAGATAATTGATATTAAATTCATTAGCATGTAACCGAATGAGGTACAGTTTTTTGTTTTGTTTTGTTTTTATTTTTATTTATGTATTTATTTTTGAGAAATGGTCTTGATCTGTAGTCCAGGCTGGTCCTGAACTCATTATGTAGCCGGGGCTGGTCTTGAACTCTTGGCAGTCCTCCTGCCTCAGCCTCCAGAGTGCTGGGATTACAGGTGTTCGTCATCATGCCCAGTTTCTGTGGTGCTGCGGAATTGAAATCAGGGCCTCGCACTTGCTAGGCCAGCGCTTTAACTGATGGGCTGTGCCTCCAGCCCTGGAGTAGTTTTTCTTTAGATGTAGGTGTATCTAACCTGAAGCCCACTGGGTTATTTTTATTCTCTATCTTTTTTTTTTTTAACAGGTATAATGAAAAACATTAAGGGTTATTTTAGTGCTAATCTAAAGTACATTAACTCTATTATATTTTTATGTGGCCCAAGACAGTTTCTCTTCATTCAGATAAAAGGGGGAGGGGCAAAAGGCCAAGACAGCCAGGCCGGGTGGCACAGGCCTATAAGAACAGCACTATCAGAATGTGTGGTAGGAGAATCACATATTTGAGCCCAATTGCAAATTTGGCAACTTAGCAAGAAACTGCATCAAATAAACAATACCAAGGGGCTGGGGTTGTAGCTCAGAGCAAAGGCCCTACGTTCAGCCCCCAGTGCTACAACAAACAAAAACTTGCAAGCCATAGGGAGGATGTGCTTCTTGGGCTGAAGATAAATATTAAAAAAAAAAAAAAACAGAATTGGAAACATCTTAAGTTTTTTGTTGTTGCTGTTCTTGTAGTTTTTGCTTACAATTACCAGGATGAATTTGTGCTGGGAACGGAAAGACACTCCGCAGAAGGACGCTGGGGCATTGCATAACATGCTGTCTTCTTTTCCTAGTCAGGTTTTCTTGCCTTACATGTATTCTCCAATAAACACCAAAACCTCCACATCCCCAGATCCGGTGGCTACTGTTGTGCCCTCACACTGGAGGCCTCGCAGCCACGCCCCAACTCCCTCCTTGAAACACTGTTGTTATGAGTTTCTGTGACATCACACTCTCCTCTTACTCCATGAGCTGCACTTCTCAGTGTCCTGGCGGCCACTCGTCAGGTGGCAATTCTGAACTCAGCGTGCTCTGGGGTGGAGCTGGTGGGCTCCACGTTCTTCCCTTCCATGGCTCACAGCCTCATTGGCCAGCATGCTGTGTGAACCCTCAGCTGTACACCTGTGACCCAGTCCTCTCCACTGGAGTCCGAGGGGACACAGCTTGGACAGAACAGAAAATGTCCCTTCTGAAATTAACCCCTCCCAAACTTCTCCATCTCGGCCCAGGTGACCCATCAATCTTCATTAAAGGAGAAGACACAAGGGCACCAAGCATCTGATAAACGTGTCCTCCTCCTTGGGAGCTAAACTGTGGTGAGCCCGGACCCCAGCTCCACCCAGCCCTTATAGAGACTTCAGCCTGAGAGGAGGCCTGGGTTTCCTGAATCTCTTCCCACCTGATTCAGATATGACAGCTTCGATCATTGTAGGTGAATAAATATAGAGCTTGAAAATTCAACGTTATAGGCTGGGGACACAGAGGAAGGTGCTAGGCCCTGATTCTGGCCTGTCAGTGTTGGGTTTTGATCTGGATTACGTGCAACTATCACCTTTCTTCTATACCTGTAGAAATGTATACTTCTCTGTCTCTCTATTTAGGGCATATTTGGTGATAAATTGAGAGACAGCATCAATGTCTGTCTGATGTCCTCATTGTCATAGTAAATGGTTTCTTAGAATTCCAGAGAGATCTAGATTGAGTTAAGTGGGAATCTTGAAATCAGTGTCTGATTCATAAAAAGTTGTAAAAGCCACACCCAAGCACATATCAGAAGGAGTACCTGATTTCTGTTTTGTTCGTAAGCTTTGATGGTTTCTTTTCTTGTTAGAGAAGTCACATTCACGAATGGGATGTGGACAAGGAGAAGGCGGGAGGTTTCTCTTGTGTAATGAGGCAAGAGTTTAAAGAGAATGGGGGGATGGGGACACCAAAGAAGGTGGATGTGCGGTGAGAGCAGCTACCCACTGGTGGGTGAGTGGGGAGAAGACGAGGTGGTGAGTGGTGTTTCACTCTGAGAGCGGGAAAAGCTGGGCGAGGAGGAGATAAAGAGGTCTATCCAAAGCTATTCTGATGGCAAATGGAGTTTCCGGAAGTCACAGCACTCTGAAAGTAGATAGATCTTATTTTCCCAAAACTGAAATATTCACACTCATCTAACACACTAGACATTATTCTATCTGTAAAAAGTAAGCAGCTTGTAGTTGGCTCACAGCCGCTTTCTTCTACTTCTAGGAAACCCAGAAGGCTGCCGATGTGCGCATGGCAGGCCTGTGTTGAATATTCACGTTTATTTGTGCCCTCGTGACTCTGCGAGGATTTGTTAACACATGCGACAGGCTCTAAAAGTGAAAAACGGCAGGATTGAATAATCTCCAGTGCCATGTGCCCAGGGTGTAGTCCAGGGGCGCAGAGGGCTCGGTTGCTCCCTGGAGTTTATACCCTGGTAGATTCTCGCAGCCTTCTGCTTTTTTGTCTTGGCAGCAACTTTATGTCTCCCATCTCTGGCCCCATTATCACCTTCTCTGCGTTCATAGAGAAGCTTGCCTGCCTCGTGATACATCCCTTATCAGCTGAGAGAGTGCTTGGCAGTTCAGTATCCTCATCTCTAAACTGGGGATAAGGGGTGGCTAGTGCAAATGGAATCACTTTAGAAAACCCTTGAAACAGTGTCTAGCCACATTGCAAGCCCTCCCTTCCCATTAATGCTATTATTGTAATTATTATACACAAAGGCAGCGTCATCATCGTGTTTTTTGTTTGTTTGTTTTATTTTGTTTTCAGTACTCTGCCGAGGCAGAGGGTAGTCAGATAGATCTGGGCTCAAATTCTCCCTGTGCTACTTGCTAGTTATGTGCCCTTGACAAAGCCACTTAGCCCCCAAGATCTTCCTGATCTAATGGTTATACAGCCATGCCCGGTGAGTTCTAGGATTGGTCAGAAAAGTGAGATCATGTGTTTCCAGCCTGAGCACAGTATATAGCTCACAGTTGGTAACATGGGCAGGTAACTGTGTTTCTTCCTCCCTTCTTCCATGCTCAGTCCATTAGTCTTGTCCTTAACCATGACTTTGGTCTTCCTGAGCATTCCTGTAGCCCTTTGTTGGTAAAGATGGCTTGAGCAAAACTTGAAAGTGGGCAAAGGCTTGTCTCTACCCCCTAGTGGGCCTCCTTTCTATACCCTTCCCCTCATCTCCCTCCCCTCCTCTCTCTTCACGCCCCCATCACTACCTGTTCATACGTCCTCCCTCTTCTGGTCCTGGGGCTTCGTCTGCTGCCCTTATGCACTGTCACTGCTGTAATAGGCTCATCTGGTAACTCAGGGTCCCTCCAGGGATCTTTTGTAAAGAGTAAGTGCAGATAGAGAAAATGAGCAACACAAATCCATGGAGAATGGGTCACTAGCTATGGAAAGTCAGGCAATTTTTGTGCAAAATATCTTCCCTGGGAACTCTGGAAACAGCATACCTTTTAGTGTCTAGAAATGACTTTCTATGAAGAGCATATAGGAAGGATCGTGGGCTTTGAGAGTCAGGCCAACTTTGGGTGTACTTCCTCGGCCCTGTCAGGCCAATGGAGATGTGACCACAGGAACCCGGGCAAATGCATGGTGTACCTCTCTGAGCTTCAAGAATTGTGGGTAACTATGATTATGCCATGGAGTAATTATGATCACTAAACTGTACAGCATGGTACCTGACATAAAATAGCCACTCAGCAGTAGCCTGCCTGTCTTTTCTCCTTCCCTCCTTTCTTCTTTTATTGTGTTCTTCTCTATCCTCTAGGCTGAAACTTAGGAAGAGGTGACATTCCTAATATCATAAATATTATAATTAATTTTTAAAACACTTTATTAAGTTGAGGTGAAATATACATCCTAGACCCAGATGCAGGTGTAATTGTGAAAATTCCATATGAATTCTTGATCCTGGCTAATATATTTTGAAATGAATAATATCAGGAGACCAAAATTCACAAAATTCAAGTGTGAAAAAATTAATTCTCTTTGGCGCCATGCACCACAGTGCTTAGGCTGGTTCTTCTAGCCCCTGTCCCCTCAATATAGTTATTTTCATCACTTATAATACTCTTAGGTCAATTTGTTATTTTCCATAGCCCATTCTGGGTCCCCGGCATCAGTGGGACCAGAGCTGCAAAGCAGAACCCTGAAATATTCCAGAACACCCAAAAAGTAGTGTGGGGTTCTGGCCAGACCTGATGACCTGTGATATGTGGACCTCCCTAATTCTGCCCGTTAGCAGGATGTGAGAAAATCTCCATGAAAAGAATCCCCGAGAGGGCTGCCCCAGGAAACTGGACCTGGGCAGACCCTACCCTTTGACTAGCCCTGTTTCTTGGGGTGGGTGGCCCTCTGGCATCATGGGGCCATGTGAAGGGAGTGTGGAAACACGGCTGCCATCCCCTGTGTCCCTTAGTGTTTCACAGATTGACCCCAATTCCCAGCCTTGCCTTTTCACGGTCCCTAGGAAGAACTCCACGTCCTCTGCAGTGGCTCAGAAGAGGAACTTAGAAGTGGGATAGGCCCCACTGTGACTGTTTCAACACCAGCCCGTGGTGGGCAGGGTCGGGCACTCCTGACAGCTCTGGAATTTCACAACAGGTTCTCCTCTTACCAAGGTGGAAGGTTGGAGAGAGGGATGCCAGGGAAGAAGGGCTGGGCCTGCCAAGCTTTTAAAAAGAAACTTTGAGGGGGACTGGGGGAGTCTCAACTTCTTTCCCTGACACTCCAAAGCCATTGCATCCTGCTGACAAGTCACAAGGAGCAAAGGATGACTGACTCAGTCATCAGGCGGAAATGAGCCTACCGAGGCCAGCTGCTGAGCCAACATGGGCTGGGCTGATCCTGGGACAGTCAGCCAAAGCCCCTCAACTGGGGTCCCTTCTTGCCTCCATTGGGTGCCCAGACGCTGGCCCAGGCAAGTCCTAATTCTAAGAAGAACTAGGGCCAAGCTTTAGCTGGCCCAAGGATGCCAGGGAGGCAGGCGCACCAGAAGCTCAGTCCATGCCCCTGAGGTGTCAGCTTTTCCATGGAGGAGGCCATGATGGTATCTGCTGAACCAGGACTCTGAGGTCAGGAGGGAGAAGCCATGGCCACCAGTCCTTGCAGGGAGTGCCGGGAGCAGCTGTTGGTCCTCCGAGAAGGTTGCTAATAGTAGTGCGAGGGCACAGAGCCCGGGGTCTGGTGGGGTGGGTGGAGTAGTGTTGGTTGAGAATGTGTGTTTGTGTCTTGTGTTTGCATCATGACTGTGTGGGACAGCTCATGCCTGCCTCAAGGCAGATTGGGTCTGTCCATCACATGAGGGGCTGGGCCAAGCGGTGACCTAAAACCAGTTCATATGGTTCAGCCTGTGCTATTGTCTTGAATCACTAGGGGCCTATGGGCTACCATGTCATTCCCCCGAAAGAGCACTGCTGTGTGTCTCCCTATAGCTCACAATCTTGGGAGCCCTGGGCCCATGGCTGAGAAGGCAAGGCTGTGCCAGGCAGCTTGTAGAGACAGGCATGGTATAAAGGACAAGGTCCCAAGCACCCAGGAGTCTAGACCTCCTGAAGCAAAACCATGGTAATTGAGTCTTCACTTGTCAGAGATAAACACAAATTGATTTTATTTTTCTTCTAGTATATCTGGCTGTACTGAAGGAGAAGAGTCCATAGTGGGTCAGAACCTACATTCTCTGAGTGCGCGCACTGGCTTTGCCACCTCCTAGCTGTGTGACTTTAGGCAAGCTAACTTTTCTGTACCACTAATTGCTCTCCTCCTCTCCTGCCCGACACCCTAACCTGTGTCCTGCAAAGGTGGTCCAGCCTTCAGATTCTTCCCACTAGGGTTCTGTTACCCTGTGAGTAGCCTGCTGGGCTGAGATAACAAGGAATCTGCTAAAGCCTGGCTTCTGTTCCTGACATCCACCACTCCACCCTGACAGGGAGCTCATGTTTGTGACTTGGCCCTGGCTAGCTGTCCCTTCCGCCCCATCTCAGTCCCACCATGGCTCCCAGGTAGCTGTCTTAGTTACTTTTTTGTTGCTGTGACTCAATACCTGACATCCACAAATTGAGGGGAGGAAAGGTTTATTTTAGCTCACAGTTTCAGAAGGTCACAGTCCATTCAGGGGTAGCCAGCAGCAATGGAAGCACATGGCAGAGGCAGAGGTGGAGGCAGCTTCTCACGACATCACACACAGGAAGCCAAGTCAAGGCAAGTTGAGACTAGTCCTCCAAGGAAGGCAGGAAGCAGCTTATACATCCTTCCAGGTCTCATCCCAGTGATCAGCCCCTCCTGGATCCAGGTGTGGAAGGCGTGGTAAGCCCCCACTACACGTCTGTAATCCAGTTTACATGCCTGTAATCCACCCCTCTAGACTAGGCCCCAATCTCCCAACAGCACATGATTTCATAGACAATCTAAACACATGAGAAGTGTTGGGGGACATTCCCGAGCCAAACCACAAAAGTAGCCCTGGAGCAGATGAACTAGTTTCCTGGCTGAGTAGATAACAAACTGATACTATGGGGATACAAACAGCATCCTGCCTGCAGCCTGGTCTATATGAGGAATTCTGTCTGTCTCTGTCTCTGTCTCTGTCTCTCTGTCTCTCTCTCTCTCTCTCTCTCTCTCTCTCTCTCTCTCTCTCTCTCTCTCTCTCTCTCTCTCTCTGGCATTGACGATTGAATCCAGGCTATATACTCATCTCTCACTACGTTCTCTGTTTGCATTTTCATTTTGAGACAGGGTCCCTGGGACCTGCCCTGGCAGGACTAGGTAGGGTTCAACAACTTCTCTCAGCCTCCCAGAACACTGAGATTCCAGGCCGGCACCACTGTGCTTGGCAAGGACTATGAAGGCTCTGTGGTTCTTTGCTTGCGGACAGGAAAGAAGGCCTTACAGAAGAGCCAACAACTCTTTTTCTCTTCTAACAATGATGTAGGCAGGTCACTGTGTGGGGTTCTGGATGAACATCTGTCAACAAGCACACCACAGTGGTCATGGCCCCTGTCCCTGACAGCTCATTATGCCTCTCAGAATATGATTAAATTAAATAAGTAATTAAGTTTGTGCGGTACTGGGAATGGAACTCAGGGCTTTCACACTGAGCTACATCTCCACTCCATTTTTTATTTTTGATTTTAAGACAGAGTCTCATTAAGTTGCTGAGTTTTCCAGGCTGGGCTTGACTTGGGATCAATCTGCCCCAGCCTCCCACAGTGCTAGGATTACAAGCCTGTGACACTAGGCCCCCGCTGACTTGCAGAATTTTACAATTCAGGGCATGCAGTCCCTTTGTCCTTGGCATTGGGTCTCAGCCACAATTCGGGAAGACAGAAAATGAGCTTCTTATCTGTATACACTGGTGTTAATTGTCCCCAGCTCTGCCCCACCCCTGGCTGCCTTGAACAAGCTCCTTCCCCTCCTGGCTCCCACCTTCTTCTGTAAAATGAAGTGCCTGTCAGGGAGCCCTCTGACCTGGGGCTAGCAAGAGAAGAAATCAGCCTGTGAGGACAAAGGGTGGGCCGGTGACACCTGTCCAGCCATTCATGCCCCGAAGTCATCCATGAGAAGTGGCAGGACTACTGGCTCCTCAAGTGAGGGTGCCACCAGTCATGGCCAGATAAGACCAAACTCCGTGAGGTGAGGTCGTGTGCTTGGATTGCCACTGAGGGGCAGGCTGACAAGGAGAGACAGATAGGTGCTCACCCATGCTGTAGGGGAAGGAGGGGCTGAGCATCAGAATCTGCCCAGTCTATTTGGGGGCAGTGGTCTGTATACCTGGCCCAAAGACAGTTGTAAGAGTTGCCATGCAAAGGCCTGAGGATGTATTGGCGCATCCAAAACTCACCAACAGAAACCCCCGGGGTTTGGGGTCCAGAATCACCAAGTGAAAGTTTGTCTGGACTCTCTTCATTACTGTAGCACCCAGAAGACTAGGACCTGGAAGATCAGGCTGCGTCCAAGGCCATCCCTGCCCAGGGCCACTGTGCTCCAGAGGCTAGGTCTTTTTCAAGCTTTTTCCTGTACCAGTCTTTAGCACATGCTTTTTTCTTATTCTGGAATACTCTTCCCTTGCTTTTCTCTGGACTGTCTTCTCCAACTTAAATCTCTCTTCTTCCGAACCCCCAGCAACCTAGAGCGGGCCCTGCATGTTTGTGTCTCCTTATAGTGCTATCTTCCCTTCACACTGAGCCACATCCCCAGCCCATTTTTAAATTTTGATTTCACGTTGCCAGGTTTTCCAGGCTGGGTTCAAACTTGGAATCCTACTGCCTCAGCCTTCCAGAGTGCTGGAGTTACAGGCCTGCGCCCTGGGGTTCCTTCTTGCTTTGTCTAATATCAATGCCTGTGTGCCCCACCCATGATCATGCCTGTTCTGTGCACTGCTACCTCCCAGCACACACCAAGTGGTCAGTAAACTGAGGATGGAGTGGACCCACGGGTGCCATTTCCTGTGTGTCCTAGCTCTGCCTTGCCCCAGCTTCCTAATGCTCAGCCCTCTAGGGACATCAGTGAAGCAGCGCTGAGCAGGTCGCTGAGGGCTTTTTGCGGGATGCGTGGCCCCTCCCGAGTTGGGGAAGTAGGATCGCCTGTGTGGAGCTCTGTGATCTGAGAGCTTGCGTCACGCAGCCAACCCGGGCTAGGAGTTCCTATCTCTTTGCATGTTGTTTGCATGGCTCAGCTTTGAGCCCCAAGCTTCCTCTTCTGGTTTCCTGGTCTATCCCCGGATCCACAAAGCTGGCTTGCCACTTCCTCAGCTTTCCCCCTCTGACCTGGTCTGACTGGCCAGTGGCAAGATCTGCCCAGATGGTGTGAATGTGGTGAAATGCCCAGGGACGGGGGTGATCAGCAGTGAAGGCTGTGGCGGAAGTTTACTCAGTACTTCTGCTGTGACCTCTCATTGTCCCAGCATCCCTGTGAGATGAGGGCCATCTCCATTTTACAGATCAGCAAACCAAGGCTTGAAAAAGTTAAATGAAGGTTTCTCAGATTTTATGGTTAGCCAACACCAGAATCCAGATATGGTCCCAGGACTTCTGGATCCCAGAGCCAAAAAACTGTGCCAAAGTGCCTTCACAAGGGACCCTGAAGCTGGGTTGGCCCTGCTAGAGACTCAGTCCCCATTTGTGCTAAATCCCTTTTTTACATCCTTGGTGGCCTTCCAGCTGAGTTAAGTCTCCCCTGCTCTGCCCTCAAGAGACCAGGACAGGGAACAAGGCAAAGACTTTTTGGAAAACTGGTGACATCAAACTTCAGAGGAAGGAAAGAAAAAATGGCGAAGGGAGAAGTTAGGGCGGAAAGGACATAGATGTCAGTGACCTTGGTGCCTGAGGAGAGGATGTAGCGGGACGGGGTGGGCAACATGCAAGGAGACCCCCACCCTGCACCTGGGCAGTGGAGACTCAGCTCACGGAGGGACTTACTGCAGTCCCATCCCTGGAAGGTGGGGAGCACAGGCCTGGAGACCCAGGAAAAAAAAAATCTCCCGCTGATTTTGATTTCCCCTTCCAGTCCTCCTGGGGTCTGGGCATTCCCTGGTCACTTGGCAACATTGCCCTCTTCAACCCTGCAGGCCCGTATCCCCCTCTCTGTGCCCACCGCTGGCTCCTCACTCTCTCCACCTCCGTGGTGGCTCTGCCTTCTGAGTGCTCCATCCTCCTGTTCTGGAAACTGCCCTGCCCCGGGAAGTCAGCTCCGCCCCCTTGTGTGGTACCCGCAGCCACACAAGGTTGGGAGTGCCCCTTGCCTCGGCTGCTGCCCTGCTGGGCCTGCTGCCGCCCCAGCCTGGTGCTTTCTGGAAAGGAAGTTCCACAGGCTGAGGGGTGTCTGTCCCCATGCAGGCGATGACTCAGGATGCAGCCCGGGGCCACAACCTGCACAGAGGACCGCATCCAGCATGCTCTGGAGCGCTGCCTGCACGGACTCAGCCTGGGCCGCCGCTCCACATCCTGGTCAGGTGAGGGTGGGAGCCAGGGGTGGGAGCGGGAGTGTTCTGAGGGCCTGAGCAGCCTCAGGGGCTACCAGAAAACTGGAGGCTTCGGTATGTGCAACCCAAACGATGCCTGGTGTGTAGACATCAGCTGGCAAGCGCCCGGCCCAGCACCCGCTGCAAAGTCCGCCGCCCTGCGGAGCTCTTTTCCTTTTTTCGCAGTGTCTGCCGTTCTGCTCAGGGCCAAGTTGTGTTCCTCAGCATGTTCTAGAAGCAGACTTCTTGAAGAGGGCCGCGACCAGGCTCAGAAGCACTAACTGCCGACCCCAGAGGGCAGCGAGGAGTGCACAGGCAGCTCTCCCCGGGGCTCTCCTGCCTCTAGTCCTCTTCACAGCCCCACCCTCCTCTTCCCTGTAGAACAAGGGAGAATCTCAGCAGAGCTTTAGGGAGGTAGAGACCTGTGTGTTCCATGCAACCAATAGCCTGACTGTGCACCACAGTGTCCTAGGCTGGGGCTCAGAAGGCTGGTGCCTAGTTGCAAGAATTGTATCTGACTTCCCTCCCCTAAGTATTCTGTGAGATATAAATACCCAGGGCTTCTTGAACATATCTGCTTCCCTCCTACCTCAGGACCTTTGTGTTTGCTGCCGGGAACTCTTCCCTCAGAATTGTATGCAGCTGGCCCCATCTCAGGGGATCTCGGCTCCAATGTTACCTTCTTGGAGAGCTTTCCTGAGCTGCAGAATTAGAGAGCTAGGAGCAAAACCTTGTGCAGGCCACCGTTTTCTTGGGACCCCATTTGCCTTGTCTGTGGAATGGGAATAATAATAATAACAGAAACCACCTTCCCGAGGACAGAGTGAAAGAGAACTTGCTAGAGACAGTGTCCGCAAAGGCTTTGCGCCATATTGGCACACAGCCCGAGGCCAAGAGATAGTACTGCATCTTGCTCCTAGCCCAGTTTTGATGGCCCTTAGGCATGTGGAGCCGGGCAGGGGCAGCATTAGGTGAAAGGACAGAAAAGTGTGTGATTTTTGCAATTTTTACGAAAGCCTCTGGCCTCTTGAACATCCTGTTAGGGGCTTCAGGACTTTGGCAAAATCCTGTGGATCTGAGGGGCTTGGAGCCCGAGCTCTGTGAAAGCCATGGTCAGCCCACTTCCACCCCTGCTGCTCCCATCCCCGCCTGCCCGACACAGCCCCCCTCATCCATGTGGCCACCTGCCAGTTTTTAGGGGTTTGCCCTGACTGACTTCAGGGAACCAGAGACTGACACACTTAAAAAAAAAAAAAGTATGGGGAAGTTACAGTGGCAAAAGGCCCAGTGCAGCTTTTGAACTAATGATAAATTTAGCTTCCCCTTCCTGGGCTCCTCTGCCAGGCAGTCCTGGGAAATCCCATGACTGCTGCAGACTTGCTCTTGGGCCTCTGGGTGGGACTCACTGAGGCTCTTCTGTTTTGTTTATTTGTTTTGTAACTGGTGATTAAACCCAGGCTGGGCTAGAACTAGGGATCCCCCTGCCTCAGCCTCCCATGACGCTGGGATTACAGGCCTGTACCTCCATGCTCAGCTCCTCTCCCTGTTCCTTCAGCAATTTCTGCCTCTGACCTAAGTTCCTTGCATCTCGTTGGCCCCAGCACCTTCTGCAGGAAGCCGGGCTGTGGGAACTAGCACCGCTCAGAGGAGCAGGGGCAGGGTCTCCGCAGGTTCATTGGCTTCAGAGGGGAGTGCCAGCCAGGATCTCCAAGCCACATGGCCCTTGAGCCTGCTGTACAGACAGGCAGAGGGAATGGTCATATGTCCTGGCGTGTCATAGCAGAGCTGAGTGTTTTCTTCCATCCTCTCTTACTGAGGAAGCGATATTCCAGTGCCTTCCTCAGAGGGTATATTCCAGCGTAGACCCCCCCCCCCCCACACACACATACCTGGCAGTGATCAGAGGAGACCCCATTTGACTGCTGGCCTCTTTGTCTGCCTTTCCAGCGGGGCTGTGCCTGAACTGCTGGAGCCTGCAGGAGCTGGTCAGCAGGGACCCGGGTCACTTCCTCATCCTCCTGGAGCAGATCCTGCAGAAAACCCGGGAGGTGAGGGCATTCTGGGGACTGGAAGGTAGAGGGGGGCTGGCCTGGCAGCGTTCAGAAATAGGTCAGTCCTGGCCACCCGGGGTGGGGAGCCTGGCCACGGCCCTGGGAGGCTGTGAGTTCTGTGTTTTAGTGGTGCTTGTGCTCTGTGGAGTCTAGAAAGGGGTGTATTCTCCCTAATGTGAACACCTACCTGTGAGCCTGGGAAAGTGTGTAAAGCTGCGTCTCACTCCAGATGTTGCTTGTAAGTCAAGGTATTGGCTAGAAAGGAGGGAAGAAGCTTTACCATATGAGTGTCTAAATTTTTGACTTGCTGTGGCCACAGTGAGGAAAGGTAATTGTTTTAGCCTACATATAAAATATATAAAATACTTTCTACATCACAAATGCTAATAAAAGACCCTTAGCTTATTAAATACAAATCCAAACTTGAATAATTTAGCAAGAACACTTACGTGTCTGATTAATAAAAACAAACGTGTCTTCATAGCACAAAATATGTAGGGAGATTGAAATATTGGTAATTGCTGTGTTTTGCACACCAAGTCATGCAAGCCTGTGGAACGCCTGATAAGTGCGGTCTCCATGCATCTATGTGGCAGGCGCAGGAGGCAAAGCTAACACTGCACCACACCCTGTGCTACACAGCATTCGGTGCTCGCCTATACAGTCCTGGCTTGAGCGCTGCTCAATCAAGTCTTGAAAAATATCTCTGAAAAATCACATAATAATGTTCAAAGTTGATAATCTTGTGGGGCCACATTGCGCCCGAGGGTCTTGGGTTGGACATGCCTGGGTTACAAAGATCATGCTTGAGTTTAAAAAATAAAAAAAAAAAGAGGCAGGCCAGGTGGCACAGGCTTGTAATCCCAGCACTCTGGGAGGCTGATGCAGGAGGATCACAAGTTGAAGCCCAGCCTGGGCAATTTAAGGCCTTAGCAAGAACTTGTCTCAAAAATATAAAATAAGAATGGACTGAGGATGTCTTTCGCTGTGAGAGTCCTGGGCTCAATCTCTAGTACCACATACACACACAAAAATCACGCAAAAAAATCTTACGATGTTTTTTTGAAAAGGTTACAAATCTGGGACGGGCCACTCCCAAAGCCATTGTGGACCTTATGTGGCCTTTGGAGCCCAGGTTGGATATGCCTGCTTTACTGAATTTCTTTTCTCAAAAGGACCTGTAACAAAAAAGACACAGACGAGAGGAAAAGCTGGGAAAGTAAACTGAGGCCTCCTCTGACCATTCAATCAGTGGACTTCTATGGCTAGTGCTGAGCTTGGCTGGGGTTCCAGGATGAGCCCCAAAGGAGGATTCTGGTTCTTTTATAAGGAATTGTCTTCTAAGTTTTGTTTTTAAAATGCATGATTGAGCTGGAAAACGTGATTTTTCTTTCTCAGTTGCCTACCCCATTAGAAGAAAGTCTTGGTTCATCAAGACATGGACAGGTACACTTCTGGAATCATCATTTACCTGTTGTTCTGTATCCATACCAAGCAGACCAATTCAAGTACTAAACCACCTCTAGCGAGCTTAACTTAGAACCCTAAAAGTAAAGGATCAGCTTCCACGTAGCAACAGGGGAGGGTTCTGCAGAAGGGATCAGGCAGGCAGCAGTGGTAACAGTCACATCATCTGTTTAGGGTAAAGGAGGAAAAGTCTAAGTTAGAGCCTGCAGAAGTCATCCAGTCCAGAAGAGATAGTGGGGTTTTCTCAGTGCATCAGCCCCCACCAGTTCCAGAGCAGGAGACCTGCAGCATTGTGACCTCTTTCTCCTCCCCACAGGTCCAAGAGAAGGGCACCTATGACCTCCTTGCCCCACTGGCTCTGCTCTTCTATTCCACTGTCCTCTGTGTAAGTCTGGGTGACCAGGACTAGAGAAGAAGGAGACGAAAGAGAGAGGAGAAAAGGAGAGGGAGCTCCACTGGGGGTGCAGCCTGCACGTCTCTGGGGTGAACAGAGAGGGAACTTGTCAACCATTGACACTAAAATGGGATTAAGCCCCAGATGTTTTCTAAACCACCGTCTTGTAAGTCCGTGTGGCCACCATGGTGCCAGGCATCCCCGGGTTTCCGTGGAGGAACTGCTGTCACAGTATGATTAGAAGCCACAAGAGAGATCAGCGTCCACCTTGTTCTTTACCTAAGTGGTTACCTTTACAAAATGAGGACCCCTAGATTCATTGGGGTGGTACCAGCTGACCCCATGTACATCAGCTGAGTCTACCCAAGGAAAGCATTTACTTCTACTGAGGACGCTTAAGTAGAGGTGGATTAAGCATTGAAATTCATTCCCCGAATTGAGTGGCAGCAGTGTCACCATTTGGAATGACCTCCAAGTGACAGCTTTTCAGAGAGGCTCTCCCAAGTATTGGCTAGAATGCACGGTCTGTTGAGATACTCTGCCCATCTGTAACTGGTTCCCTGGGGAAAACTTCCAGCTCCTCAAAACCCTGTCCTGAGACACACTGCTCTCAGGAAATTCTCATCCTTTCTAGAACATTCCAGAAAGGGAGCAGAGCTTCCTGGGATAGCAATGAGCTCTTCCTTACACAGACCTCTGCTTGCCGCTCCTCCTATCCCAGACGCCGCACTTCCCGCCAGACTCCGATCTCCTTCTGAAGGCAGCCAGAACATACCACCGATTCCTGACCTGGCCTGTTCCTTACTGCAGCATCTGCCAGGAGCTGCTCAGCTTCATTGATGCAGAACTCAAGGCCCCAGGTGAGCGCTGGGGAGGTCGGCACGAGGGCCAGGGCTCATGTGGTCAGGAAGCTTCTGGCTCTTTGGCAACTGTCTTTCGGATACGATACCACCCTACTCACCGTGCAACCTCTCGATTCGACTTGCTCATGCCCTGAGTCGAAACCCTAGAGTCTCCTCTTCGTGTTACCTGTGGCATCAGGTGGGTGGTTGTGCATAAGCTGGGGCGATAAACGTGGCAGAGACTCAAAAGGAAATCTTTAGGGGAAGCTGGAACAGGTATTCCTGGCATCGCTTGGGCTCTGCCTCTGCTCTGGTCAGCCGAGGGTCTCCCAGTTTTTGCCTACACCAGCCAGAGCAGCCCCCAAGATACTGACAAGAGGCCCTCAGTTGTTCTCTTTATCCCAGGAGCAAACAGGCAATTGCATGTGTGGATTGACTTAGTTCTGCCCAAGAAGGTGGCCAGTGGCAAGAATGGATACCATGGCAGACAGAGACAGGGACTGGGTATTACCCAGGTTTTCATGCAGGGGTCTGAAAGGCAGTTCTTGAGAAATCGCAAATGGTGTTATGGACGTGCTCATGAAGCCTGAGAAAACTGATGGAGCCATAGCAGAACGTAACCAGGTATGATTTACTGAGAAGCAGCCTTGTGCCAGAGCCGTCATCGTGCTGCTCTTCCAAGAAATAGTCACATCAAATCTCGATAGGTCTCTCTAAAATTTGGTGAAACAACACCCATTCGTGATACTTAAAACCCCTCGATATATGGAAACTGGTGCTATAAACACTCCTATTGTTTTTGTTCTGTGGTCATCCCTAGCCATTTTTATTATTTTATTCTGGGACAGTGTCTTGCTAATAGTTTCAGGCTGGCCTTGAACTTGCAGTCCTCCGGCCTCGGCATGGGATTACAGGTGTGTGCCACCATGAGTGGCCATAAAAATACTTTAAACATAAGGCGCAATACTAGAGGCATTTCCGTGAAACTCAGTTATTCTTCTCTCTTTACTTAGAGGCATTTTGCCTATGCAAAAAGACACAGACTATTTTCTCATTTGGAGAAGATAACATTTTAATTATTTGGCGCTCAAACAGTTACTCAACTGTCAAATCTATGAGAGTCACCTGAATGAGTAGTTACTGGCAGCAGAAAAGTCAGAGTTTGAGAGCTTTCTCATACACCAACAGTAATCACTAGAAAACATAATGGAGAAAAATAAAATATTTATGATAGCCAATACTTTATAATAGTGAATAACTTTCATTGAGAAAACAGATTTTACTGAAGGACAAATAATTGGCAGACATATTGCTTGACTAATTTGATATCATAAGATCAAGTGTTACAGAAATAAATATAACACAATAAAAACATCAAAATACCTTTCTGAATTTTAACAAAATAAAAAAGTCTGTTTAAAATAAATGATCTGAAATTGCACTTACTATGTATACTTGATCTTAGGTAAAAAGCCAAGAAGCAATGCATTTACTACGTATTTGTTCATGTATCTTTTTGTGTGTGTTCTTTTTTTTTTTTTTTTGAGACCGGGTCTCGCTCTTTAGCCCAGGCTGGTTCTGAACTCACTGTGGAGCCCAGGCTGGCCTTGGACTCACAGAAATCCTCCTGCCTCTTGAGTGCTGAGATTACAGACGTGCACCACCACGCCCAGCTTATGTGGTGCTGGGGAATTGAACTCAGGTACTTAGCACTTGACTTAGAGCTTGCTAGGCAAGTGCTTTAAGTGCTGAGCCATTCCTCCAGCCTCTGTGTTCATATGTTTTGAGATAAGGTCTCACTGTACAGTCCAGGCTGGCCTTGAACTTTTCTTTGAGGCCCAGGTTGGCCTTGAACTTGAGATCATCCTGCCTCAGCCTCCTGAGTGTTTGGATTATAGACATGTGCCACCATACTTTTTCTTTATTTATATATTTTTAAAGGAGAGTCAGAATGAGCTCTCTCCCTTCCTAGATCTTTGAAGGGATAGGACTATCATTATTAAAGTAGCACATACTCGTATAAAAATAGATTAATGGAATAAAACATAATATCTTAAAACAGAATAACTACATAAAATTTATTATATAGCAAAATGGCATCCTCAAACCAGTGTTGAAAAAAGTCATTAATAAATATTGTCAGGATAACTAGTAGATCGTAAAAAAAAAATTGAGTTAGAATTCTATCTCCAAAAAAATGCAGTTCCATTTCAAACGTAAAATAACTTGCAGGTAGGTGAAAGGATGAAGTGTACAGAACAAGATCACAAAAGCCAAAATGGAAAATAGGGAATGTGAATCTAGACTGGAAGAGGAATGCCAGGCAGGCACATCCGTAAGCAAAAGTGACAGTCATAGACACTTGAAAGTATAGAATGTAAGGATATGGCACAACTCCCTAAAAATGTAAATGAGAGACTAAAAAAAATTGTGGCAAAAATTAATGTAACAAATCCAGGAAGTGGGGTTTTTTTTGAGTCTCTTAAAAAATTGACAGCTGTGCCAATGGAAACAGACGTGATTACCTGATGGAAGTACATCAAATAAGAATCGTAAATGGCTGAGCAGTGCCTGCTGAAACACACACCCTCCCTAGAAAAAAGCAGGCATAAAGCTGAAAAGTGATATCCCCACCCCCCATAAAACTGGCCCATACAAAAATAAGAATGGAAATCTCAATGTTGGTGAGAAAAAGAGGGTCAGGTTTGCCGAGGGAAGGCAGGAAAACTCTTTCAGTCAACAATTCCATTCCTAGAAATTTTTCCTGATGATTAACGGTGGGCAGCAGGGTTTTGCTACGAGGTTGTTCACCAGCACATCCTTTATCACCATCCTGGATGCCTGAATGTCAGGGTTGGAAGTGGTTCGGCCCACTGGTAAAGTCTTTTGGTGGAATGTTACTCAGTTATGAAGAGGATACTATAGAAACAGGGTTACTTAGGCCAAGCGGTCTTGATAGCTTGGTGAGGAATAAAGCAGGCCCCCAGATACTTTGTGTGTGGTACTCCCTTTCTGTGTAAATGTATACTTGCGCCTGGTGCTGTGTAGTGTTGGTGGCTTTAAATTGTCATCATGCATGTTAAATGCACACAGTATAGAAATAGCAGGTCTCATTTCCCAACCCACAAGCCCCAAATAGCTCAAGACTGTTTTGTTCAGACCTTTTTCCTCAACCAATCAGCAAACCTATCTCCCTTCAACCAATCAGCTATGTGAGGCTACCTGAGCAGAAGTACAGGCTAGAGTGGGCTAACTCCAAGTCTACCTACCAGGCAATCCTCACTTGTGATAGAGCCTTGGGTGCAGAGGTAAGAAATCAACAATGATCTGAGGAGTGAGAGTTGTAAAGGTCACAGGTACTTTAAGAATAGTCTGTCAAAAAGAGGGGCGTAGGCTGAAGGATGGCTCAGCATTTAAAGTGCTTGTAATCCCAGCACTCGGGAGACTGAGGCAGGAGGATTGCCGTGAGTCCAAGGCCAGCCTGGGCTCCATAGTGAGTTCAGGACCAGCCTAGGCCACAGAGCAAGACCCTGTCTCCAAAAAAAATTTAAAAATAAAAATAAAATAAAATAGTTCATCAGCTTAATCTCCCAAGGCAGCCGGCCAGTTCAAGATCAATCACTATAATTATCTCCTCCTAGTGATCCAAAACAAACAGATTTGGGCCTCTTTTGTCTTCTTACTGGTCACTGGGAGGCAAGGCTTCCTTCCCTTCTATAATTTTGAGAGAAAGCATTCAAAATGCATACACCTTGGCAGGCCTTCAGTTGGTAGTAAAGATCTAAATGGAGCCTCATTTTGAAATGGTGAGGGAGATGTTGGGTGGGGGAGGGATGTCACCCATGAGGAGACCACTTCCCAATTTTAAGTAGAACCAGCTGGCCTGCCCCAGCACTGTGCACGTTATGCCTGGAGGTATTTTTGTGGGTGGCCAAGCAGGTGTGGAGAGGAGGGGGCCAGTGGCAGGAAAACCCAGACTCTGCAAGAGCAGGCAGAGTAGCCACCAAGACAGGGAAATGGAGAGAAGTCTTGCCTTAGGTCAGGAGGATCCCTGCAGAAGCTAGTCGCTCAGATTAGAGGAATAGCACAGCGGTTAAAGCACTTGCCTAGCAAGCGCAAGGCCTTGGGTTCAACTCCCTAGCCCCATGTAAGCTAGATGTGGTGGCGCATACCTGTAATTCTAGCACTTGGGAGCCTGAGGCAGGAGGATGGCTCTGAGTTCAAGGCCAGCCTGGGCTACACAATGAGTTCAGGCCCACCCTGGACTACAGAGTGAGACCTTGTGTGAAAGAAAGAAGAAAAGAAAGAAAGAACAGGTTACTCACCGCCAAGGGCTTTTTCCTCTACTTTGCTCCTGAGACCATGTGAGACCTGGGACGTCTTAGTGACTAAGGGGAAGGTAAATGCCTGGTCAAGGAAAGTTCAGGCCAACTTATCCATGCTAGCAACTTCATCTCTTCAAGAGGAAGAGCCAAAATAGGAAACCATTAGCTTTCTTTTGTGTCTTTCAGTTAAAATAAAACCCATACAAAAATACTATGGACCTGTCTTCTTAGAGACATCTCCCACTTATTGCTGAGGAAACCAACACTGTGGTTTAATGAAAACTAGGAGAAACCAACATAAATTTCTCATAAAAGCTAGACTGAGACGTTAGATACAAAATTAGGTATCTCGTGTAGGAGAATAAAGCCAAAGGTGTCAGGCTGGAGGCGTAGCTCAGCGGCTAGGGCACTTGCCTGGTGAGTACCTGTGTTCATTCCCCACCACCCACGTAAGCCGGGTGTGGTGGTGCATGACTAAAATCCAAAGCACTCGAGAGGCTGAGGCAGGAGGATTGCCGTGAGTCCAAGGCTAGCCTGGGCTACACAGAGAGTTGAGGATCAGCCTGGACAACAGAGCCAGACACTAAGGTTGAACTCAGAGGTTCTCTGCCACTAAGCTGTATCCATAGTTTTTAAATTTTTGAGACAGAGCCTCCCTACATTGCCCAGGCTGGACTTGCAATCTTCCTGCGTCAGCCTCCCAAATAGTTGGGAGTACAGACCCGTGCCACTGTGGCTGGCTAGGGGCTCTCATTTCTACCAAACAAAACTACTTGCAACCACAAGAGAACCTCTCATTTTACAGAACATGAGCCCTACTCAGTAGTAAACAGTAGGTCAAATAGTATTACCTTCTTCTATAAGACTGTAAGGTAGGTTTGCTAGAAGATGCTTTAATATGAATTCTGATGTTACTTTTTCCTGGATTTCCTCAAATCCAGTAATCCCAGTTGGGGCACGCAACGGAAGGCAGTGAGAGAAGGCTGGAATGGAAGCCAGGAACTTGACTTTGGAGGCAAGGCCAGGTAACTTAGTGGTCAGCAGTACTTAGTACCAGACCACTGTGGTGTCAATCCTGGGTCTGGATCTACAACTCACTAGTTGGTGGGCCTTCGGTAAAATGTTGATCTTTAATGAGCCTCAGTTTCCTCATCCATGAAATGGGAGTATAATGATGCCTCCCTCCCAGGGCAGTTTGTGGGGGCTAGTGCTGCTTGCATTGATTTCATGTTGTTAGGGCCACTAGGGGATGAAGTAGTGTTAGCTTAAGACTTGGGTCCTGCTGGGGTCACAGGGAGAACAAGACAAGGGATCTGGGGAGCTGAGCCCTCTGTGCATGGAGCCTTAAGGACCCCGTTACCGTGGAGACTGTGGCTAAGTGGCAGAGGAAGTGGACTGGTTATCAAGGCTGAGGGCCGCCCCCTTCTTCCTGACCCCACCTCCTGCCTGCACTCTGAGGATGGCAGGAAACCTCCTCCGCGCCTCTGGGTCCTGCCCGCCACAGCCCTTTTGGGCCCTGCCCACATGTTTACTGAGTGCTTACCCTGTGCCCTCACTGCAGTGAAGACCACAGGACCTGCTGCAAAGAATTAATCTGGAATCCAAATGGCAACAACAGGCATCTCATGTGCGAGTCACTCAGCAATTTACAAAGCATACAAACCTCAAAGACTGTAGTTCGCCCAGACCACAGCTCTGTAGGGTGTGAGACAGAAGCCTTAACAATCCCGTTTCATGCATGAGGAAATCCAGACTCCAAGAAGTTAGTTCAGCGTCCTTTGCACAGACTACATCAACTGAAGAGAAGCAACATGGACCCTGGTAGGACGAAGACCTAGATCACTCACTAGCTGGTTCCCCTGGACAGTACCATAAGCTCTCCAAGCTTTCCTGTTAAAGACAGGACTGATGGGGGTGGAGTCATAGCACAGCGATTAAGGCGCCTGAGCGCAAGCACAAGACCTTGAGTTTGATTCCCCAGCAGCACATAAGCCAGGTGAGGTGGCGCATACCTGTAATCCCAGCACACGGGAGGCTGAGGCAGGAGGATAGCCATGAAGTTGAGGCTAGCCTGAGCTACATAGTGGGTTGGGGACCAGCTAGACTACAGAGCATGACCCTGTCTCAAAGAAGAAGAAGGAGGAGGAGGAGGAGGAGGAGGAGGAGGAAAAGGAGGAGACAGAACTGTTGACAATGACGAGGAGCAGAAAGACAACAGTGTGATGGTGCCTTGATGACCCACTTACGGTGGGTTCGTGCTGGCCCCGGATAGCCATCGGAGCACGCTCTGGCTAGATAGTATCATACCAATTTTTCAGGTGATGAAACTGAATGTTAAACAGCTCACCCCCAGTACACAGCTAACAAATCTTCACTACTTGAATCTGTGCCTGTTTGATTCCCAAAACCATAGCATATTTTTCTCATTTTTACATAGTGGTTCATGTCAACCAAGCAGTATAGAAAGGTAACTCAATATAACTGAAAGACTCTGGACTGTCTAGCTGTCTTTTCATAAGTCTTTTCCTCCACTGAGGCCTTGCCTTCTCTCCTTCCTCTGAGACATCACAAGTGATCTACCAAGCAGGGACAAATGTGGGAGGTCAGTTCTGCCTATCAGCTGGTGGCAGGTGAATTCTGAATGTTCTTCGGGTCAGTATGTTTCTCTTGGGGTTATTTCTCACCACAGACAATTGAATTTTATATTTTTTGTCTGTGGTTACAGAATGAAAGGTTTAGTGCTGTCTAGGGAAAAACTGACAGATATCATTGACTAGTGGGTGGGAAGGTTTAGGGAAAGAAGTGGAGGGTAGGTGATCCAGAAATCTCAGGATGTGATCAGTTAGGACTAATTCGTTGCCTAAAAAGGGATCGAAAATAATGGTGTCTTAGACTCATAGCAGTTTGTTTTTCTCTTCACACATGCACACACACACACACACACACACACACACACACACACACACACACATGGAAGAAGACAGTCCAGTCTTGGTACAGTGACCCACAAACATCCTAGACCTGCCTTCTCTCATCTTGTGGCTCCATCATCTGGAGGCATTGTCCTCAAGGATACTTTGTGGCCTAAAATGGCTGCTGGAGCTCTGACCACCATGGCCACATTCCTTAACAGAAAGGGGGAAGTGAAGGGGGTCGGGGGACGGGTCCACGCAACACCTTCTGCAAAGGGAGTTGAGAAAAAGTGACTATCAATTGGGAACCTTGACAAGTGTCCCATTAGTAATGAAGGAAGGGTGTGAGTAGTGAGTAGATGCCTAGAAGATTCTGCCGTACCGGACTTGCTTAGAAGAGTTGGCACAGGAAAGATTGGTCCTGTTAGTGTGACTTTTGGTAGGTTGGTGAAAGTGGTGGTGTGGCAGGTGGTCGCCCATCACCCCTACTCTTGGTGGCTCTGCAAAGCAGGAAACCTCACCCCACAGGCATTTCTGTGGGGTCACAGCTGCGTGCGCCTTCTTATCACTGGCCTGCTGATTCCATGAACCCAGATCCACTCTGTGTGCGAAGTGATCTGCGTGCCATTTTCCTTCCCCTTAGTACCTTCCTCCCACCTCCCTGACCACATCCCTGTCCCGTTCTGCTTCTCTGCTCCCACGCTCCCAGCTGCCAGGAATTCTGGGCCTCCCTTCTTGTGCCCCCTCTGCCTTTGTTTGTGCCCCGAAAGCCCTCTCAGGGCCTGCTGAGGCCCCCTGTCCCCAATCCTCCAGTTCCTCTAGAATCCATGACCCCAAAGATGGAGAACAAGAAGGTGATACTTGTGGGACTCTAATTGGGAGAAAAATATGAGAAACTCAGCTGCTGAGAGTGTTAGGCTTTGGTCTGCTATAGATCAGACTTCAAACTGCCAGCCTTGGCAGTTGTATGTTGAATGCCAGTACTTGCTTGAGGCAGATGTGCCATGTTTCCTGTGTCCCTGGTCTTCACAGTCAGCTGCTCTGTGCAGAGCCATCATCTCTGCTGCCAGGCCGATCACCTCAGCTACTCGGGAGACTGAGGCAGGGGGGTGGCAAGCTTCAGGCAGCCTGGGAAAGGTAGCAAGACTGTCTCAAAATTAAAAGCATAAAAGCCCAGGAATGTTCTCACTGGCACAGCACTTACATTCCATGAGTGAGATCCTGCATTTGAGCCCCAGTACCACAAAAATATTAATAAGAAAGAAACTCCCAGCGCTTTGGGAGGCTGACACAGGAGAACAGAAAGCTCAAGCAAATTCAAACTTAGCAACTTAGTGGGACCCTGTTAAAAATTCATGAAATAAACAAAAAATGGGCTGTGAATATAGTTCGGTGCAGAGGCGTGAGTTGGATCTCCAGGACGAGGAAGGAAGGAAAGAAAGAAGGAAAGAAAAAGGATGAGAAAGAAAGAAAGATACCAGAAGCCTAAGTTGGCAAACATGGCTCAATGATGACGCGTCTTGATTGCCTGCCTGGGCAAGGAACTTCCCATGACCGCTCCCCACCCACCTCAGCCTGAAAACCCCCACTGGGTGGCTCATCTTGATTTGCTTTCTGGGACCTGACGCAAGGGTAACCCAGGAAAAAAGTTGATGTGTTATTGTTGTTCAGCCCTTGCAGTCTTGGTCCAAGACACAACGTCAGAAAGTTGGTTCCAGCTCCTCAAGGTGACCAAGTATTCGTCAGCTTCCCATCACTATAACAAAATACCTGAGATAATTAACTTATAAAGAACAAAACTTAGGTTGGCTCACACTTTTGGAGGTTTCAGGCCATGATCAAGTGGGCCCGTTGCTTTGCACCTGTGATGAGGCAATGCATCATGGTGGAAGCATGTAGCGGAGGAAAACTAGAAATTTCACTGCCAGGAGCCTGGAGAAAGGAAGAGGAAGGGGCTGGGGCCCCACAATATCCTTTGAAAGCACACCCCACTAACCTAAGTACCTCCCAAAAGGCCCCAGCTCTCAAAGATTCCACCACTTTCCAGTAGTGTGACCCTGGGCCAAACCTTCAGCCCACAGACCTTTGGGGGACATTCTAGATCCAAACTGTAACACAGGGAGAGAGGTGTCTGACGACCCAAGCCCTACTCCCCCAGCCTCCCTATAGAGGGAGTAGAAGGTGGAGTTGAGGGTGATCTTGGGACCGAAGTCACTCCACCCCCTTAGCAATCATGCCTCTTCTGGTACCACTAGGTGATAGAATGAAAACTACGGTCCCCTTGGCTTGTAGAATGCTGGGAGACACTTCTAACCTCACACTGCACCAATAAATAGCAGGTTAACAACAGTTTCTAAACCCAACTCAGCGTCCGTTTCACCAGGGCTTCTAGGATCAGAACCCCCTTTAACGCTGGAGCCTTTTCTAGTTTGTTCCAGTTTGAGATTCTGCCCACTCCTCCGTTCTCCCTACACACCCCATGATAAAGCAGCAAGGTGCATTTCCATGAAAGACCAAGAAAGGGACGTGGGGAGTGGCCACGGGGTGGATCCGGGGGGATTGTCTGTTGATTATAGACACCCCTTGGAGGCCGCTGGTGCCTTGGTTATTAAGAAACAACCAATTTTGAAAACTTCCTCTAGATTGGGGTGTTCTGGGAGGCACAGAGGTCCTCCTAAATGTCCCATGAACTCAGGAAAACAGATAAGGGTACCCACACAGAGAACAGGAAGCAGTCCTGGCTCCAGTTCCACCATGATCCCGAAGTGAGACTAGGATACATCGGCACAGGGACGTAAGACGTTGGAGAACACGCCTCCTCGGGGAGGAAGTTGTCAACAGTATCGGACATTCCACAGACTTAAGTCCAGGAGCGTGATGATGGCATTGAGCTGTTGGGTTTGGGGACAGCAAAGACCCTGGGAAGCTTCAGAAGGGAAGTGGGGTTGGAAGGGTCAGGGCGGCTTTGGGGGGAACCTTAGGAGGTGGGGGGAGCGACTGCAGAGGCCGCTGCTCCCTGGAGGGTGACTGGCTGTACAGTCTGGGGCAGTAGAGGCAGAATTAGGGGTGAAGATGGGAGGGCCCATTAAAAAGCATGAGACAGTGGCAGGAGAGTAGCGCAGATACAGAACATTTATCTAGATTCCTGGGGGCGGGGGAAAAGGTAAATAGTAAAAGAGAATTAAGATCAAGGGAAGATTTTCCTTAAGTTCTTTTTTCTATCATGGAGGCTGGCGGCGGGGGAGGATGGGCAGCCATTTGTCTCCACTGTAGTAGTATTTTGGGGCCTGGAGGGAGTTTTGAGGAGAGCTTTTCTCTGCAATGTGTGTGATTAGCCACCAGGTGGTGCCCAAGATTCTGAAAGTAACAGCTACTGTTTCAGGACTTTGCTAGCAAAATAGAGCACTAGCTTCTAGCCACGGGACAGTAACCTAAACTAAACTTCACACAAGGGCCAGCAATGGGCGCGATGAGGCCCCAAGTTAGAAGAGCGGGATTTGGTAATTTTTCTACCGTTTACTAAACAAATGTGGCCACCTTTCTGTTGACAGCTCTCTCTAAACCCCTCTTCTGGGCGTGGCTTATCAGAGGGGAAGTCGGCCAGGCCCCCCTCCAGGCCACCCCCGCCTCCCGTGGCCTGCTCTCACAAGGGGCTTCCCAGAGACTGTTGCCAAGCCCTGAGAAGCTCCAGCCCGGACTCTGTTTACCCCGGTCCACGTGAGAGTGGTCGGTTCCTCGTTTGCCAGTAGCTGGCATAGAACTGAACACACAGCATAGCGGTGACACCTGGGACAGGCTTAGTTGAAGACCGTTGATTCTCCCAAGGCGCACGGACGTGGGGCTGCGCTTGTTCTGCAGTGTGTTGTTAGAAGATGGCTTTAAAATGAGGAGCAGCACTGGGAGGGGAGTGGGGAGCGGGGCTCCGTCTCCTGTGAATCAGCAGCGGCTTTAGAACCTCATAGGAGCACGCTGGCAGAAGGCGGGGCTTCGCTCTCCGGTCACCTCCGGCTGGCCACTCATCTTCCCAGGGGCCTGGTTTTTCTGAGGCCACTTTGGCACCGGCCGCGGTCTGGGGGTTGGGGACTCCCGCTATTAAGGGACTGTTTGCCAATCACAACATCAGGCTGCAGAAATAAACAGAAAACGTTTGGTTGCTTTTCTCTTAGCTTGTTGAAATTTCAGTAGAGTATAGGTGGAAGAAAATTGGAGAGGAGGCGGACCCGGGCTGGGAGGGAGGACTGGGGTACGGGTGCTTCACAGAAAGCCTACATCGGGAAAAGCAGTGTGGAAGCCAGGAAGGGACGCAGGGTTTGGAGGGTCACTCCCTGGCTGGTGTGAAGAAGCTGAGGGTTGCCTGGCGCTTACCTTGTGGGAAGATGGCAGATCTGTGGACAGAGCCATGCCAGGCACCTGGGAACAGCTGGGCAGCATGAGCCTTGGCAGCCTCCCGGGCCGAGGGCTCTGTTCCAGGATACTTTGCCTCTTAGGCTCTACAGGGAAACGTTCCAGGCTGGGAATCACAGAAGGCTAAAAGCATTGGAGGCCATCTCTCTACGTAGTCCCTTACAGGAAGGCCCTGAGGCCCTGGAGCAAAACGCCCTTCCCACAGCCACATGGCTCTCAGCCCGCATCCTTTTCTTCTCCGCCTGGGGACTGGCTCTGGGCAGACTGGCTGAGCACATAGTGGTGTGGACAGGAAGGAGGGCAGCCAGAGAGGCCGAGGAGACCAGGGACCGTGGGCGAGGCCCAGGATTGGCGGGGAGGCTGAAGGCTGCCACCCCACAGGGTTGGGGATGTTACATGTGAACAGTGACAGAACCACAGAAGTAAAGTGCCAGGCACACGAGGAGCCGAATCATAGCTCCCTTTCCCCGTGTCATCCCGGAACCCCTTCCAGGAACTTCCTGATTGGCCAGTGCCTGGCTCGTTGCCAGGTGCAAGGACAGGGCTGCTGGAGGAAGAGCCAGGCCGCGAATTCTTCTCTTTGTTGTCGGCCCACAGGAATCTCCTACCAGCGGCTGGTGAGGGCTGAGCAGGGCCTGCCCATCAGGAATCACCGGAGCTCCACTGTGTGAGTACCAGAGGGAGGGAGGAACTGGCCAGGAGCCTCCTCGCCCTTTGTCATCCCCTCCACCTGGGCGTTTCTCCTCCCCCACCCCTGTATCCCTCCTGCCCCCGCTGCCAGCAGCAGGCCTCAAGGGACCAGGTACCCCTTGGAACTGCTGCTGGTGTTTTTGTGTATAACTTCATTGTTCTGCACTAAGCATCTTCCTTCAGACTATTGGAAAGCTCTGCGTCAACGTGCCGGTGCTCAGTACATACCGCTGCATCCATGCCCACCTTCAAATGAGGAAACTAGAGATCAGAGAGGCTGTGTAACTCCCCCAGGGCTCACACTGCTAGTGAGTGGCTGAGCGAGCATTTGTACTTCAAGTCTTGCTCAAAGACCTGTACCACTCCACAGTGTCTTTCCTCTGGTAATAAATAGCATTTTCCAATTTTTTTTGAATAGCGCCAGAATTAAAAATGCATTTTATATGACGTGCCGCTTGCAGATACACAGAGCTGAACTAGTTTCATGGGTTGACACTGACCCCTGTCACCTCAGATGAATTCTCTGTCCTAATCTACTCTATTCCATTTAAATGCCCAGTTCTGGTTGTGACTTCCCAAGCTGATTTCATTATCCACTCCTGGGGCCTGACCTGCAGTCTTGGAAACTCCTGGACCATTGTGGGTGCTGTCTGTCTATGTCATTTGGATATGTTGTAGATCCAGGGCCCCAGCTTCCACCCCCTCAGGAATTTCACGTGCCCTAGTTCCCTCACCCCCCAGCCTCACAGTCACACCACTGAGCAAACATCTCTTAAGTCACCTGAAACACTTCCAGGGAAAAATAAGCCAACAAGAAAACCTGTGGCAAGACAGGCAGGAATGACCTAAAAATGCCGAACACTAGTCCCCTCTTATCCACCATGGATATGTTCCAAAACATCCAGGGGACGCCAGGCCCAGTGGCACAGGCCTATAATCCCAGCACTCTGGGAGGCTGAGGCTGGAAGATCACACGTTTAAGCCCAGCTTGGGCAAATTAGCGACTTAGTGAGATCCTGTCTCAAAATAAAAATTAACTCAACTGGGGATGTAAATCCAGGAGATGCCTGAAGCCGTGGATAGCACCAAACCTTACGTATCCTGAGAACCTTTACCTTTTTACTGCAATAATTTCTCTGTGGCATATCTGAAATGCTTTGGCATCACTCCTCTTGCACTTTGGACTCATTAAGTAAAATCAGGGCTAACCTGAACACAAGCATATTGATATGCTCACTGAGACAGTTACCAAATGATGAATGGGTGGGTATTATATACAGTGTGGATACGCTGGACCAAAGCAGTGACTCTGGTCCTGGTGGGAGGGGAGTTGGGCTGCCTGAGGCCTCCACATGCTACTCAGAGTGGTACACAACTTAAAATGTATGAATTGTTTATTTCTGGAATTTTTCATACACTATTTTTAGAGAGTAGTTGACTTGCAGGTAACTGAAACTTTGAATATGGGGAGCAAACTGTGGTTTGGTAAATAAATAAGACACCTCTGGGGACTGAGGCAGTGGGCTGATTAAGGCACTTCCTGGGCTCTGAGAACTAGTGTAAGCGTCCTTAGATGTTTAACTCATATAATCTTCATGCTGACCCTGGGAGAAAGGACGTTTTCACTTACAAAGAACTGAGGCAAAAGAGGCTAGTGTGACAGGCTTAGGTTTAGGAGGTGGGCTGGCTTGTCTAATCAGAGAAATTGTGCCAGCCAGAAAGGGCAGGGACTGAGCTAGTCTCATCCCACACGGTGGCGCTCAGCACATGTTTGTAGAAGAAGTGCCCAGCAGGGGAGAGGGGCCCAGACAGGTACTGCTTTGGAGATTGCTTCCTTTCTCTTCACACATGGAAAGGATGTACTGTCTCCTTCCCCGGGGACAGATATCCACAGAGCCTGGAGGAAACCCTACCTGCATGGTGCTTCTTTGCCCTGGGTTTCAGCACAGCGTAGAATTATAAAAGCTTAAGTGAGCTCAAGCAGCTGGCTCTGAGATTGCACGGAGAGGGAGGAAGGAGTTGGCCAGGGAGGAGGTTGGGCAGGCGTGAGAAGCGTTATTAACCATTACTGGCATCTCAGGATGTATATTTGAAATTTTCCATAATATAAAAATCTAGATACTTGGCACCAAAAGGGAATCCACATGCCCAGTGGGAGGGAAGGCAGAATTGGCTGAGCAGACACTCCGCTCCTGGCCTGATGCTAGACTGCTTTGGGCTAACACTGGATGGTATCCCTGTGGGCGGAGAATCATGCAGCCCTGGCTTGGCACCCTACTCTGGGCAGAGGCCACCCAAGCTGTGAGGACCCTCGAGCCCTGCTTTCCATGGCCATCCTGCCCGACATGTCACACGTGGTTCCCTTGCTTCTGCCCTTGGAGATTACCTGGCTTTAAATTACCTTGACTAAGCTGTTCTTTTCAGTAATAGGCTTCCGCAGGAAAAGATTTTTATATAGAAATAAAGGTAAAGGGGCTGGGGACATAGCTCAGTGGTTATAGCGCTTGCCTTGCCTACACAAGTTACTGGGCTTGGATCCCCCAGCACCAAGTAAAGATTAGCTGGGCGTGGTAGCTCACACCTGTCATCTCAGTGGTGTTAAGGCTGAGGCGAGAGGACTGCCCTCAGTTCGAGGCCACCGTGGGCTACAGGCAGAGACCCTGATTCTAAAAGTAAAGGTAAAACGTATTTTACAAATTTAGTTCCAGCTGCAAATAAATACTCAAAGCTGACTATAAGATTCCCTACCGGTCTCTTATCCTCTTCCTGGCCTGCTGCTGTCAACTCCTCAGGCCCTGCTGGGCTGTGGGGAGGCCCAGGTCTCAGTGAAGCAGAGGCCCATGGACACGAGGGGGTGCACCCTGGTCTGCAGCCTGCCTCCAGGCCCCATAGCCCATCTCCTGTGTCCCCAGCACTGTGCTGTTGCTGAACCCAGTGGAGGTGGAGGCTGAGTTCCTCACCGTGGCTGACAAGCTGAGCACACCAGGACACTCCCCCCACAGCGCCTACACCACCTTGCTCCTGCACGCCTTCCAGGCGACCTTTGGGACCCGCTGTGACCTCCCAGGCCTGCACTGTGTGCTGCAGGTAGGGACTTGGAGTCCTGGGATCCTGAGCCTCAGAAGAAAGTAGAGACCGTGGGAATGGGGGTGAGCTTTGAACCGAAGGACTGATTCCAGTCTGGCTCTGTACCTGTCAGCGGTCACCCTGGACAGCCTCCACCGTCTCGGGGCTGCAGTGAGGAATCTGAAGTCTGGGTCTTTCTCTCCTGACCACTTCCTGAGTGTACAGGGGAGGCTGGGAAAGGACCTGCTTCCTCTACAGCCACTGCAGACGTGGGCGATGAGGCCAAGGAGCAGATTGGTCACTGCTGCCTTTGGGGAGACCCTAGGACCTGGCAGAGGCAGGCACCTAGGCCATAGGACGGGAGCAAACCTTGTCTCCTCCTGCACTTTCAGTCCAAGACCCTAGCAGAGCTCGAGGACATCTTCACAGAGACAGCAGAGGCGCAAGAACTGGCATCTGGCATTGGGAATGCAGCAGAGGCCCGGCAGTGGCTCAGGACGAAGTTACAGGGAGTGGGAGAGAAAGCCGGCTTCCCTGAGGTCTTAGGTGAGGCTGAAGACATTGGGGAAGCTGCTCACGTCCCTTCTGTGCAGATTCCTTTGAGTCCACCCGTGTCACATGGCCACATCTTCCCCAGAGGCCTTGGGAAATGTGTTCTTTACTGCTGCTCTACCATAGAATAAGGGAGCACAGCTTCTGAGGACCAGTTAGTAGTTCCTGAAACACTGCTCACAAAAACCTTCGAAGACCGTACTCTTCTCCTTCCTTTTGGATGTGGCCAAATGAGACTCAAGGGCTATGGCTTAGCCAGACCCCCCACAGCTAGTAGAGGGTGCAGGGTCTATGTGGCATGCTTCAAGGAAAGGTCCTCTAGCTGAGACTGGGCTTCCCCTTCCTGGGCTTTGGCCTACCCAGCTGCGTGGCCGCCCGCCAGCCCTTTTGCAAGTCTGTGCTCTTCCTTAAGGCTAAGGGACTGGGTGGCCATTCTCTAAAACCCCTTCCCATCCCTCTTCTCCTCCCCTTCTTGCTCTTACAGATCCTGCCAAACCTGGGAAGCTCCATACCATCCCCATCCCTGCCGCCAGGTGCTACACGTACAGCTGGAACCAAGACAGCTTTGGTAGGCAGCCGGCTGGGCCCTGGGGCCACCCACCTTCACAGCGCCCAAGCTTGCTTTCCAGCTGGGTCTGTGCCCTGCTCCTACTCACAAGGCACCCTCCTACCCACATGGGGTCTAAGTGGAGCAGGAGTGGCGCTCTGAGTCCCAGGCTGGCCCTGGTCCCCCCTCCTGCTCCTCCTCAAGTCTCCACAGGGATTCCAGGGCCACCCACTCAGACAATCTCCTTGCTTTCTTGTAGACATCCTGCAGGAAATCCTACTGAAGGAGCAGGAGCTGCTCCAGCCAGGGATCCTGGGGGATGATGATGAGGAAGAGGAGGAGGAAGAAGAGGAGGAGGACTTGGAACCCCACGGGCATTGTACTGAGAGGGACTCACTGCTGTCTACCAGCTCTTTGACGTCCCACGACTCCACGCTGTCCCTTGCCTCCTCCCAGTCCTCAGGACCAGTACTTTCCCGTCACCTGCTGACCTCCTTCGTCTCTGGCCTCTCAGATGGCATGGACAGTGGCTACGTGGAGGACAGTGAGGAGAGCTCCTCCGAGTGTCCCAAGAGGCCCGGAGGCCAGGAACGTCGGGGCCACCGCAGGCCAGGGCAGAAATTCAACAGGATCTATAAGCTCTTCAAGAGCACCAGCCAGCTGGTACTGCGAAGGGACTCTCGGGGCCTCGAGGGTGAGGGTGGCCTGGAGTCGGGCCTGGCCCTGCCCCTGCGGCGGGCAGGGAGCCTCTGCAGCCCTCAGGACCTTTCAGCACAACTCCACTCCCGGGCCCAGCGCTCACACTCCCTGCCCCAGCCCACGCTCAGCACCCAGCTGTCCAGCTGGCTCTTGACCCCCGCCTCACGCCACCAGCGCCGCCGCCCCTTCCTGAGCGGGGACGAGGACCCCAAGGCTTCCACGCTACGGGTTGTGGTCTTCGGCTCTGACCGGATTTCAGGAAAGGTGGCTCGGGCATATAGCAACCTCCGGTAAGAGCCATGATGGGGTACGCGGCCTTGCAGGGTTGCTAGGCTTGTTGAAACCAGGACCAAACCTTAGGGTTCAAGAACAACCTAAGTAATTCCAGCACTCTGGGAGGCTGAGGCAGGAGGATCAACAGCTCGAACCCACCCTGGGCAGCTCAGTACCTTGGCAAGACCTTGACTCGAAATGAAAAATAAAGATGGGGTAGGGACGTAGCTCAGTGTGAACGCTCTGGCCTCCACCTTTGCATTACACGCACAAAGGAAAAGAACAACACAGGGCTCACGTCTCACGCCTTCTGCCCACCAGGCAGCTGGAGCACACCTGTCCACTCCTCACGCGGTTCTTCAAGCTTCAGTTCTTCTATGTACCTGTGAAGAGAAGCCAGGCGACCAGCTCCAGTGCCTGCTCAGCCCCTCAGAGCAAGACACCTCCTCTCCCCACGGACTCCCCAAGGCACCCTGGCCCTGTCGTATGTCCCCAGCCCTGGGCTGCCTGGTGTGGGCAAGTGCACTTGACATGAGGTGGTTCCAGGACCTCACAGGAGTGCCACCCCTGTGGCTATGGGGTGCTGCCTCCTGCCTTCCCTTATACCCTGCTTCCTGCCCTGAACTTAGGTATGACAGATCACCACAGGACAAAGTCTGAGAGTCATCATACTTCCCAAAGGGGGGCAAAAAGCTCAGTTGGGGCCCCAGGTGCAGTTCCAAACCTTGCAGCTAGAGTGGGCAGGGCTCCTGGGTACTTGGGAATGACTCTGGTCCTTTGTCCCAGGAGCCGGGCGTGGCCCCGTGGGAGGACAGCACCAACGACATCTCCCACTACCTCGGCATGCTTGACCCCTGGTATGAGCGCAATGTGCTGGGTCTCATGCACCTGCCTCCGGAAGTCCTGTGCCAGGTAAGCGGGGTGGGCAAGGGCCCTCTGGGCTCTATCTCGTCTTCTCTGACCCGGGGGTGAGAGTTGAGAGCCCACTGGCTCCTGCCACTTCAGCCTCATTTAGAAGGGTCTGGGGTTGGGGAATGCTGCAGGAGGTCTCCATGGAAGACTAGGGCAGGCTTAGCCAAGAACGGGGGGGGGGGGGGGGGGGGGGGGGGGGGGTGACTGAGAGACTCAGCCTGAACCCAGGGCACTCGGGACTTGAGGTCACTGCAGTGACAGGGAAGGGTCCTCAGGAGGGCCCAGGATGCCTTAGCCTCACCTTCCTTCCTCAACTCCTGGCTTGTTGAGCTTCCTGGGGACCCCCAGGTGTCAGGTGAGGGGTGCGTGGAGGCTGCACTCTGCTCTCCTGTCCCGCCCCTCTGGGCTGTCTGCCATCTTCTCTGTCCCTCGCCTGCCTGCCCCGACCCTCTCTCCTCTCTGCCTCTTGATACGTGTGTCTTGGCCTCTCGCCCTCTGGCTCTGCCCCTCATCCCGCCGCTCATCCCAGCAGACCCTGAAGGCGGACTCCCGGCCCCTGGAGGGCTCCCCGGCCCAGCTGCCCATCCTGGCCGACATGCTGCTGTACTACTGCCGCTTCGCCGCGCGGCCGGTCTTGCTGCAGGTGTATCAGGCGGAGGTAAGGCCCGTCCTCCCACCGGCGCCTCTCCTTCCCCTAGACGCCCGGGCAGCCAGCCCCTGGCAGCGTCGCGAGGGCCTGGCCTGTGCCGGGCTAGGCCTGCAGGACCCACCTCCCCCTCACCTCGGTCTGCTATGCTGGAGAAGCCGGGTGACCCCCAGAGACGCACACACTGACGGCACTTGCCCCTGCCCTTTCCAGCTGACCTTCGTCACTGGGGAGAAGACGACGGAGATTTTCATCCACTCTCTGGAGCTGGGTCACTCTGCCGCCACGCGAGCTATCAAGGCTTCCGGTGGGCACTGCCAGAGCCTGGGTGGGGGCGAGCAGGGAGGAGGGGCTCTGGGAAGGGCAACCACGGGGAGGTGGGGCCCGGGAGGGGCGAGGGTGCAGGGTCTGCGAAAAGCACACCGAACGAGGGAGAAGAACGCATCTGTGTGTGGCACAGGTCCTGGCAGCAAGCGGCTGGGCATTGATGGAGACCGGGAGGCCGTCCCTCTAACACTACAGATTATTTACAGCAAGGTAAGGCCACTTCCGGGCTCCGTTCCCTCCGGAGCCTCGGGCGTGTCCCAGGGCAGGACTCGGTGTCCCGTCTCCTGCAGCAGGCTCTCGCCTGAACGCTGAGAAGTGGCCAGGGGAGGGAATGCCCAGCTCTCCCTTCAGCCTCCAGAGTCTCCCAGGGCATCGGGCACCAGACCTGTCGGCTGAGAGGGTCTGACTGTGCTGCATTCCAGGGCGCCATCAGCGGGCGGAGCCGCTGGAGCAACCTGGAGAAGGTCTGTACCTCGGTCAACCTGAACAAGGCCTGCCGGAAGCAGGAGGAACTAGGTGAGGGGGGCGGCCAGTGAGGGGGAGCATGGCAGGGGGCGTCCTGAGCCCCGCCTGAGCGGTCCTTGTCCTTCAGACTCCAGCACAGAGGCCCTGACGCTAACCCTGACAGAAGTGGTGAAAAGGCAGAACTCCAAGTCCAAGAAGGGTTTTAACCAGGTTAGTGCTTGTCTCTTTTACCAGTCACGCCTTCTGGAGACTTAGCAGAGTGTGCGTATGTGTCGGTGCACACGTGTGCATGTGTGCCTGTGTGCTTACATATGTGCACATGCATGTGTATGCATCTGTGTGAGAGAGAGGCAGCGAGGGGATGTTTGTGGCGCTGCCTGTGGACGGGACAGGAGAGGCAGGTGGGGGCCTGAGCTAAAGTGTACACAGACGGTGGAGTGTTGGGGTGTCGGGGAGGGAGAGGAGTCCTGTGAGGCGACGTGCGCAGAGCTCGGTGGTGGCCGCTGGAAGAGCCCTAAGCCTAGGGCAGAGCGCGTTCTGTGGCGAGAAGCAGCAGGCTCTCTCGGTGAGGATCGGTGAGGCAGGCTCTTAAGGAACACTCTGTTCTTGCAGTGTCAGGAAAGGGCAGAGGCCAGTGAAGGCCTCGTGACTCCTCCCCTGACCTGGCGTTAGCCCTGGAGGGTTGCCAGTCTGACTCCTGTTCCTCACCGTGCAGACCGGGCGGGCGAATCTGAGGGAAGGAACGACCAGGGGACAGCAGAGTTCCATCAAGGCTCTGGATTATGACCCAGGCCTCCCTTCCAGATTAGCACGTCGCAGATCAAAGTGGACAAGGTGCAGATCATCGGCTTCAGCGGCTGCCCCTTTGCTGTGTGCCTGGACCAGGACGAGAGAAAGATTCTACAGAGTGTGGTCAGGTAGTAAAGGGAGCCCCAGCAAAGGGGAGGGGACCCAGGACAGGGGTCAGTTTTTGTTCTTCCAGTCCAGAGCCGTTGAAGAAACTGGAACCTGAGAGGTGGTGTGCTTACCTCTGCTGTGCCCCCACAGGTGTGAGGTGTCACCCTGCTACAAGCCAGAGAAGAGCAGCCCGCCACCCCAGAAGCTCCCCGACCTGCCAGCACAGGCTGCGTCTGACCTCTGCTCCCTCCTCTGCCTGCCCATCATGACTTTCAGTGGAGCACTGCCCTAGCTGGCCCTTGCACCGGGCTGCACAGGGAGCCTTGGGCAGCTTCCTTCAGGCCTCTCTCCAGGGCAGTCACTCTTTGTGGACGACAGAGCGGCTCTGTGCAGAGTCACAGTTCCTCTGTGGGCCTGCAACAGACCAGAAGTATGGTGGTAGATGGTTTCTGGGGTCTCAGAAATCTGGGAAAGAAACAGGCATTAGGAGAGAGTGGCTCGGCCCCGTAGTTTCTCTGATTCCTCTCTGTAGGAGAAAAGGGATGTGTTGACCACCAGAGGGAGATCTGAGCCTCCAGTGCGCCAGCCTATGGTTAGAACTCCTCTCCCAGCACCTGCCTGGGCCCAGTCTCACTTTGTCAAAGATCTGGGGGACTCTGTACCTACAGTTCAGTCCTCTCCACTTGGGGATAAGGTAGGAGAAACCAGGGTGAGAGTTTTCTTTCCTGACCTTTAATATGGTTTCCCCATCTCTCATCTCCCTCTCCCCCACATACTTTCTGTGTCCTGTGTGGGGGAAAAAACAGCACAAACATTTGCTATTAGGACCCGGTACAGATTCTCTTTGGAAGCCCTTTCTGGATTTCTGATCCTGGGACCGCAGTTCAGGCTTGCATTCAGTAGCAGTTCAGTTACTTTCCAGGTAAATAATCCGCGTGTCTTAGTTACTTTGCTGTTCCTGGCACAAGACAGCAAACACACACAACTTAAAGGAGGAGAGGTTTATTCTGGCGCATGTGTCGGGGATCTCAGCCCATGCGTGGTTGGCTGCTCCAGTGGTGGAAGAGCCTGGCGTCGAGCAAAGCACTTCCCCACAGGGTGGCCAGGAAGCAGAGAGAGAGGGAAGTGACAAGGATGTCCCCCCTCTGGGCCGTGTCCCCAGTCGTCCACCCTTTCAGCCAGTTCCCACCTCCTGATAGGGCATAAAATCATTAACGGATTAATCCGCCAACAAGTGTAGCCCGTCTGCAACCCAGTCACCTTCCAAACACAGGAAACTCCTGGGGGCTGTTCCATATTTTAACCTTCATTCAGAGGAAGCTGATGAATTTTTCTGAGGTTCCCTTCCTCAACACTAGCATGGAAGGGAAATAGGGCTTCCTAAATGGGTGGAGAAGCATCCACAGAGTACCTGGCCCGGTGCCACATTCATGATAAGCACACAGCAGAAGTTGGCGTCTTGCCCTGTCAATGCCGAGCCCCCATCCCTACTCACCACGATGCTCACCACCTCTGGGGTGCTCCTCACTGACGCCTCCTATTCTGTGGATGAGGCAGAACTCAGGCTGAGCAGGAAAGGGGTGGACCTCCCAAACAAGGAAGGGCCTTTGTAGGGCGGCTGCTCGGCATCCTGCCCTTCACCCCCTTCTCTGTCACTCCATTTCCGTTGCCCTCATCCCCACTCCCAGTTCACTCACACCCCAGTGTACATTATATGGGGGATCCATCCCTGCAAGTTCATGGGCACCAATCTAGGCCTTCACCTGCAAACTCACTAAAAGCACTAGTTTTTTTTTTTTTTCAGAGTTGGGACTTATAACCCATTTTTACTGTAAACCCTGTCTCTTCCCTCAGCCCTCCAGATGTCTATGGGGAGACAAAAACAGGGAAAAAAATGGCCTTTATTTTCTATCCTTTGTTGCTGAAATCTTGGGTCAAATTTCTCATTCATGTATGTGGGTATGTTGATCATTTAGGGCAGGAGTCCCCAAACCCCAGGACACAGAACAGTCCTTGGCCACATAGCAAAAGGAGAAAAATTGCACACATTCCCCCTTGAGCCCTGCCTCCTGTCAGATCAGCGGCAGCATTAGATGTCATAGGAGCACAAGCCCTACTCTGAGTTGCTCCTGGGAGGGACCTGGGACACGTGCTCCTTAAAAGAATCTATGCCTGATGATCTGAGATGGAGCCAGAGCTGAAGCAGTGATGCTGGGACTACCCTCCTTTCCTCCACCTCCATTTCTTGAAAGTGATTGGGGAATGCTGGTTTAAGGATTGTCTCTCTAGGAGTGGCTGGACATGGTTGATTAGCCCTGAGTTTACAAGGTCTCATCCCCCTTCCAGGCTGAGGACACAGCTGGGCCTGGTGCCTCAGGCCTGTAAGCCCAGCACTCTAGGAAGCTGAGGCAGGAGGCTTGCAAGTTTGAGTCCAGCCCGGGCAACTTAGTGAGATCCTGTCTCAAAATAAAAACTTAAAAAAAAAATGGGCCAGGGGCTATTGCTCAGTGCATGGGCCCACATAAAAGGTTTGCAGGGATATTTAGCTATGCTCCAAAGTCTTCTGCCATCTTCCTAGACCTGTGATGACTTGAATTCCAGGAAGGGCAAAGCCCACATGGCTGAGACCACCACAAACAGACAATCCGTTCCTGGGTACATAACCACCTCCCTCAGCCACAAGGAGTCCAGAGCTATGCAACCAGGAATGGGATGACCAATGGGACCCAGGTCACCAGCCAGACCCTGAAGTTGGCTCCTGCCTTTGTGGGGGACTCGGGGGAGGGGTCAGTTTGGACCCCTTCCTCAGTTGTTCAAGCTGGAGTCCTTTCTCATTTTTTTTTTTTTTTTACCCTTCTTTGTTAAGGGCCAACCTGACCTTTGTTAGAGTCTTTTGCCGTTTTCTCTTACTTTCTAATTGAAACCTTTTCCTGTAAACTGTGCCTTAATTTTAATTTCCATCATTACTTGAAGCAAAGACTCATGTTACTGGTGACATTAGGAGAGGGCAGCCATGTTGCTTGTCTGTTCTTTATAGTGTGTGTCCTGGGTATGCACACAAGCATATATGTGCACAGAGGGTGGGCCACTTGCATAGGTAAAAGGGAGGAGCTGTTTTCTCCGTGGTGTACCCCAGCTCTTGTGGCCTATACCTGTTTGCCAGAGGAAGTAGCAAGTGTATTTGTACAGATTAAGAGGCCTGTTGTACCTCCTTCCCTCTGGGGTGTTTGCAGACTGGCTCCCCAGCTGCCAAAGCTGCCGGGGAGGGATCCAAGTTAAAGATCCTTGGGCTGGGGACAGGGAAGGAGGGTCTACTTGATCTCTTGCTCAACGCTACCATAGGAACAGGTGGGCAAGAATAGACCAGTTTGCACCCTTTAAGGCAACTCCGAGCCTTCTTCATCTTAAAAGACATGAGGATACCAAGTTCAGGAGAGGGATAGTGGCACCTGTGAAAGCCTTGGGAAAGAGAGGGTATCAAAGTTTTCCCATCTGCCTGAGGGCCTGCTTTTTATAGAAGGAGTAGGAGATTCTTTTTGTCCTCTAGGTCAATCCCACTTGGAATCACATAAATGTGTTAGTAGTCCAAAACACAGGTACAAATGTGGTTGATTCTTACATACTGACAATATGAAACAACCCCCCAGAAATCAAAGGACGAAAGAACAATGTGTATGATACAAACTCAGGGATAAGCCATCTCAAACTGTTAACAGTGGTGGTCACTGGATGAGAAGTGTAATAAAGTTGAAACGGGATGGAAGGGGAGACTCTCCTTTTTACTCTATGTATTCCTATAATGTTTGGGTTTTTTAAAATAATAAACATATTTATAAATTACTTGAGTACTTTTTAAACATTAGAATTTAAAAAAGAAACATTGATAGTACTTAAAAATCAACTCCCTACCACCAAAAAGACTGAGAGTGGTTGAAAGGGTGAGTGGTTGGATATTAAGCATAAGCCTAACTCCTATATAACTGCCACACCAATTGGTCCTGATTCTGCATGAAAGCATCCTGTAGAACTACATTGTGGGAAGTAAAGAATGGAAAATTCCCAGTGTATGTACACTTCCTTCGTTTCTGTAGCCGCAGTAGACAGTACTAAGTTGCTTACAGATTCCAGAGTGACGCTGATGCTTCTGCTCTACAGACCACACTTTGGGAACCACTAGCTTAGGCTATGAAATTGTCCTTCCCTGGACAACGAGTGTGAATGCAAAGGTGCCCATCAGATGGGTCTCAACCATGGCACTGCCCTTGTCCTCCTGGAGTGAGGTTGAGAGATTTGGAATTCAGGTTGGTTCAGCTTTGGGTCTGCCTGTGAGACAGGTGGACTGGGTAGTCCCAGGTCTAGTTCCCCCTCCATGAGGGATGGGAACTTGTTAACTCAAGTTTATCCAATGCTGTAATTGTACCTGTTGTTTAAAGGGAAGAAAATGTGTTTCACAACAGCTGTTTTCTGCTTTATTCCCATCATTTTCTAAGAATGGGTCCTACCAACCAGAGAATAAGTTTGGGTATCAAAGCTGGAAGGTGAGGGTAGAATGGGGTTAAAGTGCTCCGAATGCATTTTGACAAAGACTTGGTTGCGTCTGTGAAAACCTAGGAGGTAGGAGCCAGGAGCTAGTAAGTTGGGGTCACTTGGGGAGAAGAGAGAAAGGAAAAAAAACAAATGCAGCACTATCCTAGGTCACCCAATAGCCTGGCATGGACAAGGAGTGTCTGGACAGTAAGAATATCCACAGAGGATTTTTGAATAGTTTGCTAAGATGTTTGTGTTGTATATTCCCCTCATCTTCCTAATGAGATCTTTGGTAGAACTGACATCACTTCTTAGTATTTAATGTGAATGGATCCCATAGGAAACTCAGGTGTCGAATTCTGCACTGGATGCTGAATGATCCCAGAGACGACTCCTACTGGAGGGGGAGCTGAAGGCAAGAGTTTCCCTTGTTCGGAGCAGACGATGCTTGCCTCATGCCGAAATCCTGGCCCTCCAGGGCTCACCAAAGCCAGCACCTGGCCTCCCAACCTTGCCTTGCTCACAGCTGCAAGAGAATTGAATTTTTGTTCAAGGATCTGAGTGGCTTTGGCATGGTTAAGGAAATGGCTGAGAGGTATTTTTCTGAGGAGGACCGGAGGACTCTCTAGAAAGAACAGTCATGTGACAGAAGCAATCAGTTTTCTGCAGAAAAGATAAGTAACTTCAGAGTCCCAAGGCAAGTTCCAGGACCAGATTTCCAGTTGCCCTCACTGAGACAGGGTATGTTGAGAAGAAGGCACATCAGCTGGGCTCCAGTGGAGCCGGCAAGGAGCAGGAGCCTTATGTGGGCAGAGGAGGGAGCGGGAGGTGGAGGAGCTGCCTCCTCTGCTTCTGTGTCTTGTGCATTGATCCCTGGGGGAAGCTTTGCTTCCATTAGCTGACCAGATAATCTGGAACCTAGCGTAACAAATAACAGGGAGCCCTCGCTCTCCCCCTGCTGTTGCTGATGAACGATTCAGTCTTGGAGGGAGGAGGAGAGGTCTTGGGAAATGAGCACAGATGAAAAGCCTAATAACAGCTCCGCGTGGAAGACCGGATGAAACAAGTCCCAGACTGTGCTGGACAGGAAAGAAGTCATGGAGTTGACCAGAAGGTTGGTGTCTCATGCTGCCTTGGTGATGGTTTGGGCAGTGCACTGGGGCAGGGAGTAGGGGACTGGTCTTTCCTGTCTCTGCTTCTTGCCCATTCTGTTCTTTGTTCCTGGCTGGTTATTCAGGAGCCTAAGGGGTTCTTTGAAGGGAGAGCTCTGGGGCTGTCTAGTTACCCAACTGTCCCTTCCCTGACCACCACACCCAAAGCAACGTCAGAGACAGCAGCAGGTGATAACAGTGTTGAAGCCACAAGAAGCCGACACAGGCTTGTGACTTCCGATTCCGTTAACCCAAGCTGATAAGACTCCTGATGAGTCTGGCACCTTTAAAGGCCGAGTTCTCAGTCCTTTATCATGCCCTGGCCCTTCTCCGTCCATCTATCCATCCACTTGTTCAATCATTTGCTTTATTTAATGAGCCAAGTATTCTCTTAATAGTCTCTTATTCTGTGATGGATAGATAATGCATAAGACCTGGCCACTGCTCTCCCAGAATGCCTTGAGGGGACAAAGATGATACCAGACAGGCATATGATCTAAGAACTCCAATTAAGATGCAAGACAGAGTATGATTCCAGTCATGGACAGGGGACAGAAAAGAGAGTGCTATGGGAAAACCCGTAGAATAAACCGTTTTCCCCCCACTGGCTTTCTCTGCAAATTCAGGTCAGAATGACTAGTCAAGGGCCTGCAGAAAAATATCTGCGACTGCACAGCTCCAGAGCTCCTTTGATTGCAAGAGACCGAAACCCAGTTCAAACGGGCTCAACTCAAAAATGGCAGGGAATTTTAGCGGCCACATAGTTGAACAGTCCAAGAGTAGGCTTGGCATCAGAGTTTCGGGCACAGCTGAATTCAGGCCCACAAGTCATGCTGTGAACAATCTGTCCGTCTCTCTCCAGATGCATTTGCCCGTTTGGCCAAAGAGCATGAGAACACAGAGTCGGAGATTTCTTCAAAGCTGCAGAGACGGACTGGAAGGCACCCCATCTTGCAGTTGACTTGCTTTTCCCAGCACTGCCACTGTAACCTTTGCCACCTTTGGCCATCGTCTCCTTGGCACGCTCCACTCTCTTTGCTTTTCCTTCTATCTCTTTCTATTTTCTTGCTCTTCCTGCTGGATGAAGGATGGCGAAAGTAAGCCAGGAAAAGATTTTGCGAGAGACTCCTACACCCTGGACACCCAGGACTTTCCGGAATGGCTGGAGAGAGGGGCTAAAACACACAGTTGCAGATTGTTGAGAACAGACCAAAAAGGGTCTTGTGAGTCACAGAAAGAAAAGGGAGCCCTTGAAGGTTGTAGGGCAAGGTGGTATAATGCAATCAGATCTGCATTTCACAAGCAGGAAAGAGAGGTTGGCTGTGGGAAGGAGCAGGGTTAGAGGGAGACCTCAGGCTGTTAGGTTTCAGGAGAAAGGAAATCGTGGCCTAAAGAGGCAATGATGGCCAGGGGGATGGGAAAACCAGGCCACTCAGGATACATGGACTGGATTTGATGCCGTTCGGTTGCAACAGATGAGAAAAGGGAGGTTTCTTTTCTGAACTGAGAAACAAAGAAACGTGTCTGGGGGGAAGTGACAAGCTTGTCTTGTTTATGTTGGTCGGAGGTGCTTAAGGAACACTGGGCTGAGAGGGCTGGAGCACAAGAGAAGAGTGGAGAGAGGTCAGGGCTCCTGCATTGCTGCCCTGACAGCACCAGGGTGGGTAAGGGGGAGGTGCCCCACCCTGCCCAAGGGAGTCAGTTGCACCAGACCAGAATACAGAACTCTAGTAACTGTGGGTGACCACAGAGGCTTCTTCAGAAAACAGCCTTGAAGCAGGATGTCTGGGAGGAGTTTCAAGGGCCATGGGGAAGGGGAAGGAAGGGGAGGGACAATGCTGGCCTGTGACACGCTGGGCACTTTTCTGGAGATCTGGAGCTAACGGTCAGGCTCCTGTTGGAGCTCCTTGCTGACATTTGCTACTCTGGGGCTGCTGGCATCCCAAGGCAGGACTGTGGGGAGCCCATTGGCCAAAGGACTCGGGGAGCTGAAGAGCTGTAGCCAAGCCAAGGTAGGTGCTGGCTGGGTGTTGGTCTCCGGGAAGTGAGTCAATAAAGATTTGAACTGAGCAGAGCACAGGTAGAAGAGCTGGGGCGGAGGGATAAAGGCTGAGACACCCTGGAGCCAGCCTATCTGAGCAGGGTTACCCAGTTCTGCAATCACTCAACCCATTTTTCTACAATCAAAGAATTCAGGGGCCCTATAAAGGGACCTGTCCTTTCTCTTCCTCCTGGAATCCTTTATGCGCCACTGACCATAGAGGCAATGACCCATGCCAATGTTTACTTGTGCCCTCGTTACTCTGATTCTCACTAGCAAGCTAAGGTTGGCTGGCTAAGAGTTTTAACACCTATTTTACAGCTCAGGAAACCGAGGCTTAGAGAGAAAAGCAACTTGTCAGAGGCGACAGAATGTATAAGAGAGTAACAGGATTCAAAGTGAACCATCTGAGCCCCACGTGCATCCCTTCTGGGACATTACCTGTCTGTCCCTTTCCTGTGAAGTTCAGTGACAATCTGGCTGGCTCTGTCCACGTACACAGCCAGAGCAGCTTCTCTGTGTGCAGAGTCTGTGGATCCCCAGTCTCTGGCCCCCAGCAGCTGCCTGTCAGTGCTGGGAGCTGAGGCATGGCCACAAGTGTCTGGCAGAGGCAGTGGAAAGCACTGGGGTCCCCAGCAAGAGAGGCTGCATGGCTGGAGTGGGAGCGGGAGCAGGAGCGGGAGGGCTCCGGGGACAGCGGCTCCAGGAAGAGGCGGACCTGGTACCCAGCAAGGCCGGGAGCATTCCGGTGGAGGAGAAGAGAGTACGCAAACCCACGGACGTGGGAATGCGGGTGTGCAAGCCAGGACCCGGGAGCAGCGCTGGGCATTCCTGGTTGGCTGCTGAAGTCACTCCAGGCGTGGGCCTGTCCTGGTCATGTAGTTGGCTCTAGGGGGTTTTCAAATATCACCTCATTTAGTGCTCATGACAACGCTAAGAGGTAGGTGCTGCTATCAGCTCTCCTTAAAGATAGGGAAACTGAGGCACAGTGGTTTTAAGCAGCCAGCCCAAGAGGCAGATTGGAACTCAGGCAATGTGACATGGGACGCTGTGCCCATCACCTCTCACCACCCCCATACTGTCTTGAAGAAAGCATCTTGGCTGGCACAGAGGGACACGAACACCAGACTGGAGTCTCCACAGTCTGCCCCTCAGCATCCAGACCCTTCAGGTCTGGCTCCTGCCTGTGGGAACACTTCCTGTCCCTGTGGGCTCCTTCCCTCCAGGTGTTTCCTTCCTTCCAGGGCAAACAGAGCTGAGGAAACAGACCACCCGCTCCATAGGTTCCTCTGCTCCCCTGTACCTCCGGAACCTTGGGACCCTGGGACTGAGGGGAACCCCGTGAAATTCGGGGATCTGCTTCTCACTCCCTCCCCCAGAGACCACCAGTCTCACTCTACACTAGAAACTCAGCCCGAGGCCTGCCAGGGTGATCCGCCCGGATCCCTGGTGAGCTGCTGTTCTGCCCGAGGGGAGGAGCAAGGAGGACCCAATGGAAAGGTGACCCAGGCTGCGACACCGATGCTTCCGTGGTGGGCGGGGCAAAGGGGCGGGCCTTGGCAGCCCCTGTCTTTTCTTCCTTCCCAGGTTTTCTGTCCTGCCCTGAGTGTGGCCACATGAGGCCGGGGAATGGGGTGGAAGAGTCCTTTGTGTGAGCCGCTGCCCTAGGCGCCAGGAAGGGTCCCGGGTGCTGGGGAAGGCACGGGGCTCTCGGGCTCGGGCTCTTGAGAGCTGAAACACACACTCTGAGGCATGCTTCCTCGGCTCTGCCTCCAAATCCTCTTTCTTCACACTTGCTGTAGCCCAGGAAGTGGGTCCGCATTGCCACACTCCAACTACCAGCACGGACAGGTTCCAGTCAGTTTCCTCCTACCGGGTCCATGGTCAATCCCTGGGCCGATTGTCCCCCAGGGACGCGAGTAGCCGTGGTGCGCCTGCCTGAGGACTGTCAGGTCTAATGTTCTGGGTTTCCTGTGGATGCTTTCGCAATCCCAATTCCTTCCTTCCTTCCTTCCTTCCTTCCTTCCTTCCTTCCTTCCTTCCTTCCTTCCTTCCTTCCTTCCTTCCATCTCTGTCTCTTGTCCTTCGGTCGAGAACTGTGAGGGATCTCTTACTCCTGCTTATAACTAACAAGCCAGCCTGCCACAGTTTGTACATGTGGGCAGAAGACTGACCACTGCAGAGCAGAGGCCAAAGACTTCATTACCTCTGGCTCGGTGAGCAGCGTGAGTGCCCTGTCCGTTGATCCCTCCTGTCATCCCAGCCCTACGGGCAGCGTGGAGGTCAATCCAGGTGGGGTGCCTGAGTCACTGCCAAGGTGCCCGAGCTGAGCAAATCCTGGGCTTTTGTGATGAGCTGTAAGCAAACCTGCCCACATTTCTATTATGTCGGACTGGAAATAAATCTGCCCTGTGCCCTGAAGACAGGCACTGTGTCACCCAAGGCTGTTTGCTGTGTGAACATTCCTGAAAATTTGTACAAACCCCATAAGCCCACGGAGAACTGTCTCTCAGCAAGCTGTCACTGTCCCCTCACTTACTGTGTGGGGCCACGCTGTCCCTCCCACCTCAGGGCTCTACCTCTGCTATTCCCTTTGCCAGGGACACTTCTCCTGCAGATGTGACATGGCTCCCCCTAGTTCCTTTCAGATCGCTACTCAGATGCCACCTCCTCATGGAAGACCTTCCTGATTGCCCTTGTAAAAACCACGCAAACACACTTGGGGGACAGGGAAGATGGGGAGAAGTTGGGCAAAGTGTATAGTTTCAGTTGGTGGAAATAAGAGGTTGTTTGAGATATTTCGTAGTGTGACAACTGTAGTTGATACTAATGCCTTATGTATCAGGGGTCCTCAACTCCTGCATGAGTCTGTGGCCTGTTAGGAATCTGGAGGAAAAAGTGAGGTGCCAGCCGTTACATGGAACTTTATCTGTGTTTGCAGCTGCTCCTCACCACTTGCATTACCACCTGAGCGCCACACTATTCAGATCAGCAACAGCATCGGGCTCTCCTAGGAGTATGAACCCTGCTGTGAACTGTATGCACAAGCGATCGAGGGTGCGTGCTCCTTATGGAAATCTAGTGCCTGGGGGTCTAAGGTGGAACTGAGGGAGCTGAGGCAGTGATGTTAGTGCCACCTTCCTCCCCCATCCCTGGAAAAACTGCCTTCCGTGAAATCAGTCTCTGGTGCCCAAAGTGTTGGGAGGCCGCTGTTCTATACACATGGTCCCGAACTTACAACGAAAGGTTCAATTTAGTATTTTTTGACTTTAAGTAGGTGGCACAAGCCAGTAATCTCAGCATTCAAAGACTGAGGCAGGATTGCAGTTGGAGGCCAGTGCGGGCAGCTTAGCAAGACTCTGTCTCAAAAGAAAAAATAAGGAAGGGCTGAAGATATTACTCAATGCAAAGATCATGGATTCAAAACCCAGGACCACACACACACACACACACACACACACACACATGCACGCACACAGATTATGCATATACATATGTGAACTAAAACTGGTACACCCCTCCCCGACTCTGGAACCTCTTACAGAAGTTATTTGAGATATTGTATAGTGTCTCAACTTGATTTCATAGCCTCATCATCACCTAGTGGAGCATATAATTTAGTTGTATGCTTCATTTCCTACTCCCTCCACTCCCTCTGCATGCACCCTTGGGTGCTACTTCGAGAACAGGCATTTCTGTCTATTTTAATTTGTATCCCTAGGACCTGAAGCCGTATCTGATATAGAGAAGGTGCTCAATGAAGCCTTTTTGAGTAGATGGAGGAGTTCACTCACTTCTTTATTCTTCAGTTGGAGACCAAGCTTTCCTTTATTTTGTCTGCAGGAAGAAAAGTGTCGGGTGTATGGCGGCAGATGGTTGAGAATAAACAAATAAGCAAATAGTGAATACTTGCTGCAGGCCACGTAAGGCAAGAGGCCATAGTGCAGGCCTTAGGGTCCAGTGGGTGGTGGGTTGGGATTTACCAAGGGCTGTGGCCAGAGATCTTGTTTTCCTGGGATGCTGCATTCTTGTGGTTACCGGGGCAACCAAGCTTGGGATATGAGGTGAGCCATGTGACTGGTCAGCACCGTGCAAATTATTTGGGGCACAAAAGCCAGGTACTTAGGCTTGGGTTGCTCAGGATGGAGCCTGAGAGAGATCATCCACCAGAGGCAACAGAGAATTCCCGTGTGAGTGTGGCACCGCACACTGTCCTCTCCACTGGGACTGTCTCTCTGTTCCCATGGGACTGCTGCCTTTGCCAGTATCCTGAGCATGAATAGAGTCTCCATTTCCTGTGCTATTTGTGCTATCTGTGCTCAGAAGAGCGGTTTCTGCCCGTTAGCTTGAGAGTGGCGTGGAAATGGCGACCCTGACTTGTCTTTCTGTGAGCATCTGAAATTTATCCATTCAATAGTGCTTGTCTTTGTTACAGTTTCATTGCTGTGACTCAATACCCATCATGCACCAATTAGGGAAGGAAAGGTTTATTTTGGCTCACAGTTTCAGTAGGTCGCAGTCCACTCGTGGGTGGCCAGCAGTGCTGAAAGCACATGGTAGAGGCAGAGGTGGAGGCAGCTTGTCATGACATTGCAAGCAGGAAGCCAGGTCCCAGAAGAAGAGAGGATGCCGCATACACCTTTCCAGGTCCTGTCCCGGTGACCCCTCCCTTCCAGGTCCAGCCTCAGTGTTCCATTCTTTCTTGGTTTAAACCCGCAGTCTGCAACATGCCTATAACCCATCATCTATAACACCTATAATCCACCACATACCCATAATCCACCTCTCCAGACCAGGCTCCCATCTCCTTACAGCACATGGTTCCATACATAACTTATAACATCTAAATACATGAGGATTTTGAGATTTTTCTTCAGATCCAAACCACAATCATACCTGTTAAGGGCTTTCTATGTGAGACAAATAATGTCAGCAACGGAGACGCAACAGTGCACAAGGTGAACGTTCCCACCCTCATAGAGTTGCAATCTAGTGGGGCAACCAGTCAGTCAACAAGCACAACATGTCAGGTGCTGTGGAGAAGTACAGAGACGTAGCAGAGATGTTTGCTGATTGACCTCCAGGGCACCATGAGCAAGCCTCACACCCACCTCATATCAAGCATTCTGTAATTAACTCTTTGTTTGAGAACTAGGCCTTGGACCACAGTGTAATTCACAGCTGGCCAATATATCTTCTTTCAAGGGCTTAGCATGTAGTATAAATAATAACAACACAGAAAAGCTGAAGGTGCCGGTCCGGTGGGCACTAGGGCTGCCCAAGGCCTTCGTGTTGTGGAAGCATTGGGTGGGGAGACACTGAGACCCTGGGGAGCAAGTGGCTTTTCAACAGAGGCAGCTGCTCTTCAATGCCAGCTAATTGTTTCCACACAGAGCTGTGGGCCCAGCGCTGCCAGAGCTTCCAATAATTTTTTTTTTTTAAATAAGAGATCACATTTTGATCTGCATGGAAAATCTGACTTTTAAATGCTGGCTAGAGATTCCAATGCCCAAAAACTGTGGGCAAGAGAAAAGAAGTGGGTGGACCAGAGACTGGATAGAGGGGTGCTTGCTTTTCCTTGTAGTGCCATTAGTGACTTTTAGGGTTTCACCACACGCATGATTTTTAATGTGAAGTGAATTATAGCTCTGTACTAGGAAGGGTATGAGCACAAGGTGAGTCTGTGGAGGGAGTGGTCTCAAGTGCTGTGTTAAGGAGAGTGTTCCAGAGAAACGGAAGCAGGAATTGTGTTTGTATGGATGTATAGATACACAGGAAGACACTTAGTGCGAGGGATTATCTCACAAGATGACAGAGGCTGAGAAGACCCACAATTTGCTGTCAGCAAGCTGGAGATCAAGGAGAGCTCATGGTGTAGTTCTAGTCCAAGCCCACAGGCCTGAGAACCAGAGAGGCCAGCGGGGTGAGTTTCCACTTGAATGTGAAGGCCTAGGAGCCAGAAACATGGATGTTCAAAGATGGGAGAATATAGACATCTCTGCCAAGCAAAGAGAGAAAATTCACCCTGCTTCTGATTTTTTAATCTACTTGGATTCTTAAAGGACTAGTTGCTAGGCACCCATGCTAGTGAGGTGGGTTTTCTTTATTCAGCCAACTGATTCAAAGGACATCTTTCTGAAATCCTCTTCTATATTTAGATACTGTGTTATGTTGAGGTTCTCCCAAAGGCCCACGTGTTGAAAGGTTAGTACTTAAGATAGTGATATTGGGATGTGATAGAAACTTTAAGAGGCAGGACCAGGACTGGTGATGTAGTTCAGTGGTTAGAGAGCTTGCCTAGATTCCCTGCCTCAAAATCAAATTAAAATGGGCTAGGGATGTAGCACAATGTCAAAATCCTGAATTAATCCCCAGGGGAAAAAAAGAGAGAGGAAGAGAAGAGAGAGAGAGAAATTGTTTGAAGTACTGAGGCTCTTATCGGGGCACTGGGGGCTCTGTGAGGTTTGTCAGGGAGGAAGGAAGCAGTACAGGAGGAAAGAGAGGTGGCAACCTCATCATGAGACCTGAGATCTAGCCCTGGCCACGTGACTTTTGGCAAGGTCATTCACCTTCCTTCTTTCACAAAATGTCTAACATGTGTATTCACTGTCCCTGATGCCAGTGCTGTGCCAAGTGCTGGACATGCTGTAGTAAGCAAGACACTTATCATCTCAGTGCTAGTGGAACGCACATTCTAATCATTAGCAAGAAAACTTATCAGGACCCGGGACAACTCCCACGCTGCAGATGGGATAAGGCTCCGCAGAGTGTGCTGGTGAAGGCTGCTTGGATGGGGTGCCCTCTCTGAAGAGTGACAGTGCAAATGCCATCCCAGTGTGCTGAGAAAGATCCAGCGAGGGAAGGCTGAGGCAGGGGGCGGGGGGTGGGGGGGGCGGGGCAGAGGCCTTGTGGTCAGGTGGTAGAACTTGGCAGGCTGGAGGAACCCAGTGAGTGGTGGCCTGGTGGAGGGTGAGAGTGATCAGGGTGATCACCAGACAGGGCCGCTGGGGCCATAAAGGAGTGTTTGGTTACTGGAAGACCCCAGAGAAACCATGGGGGGGGGGGGGGCTTTAAAGAGGGAATAGGCGGAAGCCAGAAGAAAGAAAGCTATCGGGGGTCATGCCACAATCCAAGCGAGAGATGATGTCTCCACAGGGCAGGAGGTGGTTGGCTGGAGGGAGGCCGAGCTCTTTAGGTTTACATTAGCAATACAGGGGTCCCGGGAACCCTGGCTTCCTGGGTTCCTTTTGATAACGTTCTCTTCACACGCACACCCATGTTTGCAGCAGCACAATTCATAATAGCTAAATCCTGGAAACTGTCCATCTGTCCATCAGCAGACGAGTGGGTAAAATAAAGGCAGTACGCATCCGCCAGGCAGGGCTACTCCATCATGGGAAAGGCGGTGCGCATCGGTCAAACAGTACGGCCCCATCACGGTTGCAAGTTAGCTGGGGCTGTAGCAGGAGAAAAAGAAAAGATTAAAGAGCATCCCTCGCTTGTCTCTAAAGGACCCTTTCGCTCTCTCCTTGATTAAGAAGGAGAAGACTTCTCTGTGTCCTCACATGTGTACTTCGCCATCCCTGGAGAGCTCTGTCCAGGTGGTGTATAACAGAGAGCTGACACCAGGAAGCCCACTGCCAGGTTGTTACTCCCTTGAGCTCTACTTTCCTCCCACACGCCGCCTGCTATCATTTATTTTCAGGCTGCTCGTTAGGTAGGTCCCCTAGAGTTTTCAGCTGTGTCCAGGGGGGAGTTAACAGTGGGATGTATTTCACCTTTTTCAGAACTAGTGTCATATTTTCTTGTTTGTTTTTCCTGAATTTTTAAAATGCCCGTATGTAAACTTAGAAATATAATTTAAAAATTGATATGAGAAATACATTAACTGTTTTTTAACCTACTGTGTCTTAATTACCTTTTCACTGTTAAGACACAGTACCCGACATCCACACCTTAAGGCAGAAAGGTTTGTTTTAGCTCCTAGTTTCAGAGGTCTCAGTCTACTCATGGGAGGCTAGCGACGGTGGAAAGATCTGGCAGAGAGTGTAGCTAGGGAAGAGTGTTGATACCATGACAGACAGGAAGCAGAGTCTGAGAGGAAGGGGTGAGCTAGTATAAACCCTTCCGGGTCATGTCCCAGTGTTCCGCCCCTTTAGGCCAGGCCCCACCTCTTAACAGCACAGTAAATCAATCAATTAACCCTATGATCCAATCACCTTCCAAAGAGGGTATTTCAGATCCACCGCGTGATGTACTGTTTAAAAATTAATACGTTGAAAAATCTTTTAGATATAGATATAAATCTTCATTTAAAAATTTTATGATAAATATGAACTCCTATTTCACAGTGGCATTTCCATCCATGTGCGTATTGTGCTGTAATCACGTCCTGCTTCCTCTACACTCCCTGCTGCCCCTCACTCCCTCTCCTCTCGTCACCCGCGTTTCTTGGCCCTTCCCTAGCAGCTCCTCTCTCAGGACTATTTTATTTTGTTTTCATACATAACATATGTCATCAATATATGACTGCCCGGTATTCCACAACTGCCTGGTACTCTACAATTAGAGTTCTACAATTCTTCTGCTTTTTTTCCATTATAAAAAATATGGTCTCTTCTTTTTTCTTTTTTGATGTTGTTGTGGTGTTTTGCCTTTTAGAAAAATAATAGTTACCCAGTGAGTGTGAAGCATCTAGTTTATATTTTAAATCTATCTTTATGAAATTTTGAGATCGAAGTTAAGCTTTTCCCACTAAATGAAGAGTATTTCCAGCTTTCTATATGTGTCAGAGCAGATTAAATAACATAAAAGTTCTCTTTGTTCTACAGGCTTTGAAGAATGGATTAACGCAGTCATCTGGGCCAGCACTACATTTTTAGAGCTAGTTTTTCCTGGTTACTAATGTAAGCGGTTTTTCTAATTCTTGCAGAGACTTTTGGGTCATTTTAATTTTTTAGTTCCCTGAAAAACCATCTGCGATATAGAATTTCTAGGATATAAATATACACACACACATATATATGTATATACATACGCACGTATAATTATGCATGTGTCTGTAAGGCATTTATCATTCTTAATCCTGTCCTTTTGTTCTTTCTCTCTCCCCACCAGCTTCCCAAGTGTATGTGGCTTGTTTTTCCTCTCTCCAATGAGTGAGACCTTGTATTTCCTCAGCGTTCCTGTACCTTGCAGGTGTCAGGAGTACGGCCCTGGGATCACAGCGGAGCAGCCTGCAGTCATGATAGAGGGCATGGGCTCTGGATCCACATGGTCGGAATTCAAGTTCATGTTCCTTTATTTCCTGAACACATGACCTTGAATACTTATTTAACCTCTCTGTGCTTCAGTTTGCCCACCTGTAGAGTGAGAAGAAAACTGCATCTACCTCATAAGTTTTATGTATATACTCGAGTTGATTTTTTTATTATGCGCTGCAAATTGTATTAATAAAAACAGTGAAAAAAAACTCAAAAAAAGAGTTGCTATTTTGAAGTGCTTAGAGGAGTACTTAGCACATACTAAGTACCAGTTAGGTATTTACATACTACAAGTATAGCTATCCCTCGTATCTTCAGGAATTCCCATGGATATCAACATCCATGAATGCTCAAGTTCCTTGTATAAAATGGTGTGGTATTTGCATACAACCTACTCACATCTCTCCTTATACTTTAAATCATCTCTACGTTCCTTACAACGCCTGATGCAACATAAATGCTATGTGAGTCGTTGTTACAGACCTGTCCAGGAAATAAAGGCAAGCAAAAAGTTGTGTATTCGCAGTTCAGATGCAAGCTTTTCTTTAAACATTTTTGATGTGTTGATTGGTTGGATATCCGGAGATGTTCCCCCTTTAGGTCTTATTTGAATATTTCTTAAACAAACCTAGACTTCCCCCCGGTGTTCAAGAAGCCTGGGTCTCTCGGATGCTTTCCACTCAGACTCACTGACTCTTGTTTTGCAGAATAACCTCTGTGTAGAAAGCCAGCCACCCTGCTTCCTTCCCATTCTGCTGCCCGTGACAACCACATCCTCCTCGCACGGCCCACAGGCCCCATGGAGAGCTCAGGTCAGTGTGGTGGGGGAGAGGCCCTGGCAAGTCTGTCTGCCCTGTGGGGGAGCACATCCCACAGGCGTGGCAGGATCACCTGCGCCCAGCTGCGCTGCGAGACCTCAGCTCAGCTGCCCGACTGCAAGAACGTGTAGAGAGAGGCTGCCTGCAGGTCCCTGAGCCAAATAATCATAAGCACAGTAGCAATAATGGCCAGGACCTCTTACCAAACACTTGCAAAGCTATATTGTCCTTACTACGTGTCACAAGTGGTAAATGCACTTGAACGACTGAATTCATTTGGTCTTCATAACAATTCCATAAGATGGGTATTATTATTACTCTCATTTTACAGACAGGGAAACCGAGGCATGGCGAGGACAAGTCTTTTTTTTTCAAGGTCGCATAGATGTTTTACGACCAAAGCAGTGTAGCTCCATCTGTACTCTTAATGACTTCATTGTGAATGCCTCCTACAAACATCAGAAGGATTCTGTGATGTAGGGTTATTGTTGCGATTAACTCATATTCCAGAAAAGGAAACTGAGGCTCAAAGAGGTTAGGTAATTTGGTCAAAGGAGCACAAGCGGTGCATGGAAAATCTAAGACTTACATCCTGGGCAGCTGATCCCAAAGCCTGGACTCTTCATCCTGTGTGGTTCTGGGACAAGACAGATGACCCTTTCCCCAAATGCGTGTCATCTATCTACTGGTCAGCCAGGAAGTAAAAGACCACTCCACAGGCCACTGGGCCCAGACTGTGGTGCCCTTGAAGATCTCTGTCCTGAAGAAGGGAAGAAGACGCCTTAAGCAGAGATAACCGCCCACAAACCCTCATATACTCACATATGTGTGTGTGTGCACGTGCGTGTGTCTGTATGTCTGTGTGTGTGTGCGTTATGTCTATTGCAAAAGAAACAAAGGGTAGTCGCCTTTAGTTTTCTCTTACTTGTTGTTCATTTATTTTTTGAGACAGGGTCTCACTGTGTAGTCCAGGCTGGTGTGAACTCACTATGTAGCCCAGGCTGGCCTCTTACACGTAGCAATCCTCCTGCCTCAGCCTCCCAAGTGATGGGATTACAGGCTTTGCCACCATGCCTGGCTTCCATGGTTCCGGGGAGTCAAACCCAGGACCTTGCACTGGCTGGACAAGTGCTCTCACCACTGAGCTCTGCCTCCAGGCTGTCTTGTGTGTGTTCTTTTGCTTGGCTCCCTGCCCACAGGGATGGCACCAGCGTTGCTGGAGAAAAGCTATCCTGACACTGTGGCCTTTCTCCTTAGTTCGGAGTGATGGGCTCTGTGACTCCGAGCTTCTCGTGCCTGACCCCTCTTTGTTTGCTAGACTGATCATTCAGAGCTCCTGGCTGATAGTTTATTGCCCAAAGCAGTAGTTCTTGCTCTAGCTGCACAGCAGACATTCCTGGGGAATTATTTTTAAAATTCAGTGTTGTGACCTCAACGATCTAATATAACCAGGGGCCAGGAAGGGGATGCTGTGCATTGACAAATTTAAAACTTTCCAGTGACTAGTGTGCAGCCAAAGCTGGGAGCTAGCAGAAAGGTAAAACGCCCTTGGCAAGGGGCAGAGGGAAGGAGTCTGTCTGGTGTCATGGGGCAATGGAGGGCTGGAATTGTCGAGTCTTGAAATAGATTTAAAAGGCCTAAGACTGAGGCACAGGCCCTGGACCATGGGGGGTTTATCATGGTTGGAATATTGCTGGCCTTTCTCTCTACCCCATCTTATTTCTTTCTCTTTAGCTTTATATTTTAATTAATTGATTTATTTTTAAGTCAGAGTCTTGCTCTGTAGCCCATGCTGGTCCTCAAACTCACTATGAAGCCCAGGCTAGCCTTGAACCCCCAGCACTGGGTTACGGCATGTGCCACCACGCTTAGCTTATGTGGTGCTGGGGAATCAGACTCCTGGGCTTGCGTTTGCTAGGCAAGTATTTTAACTGGTGAGCTATGTCTCTAGCTTTTTTTTAGCTTTAATAACACCTGTGGAGTCAGAAATCTCTTTTCAGGCCTCTCTCAGGGATGTTTCATTTCTGTGTTTCAAACCCCAGGTGCACACACAAACACACACACACGCACGCACGCACGCGGGCACACACAGTCTCACCTGGATATACCTTCTTCACTCTTTTCCCAGTAAGCAGGCAAATGGTCTCATGTAAGAGTGCAGCTTTCGAGGAAGAGCCTTTTACAAAGGAGGCTGTGCTTCCAGCATCTCTCTGACCTTGAGGAGCTCATCTGTCCTCTCTGAGCCCCATTTCTCCATCTGTAAATGGGAAGAGAGGCCCTGGTACCTCCCTAGGTGTGACCTTCAGCAGTTGAACAGCCCACGCAGGACCAAGGTAAGGGCACTAGCCCTGGAATCTTTAACAAAGGGATAACAGTATTTGTCCTGCCAATATCACAGGGCTCTCATCAGAATCAAATGAGGTACACGTTGAGAAAAACTGTGTATTCTTGAGTAGTCAGAGAATGCTAGTTGTAATGGATAACCTCAAACACAGATAAATAACACAACAAATACTCATTTTGTACCTAAAGCACAATGTTATCTGAATTCTCAAGTCATTCAGGATCTAAGGTTTTGTCCTTCATGTGGTACCATCGTCCTCAACCTGTGTTCTCCAAAGTAGCTGTAGAATGGGAACCGTTCGAAGAAAATTTTACTATCATATCTGTAAATGAAATACGTCACTTCCCCCACATCCTATTGGTCAGAACTAGTCACATGGATACCCTGTAGGTGGGTGGGAGTCTGGAAAATGTAGTCCTGTCTGCCTGCAACAAAGAAGAAATTGGTTTGATGAATATACAGTGGGTTTTTTTTTTTTTTTGTTACACTTAGTGGAATGCTTTCAAGTGCCATTTACATGTTACTAATAATACCTAATAGTAAAATTCTGCATTCCTGGAAGGAGGAGAAGGTAACAATAATGGATAGACACCACTTAGCTAGTGGCCCTTCTAAGTCAACAATGACATTGGTCATGCATGTCATATGAGTAACCTTGAGACACTCAAGAAATGCCTAATTGAGTCAAACTCAGCTTCAAGCCTCATTTTCCCAGATCACTATGAGTCCTAGTGCTACTCGCTTGGGTGTCTCCCTGCCTGGGGGTTGACAGAAGCCCGGGGCTCATGGTGTGAGTCTGGCGTTCCTTCCACTGTGCTGTAGCCTCCAGAACTGGTTGGCCAGGCTTGGAGGGTCCAAAGGGAAATGGGGGTTCCTTTGGAGGTCATGCTGTTGCTTCGGCAAAGGTGACCCAGGGGACTTTTTCAGCAGCTCTCCAGTGCACAAGGTTTAATGCTTAGTGGCTCTCATCTGATTTTGCCATCATTGGTAAGCCATGGCTATGTCCCCGCCAGCCCCAGCCTTCCACATTGCCTGGAACCTGTGTTCCCTGTCCCCTTGTTGTCTGGGGGGATCTAACCTGCTTCCTTTAACTAATAGCCTCATCCTCAGTCCCACTCTTCTTCAGCCAATTGATTCATTCAACTAGCCAGCTGAGCGGCTCAAACTACTTGGCCACCAGGGGAGCAGCTAGGGGGCGCGACAGAGCAAACCCAGGAGAGTGAGATTGTGATCCGCTGGGGAAGCTGTGCCCATCTCGAGTGGGAGCTACTGCCCAGTCCCTGCTGACTGCTCCGTCATACTGTCCCACTCATGTCCAATGTCAACAGATTTTCAAGAGACAACAGGCACCCAAACTTTTTTTTTTTCCAAAAACTCCTGATTTATAAAGGCTAACAGCTAGTTCATTTCTTAAAAGATACTACACAAGCCCAAATAAACAAGTCTGCAGGCCAGATGTGGACTGACGTCTGAGAGTTTGTTCTGGCTGCCCGGACTTCTGGAAATAGTTTATTTAGATGGTCTCCCAGGGCTACTGGCAACTTCTCTATTTTTTTCTCTGAAATGTAAAAACGTAATTCCTCTTGCAAAGCAGAGGATCCGAGAGGTCAGAAACAAAGGCTTGGTTGTGTCTAAAGGGGAGAAAGTGAGGACGTCACAGTTGTCAGGGTCTTAGGTCTTTCTGTGTAATCCTCAGCAAAGGGAGGAAGAAAAGAAAGAAAGAGGAGAGAAAAAGAGGAAGAAAGGAGAAAAGAGAAAGGAAGGAAGGACATGAGAAAGTGAGAGAAAAAGAAGGAAACAAAGGGGGTAAGAGAAAGGAAGAAAGAAGGGAAGGAAGGAAAAGATAGAAAACACCAATTAATTTCTTAATAACTCACATTAGCTCATTAAATCTTTTCTTTTCTTTTCTTTTCTTTCTTTCTTTCTTTCTTTTTTTTTTTTTGGATACAGGATCTTACTCTGTAGTCCAGGCTGGTTCTAAACACACTATGCTGGTCTTGAATTTATAGCAGTCCTCCTGCCTCAGCCTCCCAAGTACTGGGATTACAGGTTGCTGCCACCATACTAGCTTATGCGGTGCTGGGAAACTGAACCCAGCACCTTGTACTTGCTAGGCAAGTGCTCTAGCCACTATACAATTCTTCCAGCCCCAGCTCATTAAGTCTTCATGCAAGGTGGGAATGGGTAGACGGAAGGATAAACTGTGACTAGCTTGCACACCAGGTTCAATGATGTCCTTGCCAGTTTGAGGAGACACTGCCCTACATAGCAGAGTGGCAAAGCGCACAGACGCAGCTGTAACACACTGCCCACTCTCAGAGTGGGAGAGACCCAGGATCACGCCCTGACAGTGACAAGGGTCTCCAGGAGGAAAGTAGAGATTTCCGAAATACCAGGTGGCCCCGTGGACTTTGCATGGATGGGGCCATGGAGCGGGCCACTTGGGTGAGCCCCCAGGTACAGTGTGTTTTGGCTTAAGCAAAATTTAACTCTTGGACTATAACTTGCTGATTTTGAAATTTGTGATTTCTATCCTATTTCCTTTCAAAAGAATCTGAGGCATTTAAAGTATATATTAAATAGAACTTAAAGCTGGGACACAGAAGAGGAACCAGAAAAAAAAAAAAAAAAGGTGCACGTCTCTTGAGATGAGCTGATTTTTGAGGTTGGGTCCTAATTTGGCTGTAAGTTTCCTGGCAGCCAAGTTGAAAAGGGAAGCCCTGAGATGTGTGGTTTGTGATGTCTGGTGACTAGAGAGATGTTTACTTGACTGGAAAGACGAGCTCGTGGTTGGATTTCATTGTAAAGGGAAATGTTTTGTGTGGGGAGTCTTCTCCGTAATTCCTACCTTAGTCCAGATCCTCCAAGAAGCTGACCTCAAGAGAAGATAAGACATGCACAAATTTTTTGGTGTAGGTGCTAGGGATGGAACCCAGGGCCTTTGCACTGAATCTTAACCCCTAACCACTCTTTGGTTTAATTTTGAAACAAGGTCTTGATAGGTCTCTAAGTTGCCCATAGGCTTAAACTTGCAATTCTCCTGCCTCAGCCTCCCAGAGTGCTGGGCCTCAGGCCCAGCTAAGGATTTATTTCAGATGTGCAAGGATTTATCTAAGAAAACACCTGCAGAACAGAAAATGAGGAGGGAGCTGAGAGGGTGAGCTTCCTGGCAGTGATGGACATCCAGCCCCTGGGCGGGAGAAAGGGAAGCAGAGCTGGGCAGCCGTGTCTTAGACTGACAGGAAGCCTGGGTGCACACAGCATGGAGACACCAAGCAAAAGGATGATGGGTGTTCCAGGTCGGACGGAGCAGGGTGGTGGGAGATTTCGTCATGCTTTTGAGAACAGCAAGCAATTCAAAACTTACGAATCGTGTCTCTTTCTACAATCTTCCATCTCGTATTTTGAGACCACCGATAAGGAAGGGACTACTAGTTTCTCAAAGAACACAAAAGTGCTGACCAGTGTACTGTCTGCCGGCTCTATGCTGGTTACCTCTCGGGGCACAGCTTGAAATTCCTAGAAGGGCCAAAGACCTTTTCAAGGGAAAGAGAGGCAGGGCAGGACTGAGGCCAGGGGAGCTGAGCTCAAGCTTCTGGGTTCAAATCCTTCCCTCTCTTTCTTCCAGATGCCGAGCTAGACCTCCAGAGGAGTGTGCAGGCTGTGCTCCGGGAGCTCAGCACCCAGACCCCAGCCCTGCAGAGCAATCAGAGTAAGCACCGGTGAGGGACAGCCAGCCCCTCTGTCCCCTCCACCACAGGCCTCCAACCCAGCCTATTCTTTTGGGAAAGATCCCAGCCTAGAGCCGTCCAGTCCCTGCCTTCTGCTAGGAATTTCTGCAGTCTTCAAAGCTAGCAAGGCCTCTGTGATCCTGGTTGCAACCTTCCCAGCAACTGCGGCAGAGACACTGTGGACTGCCTCCCTCCCTCCCTTCCTCCGTTCTTTCATTCCTTCCTTCCTTCCCTCTCCCCTCCCCCTCTGTTTCTTTTTTTTGAAACAGGCTCTCTCTCTATAGTCCAGGCTGAACTTACTATGTAGGGAACTCATGGAAAATCCTCCTGCCTCAGCCTCTTGAATGTTAGATTAGAGAGGCATGCCTCACCATGCCTAGGTCTATTCTCTTTCTTAATTGCTTTCCCCAGCTCCACTTCCAAACGAAAGTCCCTTCTAGGCCTACAGAACTGCTCTGTGGTCCACAGTCACACACCTGTCCCCACTGTGTCCCCTCCCCCTCGATTCTGCCCTGGGGACTCAGTGTCCACAAAGGGCTGTGGAACAGAACGGTCCCAGAGGGGAGGAGCCAGCTCTTGTGCACCCGGAGCCCAGCACTGGCCGTGGGGTCACCTGTGGCTGAGCCAAGTTGCAGTCTAGGGCCCAGGGTGCGAATCCCTGCTTACCTGGTCTTGCCGGCTACCCTTGCCCTGGCCAGGCATGTGGAGATGGTCCCTGCACAAGAAGGTGGAGCGGGACCCGGGGAGGAGCCCAGTGCTGGTCCGCATTCTGCTCAAGGAGCTGGAGAAGGTGGGTGCTTGACTTCAGGGGGGCGAGCAGGGATGAGGGGAAGGAGGGTGTGAAGGGGAAAGGGAAGTAAAAATGATTGGGAGGGGCAAATGTGTGCCCGTTCCCCCAGTGGGATGGTATTGTGCACTGCAAACACGTACTAATGTCGGAGCTGAGTGGAGGAAGTGAACAGGGACTTTTGGGACTGGCGAGATGCTGACGTGGGGGTTAGAGTGGGAGGGTGAGTGGACGTGATCATGTGTATGTGTGTATGGTAATACCACAGTGGACCCCATTAATTTGGACAATCAATATGTGTCAAAATTGTAATAATAATTTCAAACTTTTTTTTTTAAGACAGGCCCACTTTAGGGCTTTAGGCTTAGTGGCAGCTGCTCTGTGTTCCCAGCCTTGGGTCACATGTTTGATGTTTTTATCATATACATCTCTCCCCTACATTTTTTTAAACATAAACTACGTTTTCTTTGCATTAACTCTCACGACTTTACTTGAATCAGCATATTTTCAAAAGAAACCACATGTCATGGTCATAAATGGAAAACTCGAGTCAGAAACAGACACCTCCAAATATGTGCACGTGACCACATGAGTTTTTCAAAATTATCCTGGTGCCATGTAAAACCAGCATGTGCACTACTTCGTGTTCTGCATGTGACTATTGGGGAAACGTCGCACTCAAGGGAGGCCCCCAGGTTGTCCCTGCCAGCTCCTGCCCTGAGTGGTGCTGGCCCGCCTTCCAGGGGATCCCTTGAAAGCCCCTCGGGGTGCCCACCCCGCCATGTCCTGCCCTAGTGTCAGGGCAGACCGGAGCCCTTGGTAGAAGGGAGTGCACCTCTGTCCTCTTCTGCCACCCCCAGCCCTAACCATGTCCCGTTGGCATGTGGTGAGCTCCCATGCCCAGCCCAATGTTGGTAACGGATCTCCTGTTTCCTAGGCAGAGAAAGAGGGTGTCCGGCATGTCATCGTGCCCCTGCTGCACACCCTGATGGACGTGCTCACTAAGGTGAGCTGGGGGTCACCTGCGGGAAGTGGGGACCTACGGTCCTCTCTAGGATGCCTGCTGCCGGCTCCAGCTCTGCCCTGAGAGAGTAGAGGGGATACTGAGGCAGCGTGGAGAACGTGCAGGGAGCCTGGCCCGGCAGGATGAGGTCTCCGGGCTCATTTTGTATGTAAACATCATTGCTGTTATGTAGAGAAGAGACATAGGAGAACCACTTATCTTTTTTTCTTTTCTTCTTTCTCCTCCCCCACCCCGGGAATCGAGCCCAGTGCCCTCATGCTAAGTTACCTATTTTTATTTTTGATTTCGAAGTGGAGTCTCACTAAGTCATTAAGTTGCCCAGCCTGGGCTCAAACTTGTGATCCTCCTGCCTCAGCCTCCCAGAGTGCTGGGGTTACAGTCATGTAGCACCAAGCCCGGTTGAAAACCATTTCTTAATGTACTGGGGAAAGTAATGGGGAATGTGTGTGGTCTCTGGGCCTGGAAGTGGGTAGTGAGGAAGAGGAGCACCTGGGGTCAGGGTCGGGCCTGGCTCCCACCAAGGCCAAGGGCACTGAGCTGGAGGAGAGGCAGGGGAGGCAGGAGAGGCCTGGGTGCTGGGGAGCTTCGCCTGCCTGCAGAGGAGGGGCACAGGAGATGAGGAGCGACTCCCTGGTTCTGCACCCTGGCGCAGGGAATGCGGGGACTGGCTGGCAGAGCGCCAAGCAGTGAATCTCCACCTTGGTGAGACGGGGTGGGACACCCAAGGCTCCCCAGTGTGGGGAGGAGTGGCTGGGTCTGGGAAAGAGCCTCGCGCTGAGTCTGCCTGTCAGGCCCCAACTTCCTCCCAGCCCGCCCACGACCCTTCCTACCTCGGGCCTCACTCATCCCTCTCACCCAGGCCACGGGCGTCGCGGAAGAGCTCCACCAGAGGGCCTACGCTCTGTGCACCAGGCTGCTGACCCTGCCCACCCCCTACTGCACAGTTGCCTTGGACTGTGCCATAAGACTGAAGACGGAGACGGCCGTCCCAGGTGAGAGCCCTGGGCCTTCTGGTGCCCTTTTCTCCAGGAAGTCAGGGAGCTCAAACGCCTCAGCACCTTCATGGATGGTGAGGAATGGGAATCAGAGCCTGAGGTGGATCGGCCAGCTTGATCTGGTTTCCAGGGACGCTGTACCAAAGGACGGTCATTGCCGAACAGAACTTGATGAGTGAACTGTATCCCTACCAGGAGAGGTGAGTGGCCCCAGGATGTTTGATTCTCTCCCCTGACCCCAGAAGGGTTTGGGGCTTGTGTGACCGCTCACTGGCAGGTGGAAGAAGAGGGAGGCTGGACTGGGAAGCGCCCCAGCAACTTTACAGCCATGACACCTGCATGTCAGCGGGGTGAACTCGCAGTTCCTGGGTGGCTGGGCCATATCTTTTCCAGAGACCACGGCAGGGACAGGCTTTTCTGTCAGGCTGGACTCAGGCTATCCCCCTCGCTCGCGGAGGGGGCGCCTGGCCCTGGGCCACCCTGCCGCTCTGCTCTTGCCTCTCCATCATGCCCTTGGCTACGAGGCAGCATCAAGCCAACTAGGCAGCTGGAGGTGGCTCGGGACAGCCGCCTCGCGGGGGTGGAGATGAGCTCGAGCTACAGACACGCAGTGCAGTCTGGGTGCTTTTATCTCGGTGTGCGTGGGCCTTTAGACAGAGGGATGTCCATGTTGGGGAGGCCCTTGATGGAGTTTGGGGCGCATGACCCCTTCATTGCAGGTACCTTTGGTGACCTGGACCTGAAAGGTACACCTTGATTTTGAGGCTCGGGGCACTGTGTTAGGAAGGGTGCGGGGAGGGGAAGGGACTTGGGGAGGCCACGCAGCTGTGTGAGGAGGAGAGGGTGGGTGAGGCTGGCTGGCTGTTGTGGGAGGAGAGACGGAGTCCAGCGTTCAGAGCTCCAGTTCTGCAGGCATGGATTGAGGGCCCCTCCCAGGGGGTAGCATGGCCCTGATGAGGATGCCGGCAGGGGGTGCAGGAGGTGGGTTGGCACTTCCCTAGACACAGGACTAAGCTCAAGCCTCTATGTGGAGCCTCTCTCTGAGGGGACTCAAGTGGCCCTCTAGAACGGCTGTTTGGCACAGCCCCCTCACTCCCAGTTGTCCCGCCTCCCCTTTCCCTGCCTGTAGAGTGTTCCTCTTCGTGGATCCTGAGCTGGTATCTGCCTCGGTGTGCAGTGCTTTGCTGCTGGAGATCCAGGCGGCTGAGGAGCAGCAGACGCCTGAGGCCTGCATGCGCCACGTGATCTTCCACGCCCTGCAGGCGGCGCTGGGAGACGCCTGCCAAGCGGGGGCGCTGCACAGGAAGCTGCTGGTAATGGACACCCAGGCCCTGCCATCCTCACCGATCACCCACCGTCCTCTTCCTGCTTCTGTTTCATGTCCCCTTCCCACTCCCATAAATCGAAACTGACACACATTTACTGCTTTCATTAATCTGAAAACATGCAGATAAGCTACAGAAGAAAATAATCGCTCACATCTCCTTAATCACATGACATGGTGGATAACAGCCACAGTTCATTTGCTTTCTGTGGTGTTCCAGGCACCGTGTTTAACACTTCACATCTGTCCCATTTTGAACTTCTCCACACTGGGACATGGGACAATCATCCTTTGCATTTACTGATAGGGAAACTATGGCACAGAGAAATTGCCAATCTACTCATGATCACAGATACAAAGGGAGGGAGCCAGGATTGAACCCCGGTCTATCTGATGACAAGCTTGAGTTCAGCTGCCTCCCAGCCCCACTCTTAGTCCATTTTAACAAATTGAGATATCAAATTCTGCCATGTGTCATGCATACGTATGTGTCCATTCCTGTATTTACTCCTCTGTGCCATTGATAACATGCCTTGTGGAAATATGTTTTTTGAAAAAAATGTGCTTCCAATGGTGGCGTATATCCTCTCCTGTGCACGTGCTGGTGTGTTTGACATCCTGCACTGCTGTGTGGGGCCTGGGACTTCCCAACACATTTCCTACTTTTTCTGATTTGGTCTCACCTCCCACATATGGCCCAAAAAATAGAGTAGGGTGGAGATTTTCTGGTCTAGAGTTGGCAGCAGAAGCTGGACTTCTCAGGTGGGAGAGGATGGCTTTAAGTTGGGGCAGCCCATTACAGGGTGGCAGGGAAAACAGACGTGGGGTCCAGAGGCTTCAAAGGGTAGCCTGGCATGCGGTAGGGGAACAGGGCTGAGGGACAGGGTCTCTGGGCTGGGTGGCACTGCTCACTTGGCACTTGGCATAGGAACTGGGACAGGTGAGTGTCAGTCCAAGACCCAGGCTTCGCGTCGCTCCCCACAGACAAGTTCCCTCCGTGTCTTGGAGCGCTATTTCCATGCCGTGGTCGCAGCTGTGGAGCAAGTGGCAAGCGAGGCCAGCCCGAGCCGCACGGGACACCTGGAGAGGATGGAGGAGATCTACTGCTCGCTGCTGGGGCCCGAGGTGGCTGCGAGGGGGTGCTGCGGCGGTAAGTGGCAGGTAACTGGACCGAGACTTGCCAAGGGGCCGGCTGGGACAGCGGACTGCAGGAAAGGCCACGGAACAGCACTGTGGTTATCAAAAATTTGGTCCTGATAGCCTATACCTATAGACCATCTACTATACCCAAAGCTGGGTTTACATATGTTTAAATATATGAGACATATCAAATCGATGAATTTTTACAGCAAACTTAGGAAATACAAACTATCATTACCCTTGTTTTACAGAGGTTAAAACCAAGTTAGAAAGAAGTTAACAATCTTGCCTAAGATAGTTCATCTAGTAAGTGGCAGAGCCAAGATTCAACTCCAGGCTGTAGGTCTACACCTATGGTCTCCTGTAGTCACCTGTGATCACCAGAAGATCCCCTACAGAGGACCTAAGGCAGAAGATGATGTAACACCATTTATATGTGGTGTCAGGGAGCCTTATTCTGCACACTTCCTATTTTTCTGTTTATAAGATAACACCATACTGTGATGGGAGGAAGCGCCAAGGGCAGAGAGATCCAAAAGAGCCTGGAGAAACCCCAGATAGGTGTTTACTGGCTGCTGTGGTGTGATTCTGATGTGCATCCTCTTGCACGGTCACCCAGAGTAGCCATGGAACATGTCAACCTTCATCCTGACCACTGTGTGCCTATCGCGACAGGGCAAAGGGTAAAGGGCTGGAAACCATGGGCAGACGTCACTGAGCCAGCCCTGAGGCTTGAACTTGGCTTCCCGGTGTAGGCAGAGGCTGCCGGAGCCCGGGTGAGGCAGGAAAAACACCCTTGCCTGGAATCCATCATCATCGTGGTTTGCTGTCCTTTGCTTGGCTTTAAAACTCTAAACTGCCTCTGATGACCACATAGCAGTGGCTGCTCAGGATGCCTCCCTCCTCCCAAAGCTGGAGCGAACCCTGGGGACATCCCATGGGTACCACTTGGTGACACTTAGCAGTAACTGCTAAGGACCTGGCAAGACCATCTGGGCCACCCCCACCCTCCAAGCCACCTCCAGGGCACCTGTTTCTGACACAGACTTGTCCTGTGATCCTATTGACCAGGCAGGACCCCTGTTGACTACCCGCAGCTATAGAGGCAGAATGGGACAGTGGTTGTAAGCACCGTATCATCGGTGAGAGCCAGTGGCTCAGGCCCAAATCTTGGCTCTGCCAACTACTGTGTGACCTTAGCCCATTTAGTTAACCTCTCTGTACCCAAGCTCCTTCCTGTAAATTGAGGATGGTCTTGGTACCTGTCCCCCAGGTAACTGAGAAATGATGACCGTGCCTGCCAGGTAAGTAGAAGAGTGCCAGGCAGGTAGGAAGCACGTAGTGAACTTCTCCCCTGAGGAAGTCACAGGTGCAGGGGGGTTAAACAGTTGGGACTGTTCAGGATAAGCTGATCAGGATAGGTGGGAAAAAAAACTCCTCCTCAGGCCCAGACAGGAGCCAGAGAGGGTGTCTGCTACTCCTTAGGCCCCTATGCAGAAGCTGGACGAGGAAGGAGAAAGAGCAGAGGAGAAACCTACAGCCTTCTTCTCGTGGTCCCCACAGCCTGCTTTTTCTTCAGGTGACCCTCTCCGAGACCGGCTGCCAAGCATCCCCCTGCCCGGCCCCTGCATCACCTTCCACCTGTGGACCGACCTGGAGCAGCTCTGTATGTGTGTGTGTGCGCATGTGTGCATGCACGTGCAGGCACCCATGCCTTTGTGTGCCTGTGGGTGCTTCTGCGTGTCTGTGTTTGCTCTTTGTTCTTCCCTAGCTTGTTCCATATGTCTGGAAGAAGGACAGACGTTCTCTATGTCAGGATAGCTCAGTGCATTAGCCACTGGTTTCATGCACCTAGACCCTTCCACAAGGCCGTGATCAGGCCAACAGTGTCCCCAAAGGGAGGCAAGCACATAACCTCATGGTTCCTACAACTGCAGGGAGTCTTTCAGAGAGACTCACTTGCCTGAAGTGTCCCCTCCACCGTGGTGTCCTGACCCTTGGCTTTTCTCATGAAAGTGAGGGAGGTCAAGAGCAGAGGTCACAGTGAGAAGTGCTGGCCCAGGGAACTGGGTTCAAATCCTGACAGCTCCTTTGGCACACTGGGTCACACTAGGTGGACTTGGTTCGCCCTGTGTACCTTAGTTTCCTCATATGTGATAAAATAGAGGTGGGAGCTGGGCCCCGCGGCGCAGGCCTGCAATCCTAATGCTTTAAGAGGCTAAGGCAGGAAGGTCACAGGCAGAGTTCAGACTAGCAACTTGGCAATTTAGCAAAACTGTCTCAGATGTTGAAAATAAAGAATGGGCAGGGGATGTAGCTCAATGTTAAAGTCCTGGGCACTATCTCCAGTACCACAAAAATAAATAAATTAATGAATCACACAAAAGTGGATTAGCAAGATCTTAGAAGTCCTCCCTGGAGCTGGTGGTCTGGTACCCCTGCCTCCAGAGGAAGATACAAACAGCCAGAAGCTGGAGGACTCCAGGGTCAGATAAATGTGGGAGGTGCTGGGTTAAGTTGATTTTGGTGCAGAACTGCTCAGAGCCTTCAGGGTATTTATTAAAAAGAAGTGGCAGGAGTGCATGGGGCTCTGAATCTCTGTTGACTACAGGCCCTTGGTTCCTTGGTAGAATGTCAGGTGGGGCTTCTTTTCAAGTGAACAGTGTTTGAGCCACACCAAGTGCAGGCTTTTGGGGGAGGGGCCCTGCCAGCATCAGGGGCCCTCTGTACCCTGATGGGCCCCCTCTTCTCCCACCCCAGGGAAGGAACTGGTGCTCTTCCTGCGCCCGAGATCCCAGCTACGCCTGAGTGCTGACTTGGAGGCCTTGGACCTGCAGGGCCTTGGACCAGATCAGGACTTGGCCCGGGTGTCTGTGCTCTCCACAGACAGCGGCATTGAGCGGGACCTTCCTTTGGGGGCCGAGGAACCCCCTGCCCTCAGCAGCCCTGAGACGGAGCGAGCCGGGTTGCAGCGCAAAGGGGGAATTAAGAAGCGTGTGTGGCCTCCGGACTTCTTGATGCCTGGCAGCTGGGATGGGCCCCCGGGGCTGCACCGGAGGACGGGCAGGCCCAGTGGGGATGGGGAGCTGCTGCCTGGGGTCTCCCGGGTGCACACAGCCCGGGTGCTGGTGCTAGGAGATGACAGGATGCTGGGACGCCTGGCCCAGGCCTACCACAGACTCAGGTAGGGCACCGGAGGAGGCTGGGGGTGGGGAGGTCAGAGGCACAGGTCGGCTGGTATGGGCCTGTGAAAGATCAGAGAGCAGGAACAGGGTCAGAAGGAGAAGCCAGAGTGGGACCTGGAGAGACACCGTGCAGTCCGTCCACCAGGGCATGGCTGTCCCAGCCTCCTCACCACCCTGACTGAGAGTCACGACAGTGCCCATCTTACAGATGAGCAAGCAGAAATGGTGTAACTGGCCAAAAAGTCAAGAGATAACAAATAGTAGAGCCAAGTCTGTTTGACTGCTCTTACCCAGTGTGCTTTGCTGCCTGTTGCCAGGAAACGGGAGACCCAGAAGTTCTGCCTCACCCCCAGACTCAGCCTGCAGCTCTACTACATCCCTGTGCTGGCACCGGAGGTGACTGGACAGGGGAGGGTCAGGGGGACTGCGGGGAAGGAGGAGGCAGGAGCAGAGGGTCCCAGCAGAGAAGGAAATGCTAGTCAGGGCCACCCCGGCAGCCTGGCACCCCTCAGTCCAGGGATCAGAGTCGCCATCCTTACAGTATGGGGTGGGAGTCTTCTGATTTGGAAGCCACTCAAAAGTGAGAGCTCAGGAGTCTGCATGTGGCCAGAGATAAGTTCTCCCACAGTGACTGTCTGTCTGTTGCTGGCTTTTGGGGTTGTCGTTTTGTTTTCTAAACTTCTCACAAGTGGGATGGCTGGCTGTCTCTCTGCGCACGTGCACACCCACACATTTCTGGAATCACAGAAAGTCATTTGAGTCAGAGGAAGCTCAGAGGTCTAAATGGGAGATGGGGCTGCACCTGCAGTTTCTACTTCCTGCTGCACGCTTTGAGTCCTGTGGAGAGCAGTCCCCTCGAGGTGACACTTCCCTCTCTCCCTCGAAGGCTAGAGCTCACGTCTCAGCATCTGGTCAGGGGCTATCAGCGAAGGCTCTTCCTGCTTCTCCTAGGTTTAGGAAACAGAGCACGAATTTGCCTTCTTGCAGTGCAGAAATCGAGGCCCCAAAAGACAGATGATTTGATCACATTCACACAGCATAGGCCATGGAACCTGGGGTCCCCTGACTGGGAACAGTAGGCCTGAAGATTCTGCCCCATCTCCTTATCCTCAGGAGCCTGTAGCATCCAGGCCACCGCAGCTGGGAGAACTGGCCGCTTTTCTGGGCCGCGCCGACCCGTGGTATGAGAGCACCATCAACAACCTGGGTCCCGCCATCCACAAGCTGGCTGAGATGGTAGGCGGGGAGCGACTGGAGTCTGGGACCAGAAGGAACCCAGGCGGGTGGGTGGGAGGAGACCCTTTACAGGTCAACACACTTGACCCTGGACCTCAGGAGTCAATGGGGCAGCCAGTGACTTGGGCATACTGGGAGCCCTCAGCAGGCTCTTCCTTGGGACCAGAGCACTGCGGAAGAGGCAGAATAAACTATTCTTTAATAAGCATGCAGGCCTGACTGGGTCCTTTCGTAAGCTTCCTGGCTCCTTTTGCTGCCTTCTCTGAGCACCGACTCGTGCCATGCACTCACGCAAGGGGGCATGGGCATGTAATTCTCCTGGCAGCCTTAGCTGGCAGCAACTCTTGCGGCTGCTGTTGCCATAACCCCTTTTTACAAATCAAGAAGCCAAGGCACATCGGTAATATTCTCTCAATAGTGGGTTCAAAAAGGCCTCCATCCATTCAGAATCATACCTTTCTACTGTCAGAAGCACCAAAGACATTTTTTCCCCATCAATACTTTGTAATTTTCCTATCGGCTTTTTGACTTAAAAATTGAACGTGTTTGTGCAGTCAGGCAAGGCACTTTGATTCTTTATGGAGTTACGTTTTGGAAGGCAATCTCCATTCCAAGATTAAATATTCACTGTTGATTTGTTCAGCCTCCTTTAGTGCTTGGATTTTTTACATTTGCATAATTAGCCCATCTGTAATTAATTTCAGTGTTTCGTGTGAGGCATTTGTTTCTTCTGAAGCTCTAGACAGTTGTCCTAAAGCTGTTCACTGCATCAGCCGCTTTGCCTCATCCTTCTGATAGGCTGCTTTTATCACCTACAAAACTCTCACATGTGCTGTTTTCTGGATACCTATTCTCCCTCAATAATCTATAAAGTTCTGTGGAAATGAGTATATTTATATTTTTGGCAGAGTAAATTTACATCACTGCTTTTCTTTTACCCAAATTTTCAGAATATGCTTGTTTATCTAGATGTTAGAATTGTATATGAAGCCAGGCTTGGGGGTCACAGGTTTTTTAATCCTAGCACTATGGGAAGCTGAGGCAGGAGGATCGCAAATTTGAGCCTAGCTTTGTCTCAAAATAAAAAGTACGAAAAAGAGGCAGGTGGTAAACTCAGTGTGGACACTCTGGGTTTAATCACAAGTATCACCAAAAAGTACACTTCAAATAGTTTTTTATCTAATGTTTTATTTCTTTGTGGATTTTGTTTAAATTTGGAGGAGAATTAGCATTTTTAGCATATTTACTTTCCTTCTCTAGGAAAAAGAAATAATTCTTCATTTATGAATGTCTTCTTAGACACCCCTCAGCGTAACTGTGTCTTTCTTGCTATTTCTTGGTGTTGTGAGTGATATTCTTCTCCCAGTGCTGCTAGTTTAAAAGAAGCTACTGACCTGTTAAAAAAATTATTTATTTTAGCTTTTAAAAATTGTGGAGGAAAAGCCCACACAACATAAAATTCACCATCATTTATCCATTTATTTTTAAACTTGCTTCTGTACTGAGTTCTCCATTTTTGCTTTATCACTTGATTTATTGTGTTGTCATATATATTTTATTTAATAATTTGGGGTGCATGTTTCTTGAATTATATCTCATTTAAGGATGTCTGTGCATACACACAGAAGACTGTTTAGCTGGCTATTAAAATACTTGTTCCTTAAATCTTGGAGGAGGCTACAGGAGGCAAATTTGGTACAGGTCTCGTTGGTCCTCCTCTGTGGGTGGCTCTTTTGCTGCTGGGCCATGTAGAAGACTTAGGGTTTTTTCCTCTCTACCTTTATTCCCTTTATAATTAACAATTGGCATAGCCCTTATGCTCACTTCAAAAGGAGAATTAAAAATTGTGTACAATGACAGCATTTTCAGAATAAGTTCATAGTTACTCAGCATAGCCTTTTTGAAGGGAATATTTCAATACATCATATGTGAAAGTCAGAGAGATTTTTATGAGATTAGATATAAACTGGATGAGAGAAAAAAAAAATCTAAGCTTCTTTCCAGCTCTAACACTACAGGTTGAACATCCCTAATTTAGAAAAAATCTGAAATGTGAAATGCTCCAAAATCCAAAACTTTCTAACATCATCGTGATGCCCCAAGTAGAAAATGTCAAAATCAGAAATGCTACACCAAACCCTCTTGTGACAGGTCACAGTCAAAATGCAGGTAAAATAACAAGCATTGCATTAAATTATCTTTAGGATATGTGTATAAAGTATATGTCAAAAAATGAGTTTCATTTTTAGACTTGGGCCCCATCACAAGATTACTGTCTATGTGCAAATATTTTTAAATGCAAGACACACCCCCCCCGGAATTAGTAATATTACTGGTTCCAAGCATTCAGCTATGGGATATTCAACCTGTTTCACCTTCTGTGTATCTGTGTAGATGCTCTTTTCTGTTTGCCCGAACACCCCAGTCATTGTGCTTTATGATCATACGGGGCCAGGGACAACATGGAAGACAAAACATTAAGCTCATTCCCATATAACACGGAGACATTGATTACTTTATGAATTGATCCAGAGACCCCCAGAGCTAAAATAGACATCAGATCAGCTTTATACACATGGGTGCTTAATACACCTTTGTGGAATCAAAAATGAATCAGGTTGCCCGGAAAGATGGAGCTCTGGACAGGTGAGCAGAGTTTGGAGCGTGTTGAAAGACCAGCTGGGTTTGTGCATCACAAAGAATATACAATGGCTTTGGAGTTTCTATGAAGAAAATGGTGCCTCTCACAGCAACCTGGAGGTAGGTGGCTGAAGATACTCTGGTCTCCCTTACAGCCTCCCTGCCTGGACACATCCCGGACCGTGGACCCCTTCCTCCTGGATGTCATCACCTATTACGTTCGCATGGGCACCCAACCCATCTATTTCCAGATCTACGCAGTCAAGGTAAGCCTTCCCCTAGGGGCCTCAGTGGCACCATGCCAGCCTGCTGGACCTGAAGAGCCCACAAACTACAGGGCTGCATCTGGGAAAATACTGGTCACCAGGCTGTGAATCATGAACACACCCAGATGCTCTTGGTTCCTCAGTTTATCTTCTTGGTCTCTCGGCGTATTAGATGTTTTTAACTCAAAAACGAAACAGAGGACTGGAAACTACAGGCGGGCCGCTCTCAACTTTGTTTTGAAGTTTCTGGTCACAAATCCTGAGCACTCCAAGGCTCTCTCCTCTTCTCTCCCACCCCTCCTCTCCTCCCTCTTGTGGAGGCCTCCAGGCTCCTGCATCGGCTCACATCCGTCATCCTCTGGGGCCTCCCTTCCCTTCCTGCTAGTTGGTCCTCGTCTGGACTATTCTACCTTGACGTGAATTTCCTTCTGCATTCCTTCCCTGTGGTCTCCACTTTAAGCAAAGCCCAAGCCAGTTCAACACTCGCCTGTGCCAAACCTTTTGCTACACTTGTGTTTCTGAGCTCTACCTGGGAAAGTGAATCTGAGGCCTTTTTGACTTGACATCTCTACAGTCCCGGTGTTCACCCTCATCTGGGCCCATTAGGGAGCTCCCTTGGCAAGCCTCCTCTTCCCCTGGGACAATAGCTGTTTGAATCTTCACCATTTTCCTCAAGCACCTCCCTTCAGCAAATAACTTTTTCACTCATCCCCCTTTAGAAGAAGAAAAACAGAAGCTGTTTATCCCCCCTCTCAAAAACTTCCTATCCATCCCCAGAGAGTGTTGGTACCCACTACAATCGTCACAGACTCTCCTCTGGTGGGCATGGACCTCGTCTGATGGAGGACCAACCCCTCCATCAAGGCTACCTGCCTCCTCCTAGGTCTTTCTCCTTGGTCATATGTTCTCACCTGTCCCTCCCCACTCTTGGTTAGCCAAAGTTAACAACTTTTTTTAGCCTGTGCAGTTTTCATTTGTTTTTCCCTTAAGCATATGTACAGCAACCAGGATTGGAAGGCATGAACCCCAAGGGTCAGACTTTTCCCTCTTTATTCGTACTGGGGCTCCATCCCTTTGCTGGCATGAAGCGGTGGCAGAGAACTTGGCTCTTTAAATCTTGTGGTTCCCAAGACCCAGCTCTTATTGGCTGCTACAGGTAGGAAGGGGCTGTTTTAGAAGACTGGTTTATTCCTCCTTTGCTCTTAGATTGACTGGCCTCTTCTGAACACTGTCACTTTCTTAATGGTCTTAGTCAATTTCTCATTGCTGGCCGTCATCTTCTGCATCAAATCCCAGAAGGAGAGGTTTATTGTCACTCACGATTTACAGGTCCCCATTCATTCTTAGCCAGCTGGCAATGGAGGAGGGCTGAGGTGGGAGAAAGCTGTTCACAGCATGTCAGCAGGAAGCAGAGAGAGCAAGGGGAGGAGCAGGGGACAAGGAATAACCTTCCAAGCCACGCCCCCAGCAACCTTCCTCCAAGCAGGCCCCACCTTCTGAAGCTCAAGAGGCCAATAATGGATCAACCCACCTTATCCAGGCAAACTCCACGATGCAATCCCCTTCCAAACACACAGCAACAGGCAACGGGCAGTGTAGAATACTTCGCATTCTATTTTTGTTTCTTCAGTCAAGAATAAATATGATTTGGGGCTAGGGGTATAGCTCAGTGATTAGAGCACTTGCCTACCACTTTCTGGGGTTCATCCCCCAGCACCACATAGTAGTTGGGCATGGTGGTGTACACCTGTAATCCCAGTACAGGGAGGCTGAGGCAGGAGTTTTGTGAGTTAGAGGCCTATACCCTAGGCTACAGAGTGAGACTCTGTCTCTAAAAAAGAAAGAAAGAAAAGGAAGAGAATAATTCTGTTTTAACTTAAATAAGAATATCGTTTGTACTTTTAAAATGTTATATATACTTGAGGTGTTGAACATGTTTTATAATATGCATATGTTGTGGAATGGGTAAGGCAAGCTAATTAGCATTACTTCACCCATTTGTTTTTTATGGTGAAAATGCAATCTACTTTCTTAGCAATTTCAAGAATATCATACATTTTTATTAGCTAGAGTCATCAAATGGTACACTGGATCTCTTGAATCTATTGCTATTGAAATTGTGTGTCCTTTGAACACCACCTTCCCAATCTCTCTTCCCTCACAAGTTTTATTTTGAGGAAGATTCTTTTAGTCGCAAATAACAGAAATCTTCAAAATTGGCTTGAGCAAAAAACGACAACTACGGCTTGCGTTGCTGAAGGTCAAGGCTAGTGTGGCCTCTGAGCACTGGCTTTGATGCTCAGCTGCTCCCTCCTCACCCTCCTTCCCCAGCTCACTCTCCTCTCTGCAACAGGCCTGGTTTGGTGACAAGAGGACAGCTAGCAGTTCCAGGTCTATGCCTGTCTGGCTAGGCAGTCCCAGTGGAAGCCTTGTCTTTCTATAGCTGAGGAAGACTGAGACAAGGCTCATAGCCACACCAACGGCCATGACCAGCGAGACGACTCACACGTCCCCTGTGAAGCTGGAGGTGTGGGATCAGCATGGCCCACCATCACCATTTCTCTAGGCCTTGTCTGACCTTCCAATCATGAGCAGGCTGGCTCTTTTACACTTGTTCTTTTTGATGACCTTCAGGTCATCAAGGACAGACATCTCCTGTCCTATCTTGCTAGGCCTCTCCCACTACACCTATTTCCTTTATTTATACAGTTAAATATATGATTGCCATGTTTGTATCACAATTACCAAAGTGAATATATATATATATATATATATATATATATATATATATATATATATGCCCCTTCTTGAGGCTGTCCCTGCCTTGACGTTCGTGCTGCCGTCTCCTAGTCCTCTGCTGGCCTTTCTGACACACTTCCTGTGTTGCACTCAAAAGGGCTTCCTGGCCTTTTCCCCGTCTCGGTCCTCTTCTTCTGGGTGATATTTACTCCAGAGCCTTAGCTTGTGCCATGCTTTTGGCCTGGAATGCTGTCTCTCCCCCACCTCCCATCCTTTCCTTCTCCCCCTACACCCTCTTACAGCCTGCACAAAGCTGCCTTGACCTCCTCCAGACCCCTCATTCCAGCTGGACTAGATGCTTTTACTCTCTGCTCCCATAATGCTCTGGGCACAGTTGTAGTAATGTCTTGCACCAATCTGCGACATATCTGTGGATGTGTATTGCTCCCGCTCAAGCATCCCTCGAACGTCCTGCTCCTAACACAATAACTGTGTGCGTGTGTGTACACATGGCTGTGTAGTATGTATGTGTGACAGCAAATGTTTCACTGTGGTCCTGGGGAATTGGCTGGTGGGGTGGACATACAGTTAGATGCAATGTATGGGAGTAAAACATTCATGACTACACATCTCAGTTCCTCTGCTTGGTGGCTGTGAGGTCAGGGGCACCTCTCCCTTCCTCCCTCCCTCCTTCCCTCCCCCTCTCCCCTCTTCTCTCTCGAATTGATTTTCCACAAGTTTAAAATGGGAATGACAATGTTCACCTGCCATAAGGCACTTTGGCATTTGAATAAGTAGGACAATCTAGCTAGGAGACGGGACAGATGAGGGCAAGGAGGTCGGCACTGACAGGAGCAAGGCAGTGGCAAAGGCCTTGGGGTAGAAGCCAGGTTTGATGCTTGTGACCACGCCCCCCCCCCCCCCCCCATTTGCTTAGCCCTTCAGAGCTTCCCTTTCCAGGCTCTTGTTGTGATGCCTTCCCATGCACTTGCCACAATCACGTGCAATCATGTGTGCGTGCTGAGCACTTACCGGATGATCCAGTGCGGAAGATCTTGACAAAAGCAATTCCTGGGCTCTCCTAGGTCCTGGTCCCTTGTCCCTTCATCCCGTTTCTCCAAAGGTTCGGCCCACTCACAGTCTCACAGCAAACCACTGTCATATTGATTCTGACAAACACACGTTACCCTGGAATGCATCTGGGCTCACCTGCCGCTGAAAACCTAGTCAATATTTGTTGGAGCCTCATTGCCCACTTTGGGGGGAGCTGAAAGTTCAGTAAGCACCTGGAAACTGACTCCTCGCGGCCATCTCTGCCTCTGGTTTCCTGTCTTACTGAATTCTTGTTCTTTACTCTGCATCTTGAGGAAGATCTTTTCTTTTTCGTCTTCCTGATTTTGTCTGAAATGCAAGAGTTATCAGATCCTTTCTTTGAGTTCCAAAATGCAAAATAAAACAAGGAACAAACACAAAATCCTCCCCTCATGGCAAAGAGATTAAGCATCTCACCAGCACAAATCACTTGAGACTAGAGCCTTAGCACCTGTCAAGGCCTTTGAGCCTGCGGTCCCAGGACCTGTAATGGAGCACAGGTCGGTTTGCCCACTTGTTGCAATGAGAAGAAATTGCCACCAGGGGGAGCCATGGGGTTTCTCAGCAGGAGCTGCTAGGGAGAATTACTTTATTTATTTTTGAGACAGGCTCTCACTCTGTAGCCCAGGCTACTCCTAGGGAGAACTATTTTTATTGAGGGATTTGACCTCAGTATGTTGGGTGCTTGGGCTCTGTGCTGGGGATTTGGCAGAGGGCTCCTGACTGCAACACTTTAGATGGGGTGCTGGCGAGAACTACGGGTGGTTCTGCGATGGGGGACCCCAACAATCCCGGGTAAGCTAAGAAATAGGCGGTGGCGGTGTTGCAGGGGTGAAGGGCAGGAGAGGTAGCTGCGCAGGGCCCATTTGTTTTGCTTTTGGGCGTGATCGTGGATGGTCTGGGCTTTGTTTTGGTCCATCACGGTCCCTCAGCAGGCTTGGCTAACAGCGATGGCATCTGTGATGTTGTTCGTGGCCCAGAGGACACATGAGCTTGCCGTAGGAGCCAGACAGCTCTCACCTGTCCTCAAAAAACCCTCGAGCCCCACTTCCAAGCCACATCTGCCATCTCTCGCTTCTGCCTCCTGTGTGGGGTCTAGGGAGGCCCCAGCAGCCTTCCCGCCCTCAGCTCCGGGCCTCCCTGTGCACGCGGAGGAGCCAGGCTGTCCTCTCAGCCCCGCGTGCCTTCCAGTGTCCACAGCAGTGGCACTTCCTCTCCCCGATGTGCACTTTGTCCCCTTCTCCCAATGTTACCAGGTAGTTTGGGGTTTCAATAACAATTTCTTCCACTATTTATAGTTATGTGTTGCTTACAAGGGGGGTGCAGGAATCCGAGAACTCCCATGTTGGGAGACTTTGCCACCGTGAGAACATCAGAGTGTGTGCTCACTCGAATCAGACGGAATGAGAGCCACCGGGCCTGGCCTGCCGTGCACACAAGAGGCTCGGCAAACACGAGCTGCAAGAAACCACTGAGGGCGTAACAGCGCACACTGCTTTTCAGGAAATTGAGGATTTCTTTTTTAATGCAGAATACTCTAAAAGAACAATAAGACTATAGCATAGCAAATACATAGACGGGTAAAATGCTCATGTGTCATCATTGTCAGGTATTGTACTGAGAGCTGTACTGACTATGCTTTGTGTCCGGCAGCGTGGGAGGTTGTGTCTACCAGCGTCACCACACCCATGTGGCAGATGTGCTGTGACATAACTAAGCTCTATTATCATCTTTTTTGGGGGGGAGATACATCCCTAACCCATGTTTTAGTTTTGATTTTGAGACAGGATCTCACTAAGCTACCAAGTTACTCAGGCTGGGCTCAAACTTGTGATCCTCCTGCCTCAGCCTCCCAAAGTGCTAAGTCCATGCCCAGCTAGCTCCATTGTAATCTTACGGGACTCCCGTGTCTGTGCATTCTGTTGCTGACTAAAACATGTTTATATGGTGCATGGCTGAATATTCTCTTGTGATACATATGGATAGATCCAAATCCCAGGGGTTATTTCATGCCGCTGAGAATCGCGCGTTGGCAGGATGGGTTGGGGACACCACTTCTGGACATCCTTGGGCTACGTAGGTAAGAGGAGGATCCACCACTGGCCAGTGAGTCAGCCTTCCAGAAACCTCCTCCCTTCCTCACCTGAGCCTTCCTCTCTCCAGATCTTCAGTGACCTGAGTCAAGACCCTACAGAAGACATTTTCCTCACAGAGCTGAAGGTGAAAATCCAAGACTCCAAATCCCCCAAAGGTGAGCACCTGCTTCCCTCTGCCAGCTCCCATGGCTCAGCCTCCCCTGCCCTCCTCCTCCCATGCCACCCCATCCGATCCTCTGCTGCCCTCAGTGTATCCAGATGGAGGGGTACTTGGTCCGCCTGCGATGGCGCCTTTCCATCCAGGGCGAGCTGGCCCCGTGCCCAGCACAGATTCTCACACACAGTAGACTCCCCTCTTCTCATCTTCCCTCAGAAGGTGCTTCCCCGCGGAGGAGAGGCGTGGCCGAGGGTCCAGGCGCCGAGCTCTCCATCCGCTACCAGAAGGTCCGTGTGCTTGGGCATGGCCAGGAGGCAGCCTAACAGATAGCTGATGGAGCTGGCCCTGGGGACATGCAGGGAGCAGGGAGCCAGGCAGAGCCAAAGGTCACTTCTTCTCTTTCTCAAAGCTGTCACCAGAGTCTCTCAGCCTTTGGAGGGTTTTGTAGGTCGAGGGTGGGGCGGGCTGAGCTTAAGCATAGGCAGGTGGTGAGGTGATTAAAGAAACAAGAGGAGGCTGGGGCACAGCTCGGTAGGTAGAGCACTTGCCTGGCATGCGTGAGGCTCTGGGTTCGATTCCCCAGCACACTGTACCCTCTCGGACTAGGACTATGCCAAGCCTTCTCCACTGGTCCCTTGTCAAAATCAGTGACACAGTCTCAGGCCAGAAAGCGAGGCATGTGGGGACAGGACATATCCTGAGATGTCTCATCTGCTCCTCCATCCTGTACTCCAGGCCTTGCTCAGCCAGCGGTTCCAAGAGATCGCCCTTTCCCTGCGGGCCACTGAGCTGGTCCTGAAGGCCATTCCAGCCAGTGACACTGAAGGTGAGGGGCTGGGCATGCGGAGCAGAGGAAGACAGAAGGGACAAGAAGGGGAGCGTTGGGGAGACAAGAGGGGAGAAGGCTGAGTGAGAGGAGGGGACGCCAGGAGAGTGAGGTCTCACCTCATACTTGCTGTCACAGAACTTGGGCTCAGAGCCAGACCCAATAGACCTGTGATTCTAGCACTCTGGGAGGCTGAGGCAGGGGGATCACAAGTGGGAGCTTAGGCTGGACAACTTAGCAACTTGATGAGGCCCTATCATTTTTTTTAAGGATACAATGAGCTGGGGTGTAGCTCACTATGAGCTTGGGTTCAATCTGTATTACAAACAAACAAACCAAAGAAGGGAAAAGAGGCAACTCAGGCTCGTTTGAACTGAGGCCTGTACTGGCCTGGGTGGCACATGGTCCCAGCCCCAGGTGGCGCACTGTCAAGTTGCCCAGACTCCAGCTTAGGCCTCAGGACTCGACCTCTGCGACCTTAAGGCAGAGGGACACAGGGCAAGGGACTGCTGATGACTTCCTGCTCCGAACTGCGCCTGCAGGACCAGGTGCGTTCTGAAAATTCTGGATTTTGAAAATTTTTCTAAAAAGGAAAGAAAAGACAGAAAAGATGCAAAATATTCCAATGTATGTGCATATAGTAAACTATGCATATGAGCTGTCCCTGGGAGTCCCTAGTCTCCCAGGGTAAGGTAATGGACACTAGGTGGATCAGCAACCATTGCACACATTGGCCACAGGCCAGCAGAGCTCCGGGTAAAACCTGTGAACTCTTTGAAGCACATAACTCTGTCCAGTAGCTATTACTATATTAGCCACTTGTCACTGGAGAGGAAATTTACCCACCGCCATCTCTGTGAGGAAGCGTAGGAAGTGGGGTTCCTGCCCCAGCCTCCTCACCACTGCCCCACGTTGCCTCCGTAGAGCTGCCAGCTCTCAGCACCCCGACTTCAGGGACATGCCCCACACAGGCTTCTAGAAGGTTCTCCCTGAGTAGACAAGAAAGTTTACCAGGCAGAAATCTGTGTCTCATTCATCACCTTACCCCATGCCCAGCTCAGGTTCTCACATGTAGCAGACACTCAGCGAACACCTGCTGCATAAATAAGGGTTGTTTCACACTCCCAAACTTGCTTTAAAAAAATGAATGAGTGAATTTGGAATATTTTAGAAGAAATGCCAAACAGAAATGCACATTACAGGCAGGAATGCTTATGAGGAAGCCGACTCTGATTCCTTCTCTCCTCGGTGACTCTGTTTCTAAAATTCTTTGAGGCGTTGCTACCATCCCATCAGTCGCCTCCCTATTGGCAATGCATTTATGTACCTTGGTATTTTTTTAAAAAATGAGACGAAGTCTCCCTATTTGGCTAGGCTGGTCTCAAACTTGCGATCCTCCTGCCTCAGGCTCCCCAGTAGCTGTGACTACAAGCATGTGTCACTGTGCGTGGTGATGTGTTTGTGAAACAGCATCAGCGTTCCACAGTTTTCTTGTTTGGGCCGTAAGAAAAAATTCAAGAAACGGTTCCACTTTCTGATAAAAATTGCTCCCGGGTGAGTTGAAGTTTTGGATGACTTTCCTTTACTTATTGCTACTCAACACCACACACACACACACACACACACACACACACACACACACACACACACAAACCAAAAAACAAAAATCAAAAAAAAAAAAAACAAGTACTTTTGTGATTGGTGCATACCTTACAGGCAGTCATAGTCAGTGCATCAAGAGGGCAGGTCACAGAGTCCTCAGGCAGAGTTCCATTTGCCATCTCTATAACCTTTGTATGAAAAAAATCCAAGATAGAGATCATAGATACTAGTTCACGCAACAGCAAACTGTGCACGAAGTAAATTACAAATTATAGCTCTTACGGTTAAAATTGCATTCCTTCTATTTCCCTCACAAGGCACTCCCTCCTCCTACTGCTCCCTAAGTCCCATCAGTACTGGTCCGGTGCTACCAGAGCCCTCCTTAGAGCCACACATACCTCTGAATCTGTCTTAGTTACTTTTTCACTGCTGGGACAGAACATTGATACCCACAGCTTAAGGGAGGCGAGGTTTATGTTAGGCTCACAGTTTCGGGAGGTGTCAGTCCATTCACGGTCAACTGGCAGGAGTGGGAAGAGTCTGGTGAGAACAGTTAGTCCCAGCATCACAAGAGGAAGGTCGGGCAGCAGAAATAAGCCAGGACAAGAGCATGCATCCTTCCAGGCCACATACCCAGTAATTTGCCACATGCTCAATAATCCAACCCTACCAACCTGACCCTAACTCCAACAGCACATGAAATCCACAGGTAATCCATGCCACCCAAATATGTGAAGCGTGTAAGGGACGTTCCAGATCCAAATCAGAATAAACCTGCTTTAGTTGGAAAGGAGGGAGTTGTGATTTTGTGACACATTTTACCCTGTCTGGAAAGCTGAAACATTCAGCCTTTGGGAGGAACGCCCTTCTATTGGTCGGTGTCTGTGCGTACACCTGCATTAGGTGGTCCTTTATGTTCTTGGCATGTCCAATAGTGGAAGAGAAGTTCAACAGAATTGCTTTCCCATAAAAAGGAAGGTATGGGAGCTGGATAAGGTGGTTGGTGTTTATAACCCCAGTACTCTTGAAGGCTAAGGCTGAAGGATTGCAAGTTCAAGCCCAGCCTCGACAATTTAGAGTTGTAGAAGATCTCGTCTTAAAAAAAAAAAAGGAACTGAGCCTGATGGTGCAAGCCTGCAATCCGAGCACTTTGGGAGGCTGAGGCAGGAGGATCACAGTCTAGGTGACTTAGTGATTTAATGAGACACTGTCTCAGGTAAAGGAGGAGGTGGGGTTGTGGGTATGGGTGCTGGGATGTAGCTTAGCGAGAAGTCCCTGGCTCAATCTCCAGAACTGAGAAAAAAATTAGTGGAAAGTGCAGGGCAGGGGAAATGTACAAGGATGTGGGTAAGGCTTTGGGTTGGTGATGGTTCCTGGCTCAGGAGAACTTCGTTGCTCCTTCAGAGAACAGGATGAGTGATGAGAGAGGCACTGAAAGTTAGTAGGACCGAGGTAGAACCAGGAAGTGGGGCTGAGCGGGAGAGTCAAATTGCTGAGGAGAGCCGTCAGGATGGGGAGGATCTCCACCCTGGCCCCCAGCTTCCTGGAGACCCATTCACAGCCCCCATTTCATTCAGTTTCAGGGTTCCCGCACTGCCCCATGGCGGCTGCTCCTGTCACCGCACACACGTATCTGAATGTCAGCGTGACAGAGGTTGTCAAGTCCGCCCACTTAGCAGGAAGGTCCTTCTCGGTAAGTACCGGGTGAAATGAGGAAGGGGACAGACAAGTGAGCCAGGGAGAGTGGCTAGGAGCCCTGAGGGGGCAGAATTCAGAGAAGGGGAACGGACTCTGAGCTTTGACTACTCACACGGGGCTTCCCATGAGAAAGAACCTGCTTTCCCGTCAGTGCGCTGGGAATTCTAAGCACCCATTTGTGCCAGTAAGGCCCTGTCCCCCACCTGCTGACCATGTGAGGATCTAAGACATCCCGGGGCAATCACAAAATGCACCTACCTCTGTCGAGATAGGGCACGGCACAGCAGCCAGCCTCCCAAACAAGGCAACCCAGCCTTTCACCACATCAAGCCAGCTCTTCAACCTCCTGGGCCCATGCCCTTGGCTTTACCTTGACTAATCTGTCCTGATCAAGACACAGACCCACCCACTTTCTCTCCATCTGGTGGCTCTCTGACCTTCCCTCTCAGCTCGACCTTGGAGCCCCTGGTTTCACCTGACCTGTGTTCTCACTGACATCTTCAGCTCCCACACACCACCACTCAGCAGGCACGGACACCTTAGACCAAGCCGCCCAGGCAGGCTGCATGCGCGGGAGGCTGAAGATTCTGGGATCTGTCCAGCACCCACGGTAACTAAGCCCCAGCCGACGCAGGGACCCCGGCTCACCCAGCCCTCGCTGTCATTCGGGGGCAGGCTCTGCTCATGTGTTTGCTGTGCTGTTTTCTCTGGCTTTGACCTGTCCCACTGCTCCTTGCTCTTAGCCCGTCAGCAGGCTCAGGTTTTCTCTGGCCCAAAACTTACAAAGCCTCTCTTCAGTGACACCACTGCCTCTCTAACTACCCGCTGTATCTCTTTCCTTCCCGTCTTAGTCAAGCTTCCGGAAAGGTATTTCTAGACGTTTCCCGTCACTTGCCAATGGTTCACGGCCATCTTGCTTTCAGACCACCCTACTGGGGCAGTCACCTTCCTGTTGCTAAGACCAATGGTCACTTTTTAGCTCTTCTATTTCTTTAACCGTTTGTTCAAGATAATATTTCACTTATGAACAAAAGTTTCTTTTTTATTTCAGAAAATACAAAGACATAGTTCACTAGTAGTCCTAATACCTGCCTGATCAGGATGACTCAACCATTTTTTCTGTATATTTTTACACAACTGATAATTATAATGTGTAATGACCTGTAATGAGGTCTTTACTGAAAGTGCACTGAAGTCTTGTGTATGTGTTCTGATGGGAATTTGTTTGTGTTATTTTTGCGTCTTGTGTTATTAAACATAGTTCATTGCTTATTTATTGTATGATGGTTTTATATGCCTTGTAATTACTTAAATAATTTTAATGGGTTTTTAAGTAAATCCTCCTTTTTCACTATTGTAATCACGTTGTGAAGGATTAAATGTGTCACAAATCATGGTTATTCATTTTTTTAAATGCCTTGAATTGAAACCTCCCAATCAGATGACAAACAGAGACAGTGGTACCTCAGTACCCATCCCTAATTGGTTAGAGGAGACTCAATGAACACCAAAACCAAGGAGTACCAAATTGTTTTGGTAGGAAAGGGTAACAAGGTGCAAGGCAGTCAACACTCAGCAGTTCTAGGTTGTGCATTGGGTACCAAACCAATGATGAATACTGAGACAACGTGTTGACATCCATGCGTGGAGTACCAAACTCAGTGAGTACTAGGATTTTTAAGGCAGCCAACATACGATTGTACCAAGACTTCCCATGAATTTTGCCAAGTTACTCTCCAGTTCCACTCTGATCAAAGTACGTGAGCGCCTATGCTGCCACACAATTATATACTAATGGATTTGTTTCATCTTTGCAAATTCACTTGTCAAACTTTAATTATTTTAACTGACATTTCTACTATTACCAATGAGTGAAGCTGAATGACTTCTTTGGTCTGTTGATAATTTCTATTCCCTCATTCATATTCATATCCCATTGTAATGCTGTGGCATACTTATTTTATGAGGATATTTATTGTAATTTTGGGAACACATGTCTCAGTTTGTTTTTTAAAAAAATTTTAACCTATAATAGCTTTATATTTATATCCTGTATTTTGAAATTTCCCAACCATTTGCTTTTAATGAATTGTGCCTAATAGGATTGTACATAAGTCACCTGTGTGTGAACCCGCTATCTCTCCGAATTTAAACATAGCATAGTCTTGCATTTAAAAGGACACGATACTTCCTGAACCGTGAACAATGCTTTCTTATCACGTTAGTTACAAAGCACTTCCTGATTTTGCAAATGGTAATATATGGGGAGTGCTTTAGAATTCACGAAAACAGAACGACTACTTAATAATATGTCCTTTCTTTCTAGTAGTTTTTTCCTTGGAGACAGGGCCTTGCACTGTAGCCCAGGCTGGACCTGAGCTCACTGTCTAGCTCAGGCTGGCCTTGAACTCATGGCAGTCCCCCTGCCTCCGCCTACCAAGTGCTGGGATCACAGGTGTGTACCACCCAGTGCTGGGAGATGGCATGTGGTTCTTGGGCTTGCTAGAAAAGCACTCTAACTGCTGTGCTGTTCCTCTGGCCCTCTTGTAGTTTTATTACTTATTTCTTTATACACTTTTAGCATTTTTATTTTCTGGCCTGATTTTTGTCATCACATTATCTGTAATTATTGGGAGTCTAATGTTCCTGTTGTGGGGGGTTCACTAACCCCCCGTGATAGATTAATTCCTTATTTGTTTCCTCAATTATGATACATACTTGTTGGGTGCTGGTCTGTGGAAAACCTTGGTCCAACACTGTCCTTCTGGAGAAATCCTGTATTTGCTCTTGCCGAGTGTCCCGGGGACCATATTAACTTCCAAAATGGGCACACGGAGTAACTGTGTGCCCCAAATTGGCATCGACAAGACAGCTAGGAATTTCCGAGAAAGACTTTCCTTCCTGACCTGTACCACAAGCCACAGTTGGACAGCTCCCCTGTTGTCTCCTATTTCAGCTGGGGAAAGCCGGGGTTTTCCTAATTCAGTCTCTTTACTGAGAGTACAGCCTTTGAGAGGCCTTGAGGGGAATTCCATTTTCAAATCTCTGCTTTATCGGGGCCCTCGGCCTCACCTCCCCTTCCCCCGTGTTGTCAGGCCTGCGCCTCTGATTCCTGAGGTTGGCAAAAGCCCCTGGGACAGCCAAAGCTTCTAATTGAAGTAATTCTGACTTCTCAGGAATTTATTGACATTTTCTTCATTGCCTTGTCCATAAGGAATTTTTAAGTATCCCATAGCAACAAAAAAGTACAGAGGTGTCCTCTATCTATAGAATACCATGGATACCGCTGATTAAATCAAGCGTGTTGTGTTACTATAATCTATGAGTCTTTAAGTTGCTTTGCCTACTTCTTCCATCCAAAGTTGAGAGAAGTTTGTCGACATTCTCACCATGATTTTGATTTCATTTGTTCTATTTCAATTTCTTAGAACCTGAGTTTTCTCCTTAGTTGTTTCCTTTCTTTCTTTTTCTTTTTTCTTGGGTGGGGGGCGTTGAGAGTGGGGGCCAGGGTCTTGCTCTGTAGCCCAGGCTGTTTCTGAACTCACTATGCAGCCCAGGCTGGCCTTGAATTCACAGCAATCCTCCTGCCTCAGCCTCCCGAATGCTGAGATTACAGGTGTGCCCCATCATGCCCAGATTTATATGATGCTGGGGAATCAAACTCAGGGCCACTCACTTGCTAGACAAGTGCTCTAACTGCTGTGCCATTCCTGTAGCTCTCCTCAGTCATCTCTAACACTGCAGTTGTGATGTGAGAGGGTCCGGTCTCTGGACCCTCTGGATTTGGTGTTTTCTCTCTGGATATTTCGGTTATTTCGCTTGATAAATCATTCTGAAATGTCACAGGAATATGCCTCTATGGCACCTTTTTGCATTCATTAGTTACGACTTTTGGTAGGCCTTCGTGGTGCCCAGTGTCTTTTGGCTCGGAGATGTTTCCTAATATAATTTTTAAAATATTTCTGTCCCTTTATTTCTTTACTATCTCTTCCTGAAACTGCAGATAGGCAGGTGCAGGTCCTCGCGGGTGGATGCTTTCATTCTCTTTCACGGTTTCTCTCCCATCATTTTCCCCTCCCACTTTGGGGGAGTTTTCTTCAAGTTCACTTACTGGATTTCCAAGTTTCGAGAAATCTTCCTTGTTTTCTAGTTTATGATACCGACACAGGACCCAAGGTGTAGCACTCTACCGAGCTACATCCCCAGTCTTTTTTTTTTTATCTTGAACTAAGATCTTGCCAAGTTGCCCACTGAGTCTTCAAACTTGTAATTTTCCTGCCTCGGCCTCCCAAGTAGCTGGAATTACAGATATGCACCAACACACCTGGCTTGGTCATTGTTTTTGAATATGATTTTATTCCTGCTTCATGGGTGTAGTATCTTCACAGAGTGAAAGGCCAGGAGAAAAGTCTGTTGACATGTGTGATTGTGGAAAGTATAATTGGATTTTGTTTAGTCAGTCTGAAATTATTTAATTTTTATCTGATGTGGTAAAAAACACAGCATAAAATATACTATCTTCACCATTCTTAAGTATACAGTCTAGTGGTGTTAAATATATTTTTGATTGTTATAAAGTAAATGTATTTTTCTTTTTTCCTACCACTTCTCATATATATATATATATATATATGAATGACACATAATGTTTACAATGAACTTGAGTATTTTGTGCACATATATATCACATCAACTTCACAATCTCTTTCTGTTTTTTGGCCCTCCCACATCCTCCCCGTAACCCCTAAGTCCCACTCACACCCATCTGGTTCTATAGAATGCTTGTACTCTGGGTTTCCCAAATCAGAGAAACCATGTGATGCTTATCATATTTAATCTTCTGCGATTGACTCATTTCCCCACTCAAATCACCACTCTTTAGCTCAGCTTCCCACCCCTAGAATGAGCTGCAGTGGCCATATCTTGAAGTCTCTTCTCTGAATCCAGCAGAGCCCTTTATTGGGATATTTGCCAAAAGTTCTTTGTTTTCTGTATCTTAGTATATCTTTGTTGAGATTCTTTAACATGGCCTCACCCACCAGTCCATATGAGAAAAGAACTATAACAATGTAATTCATAAGGCTAGAAAATGTGAGAAAGGAAAAACGTTAAATTTCAAATGCCCTAGCTGAGTACTGAAAGGCAAATGTTTGTACGTTCAAAAGACATTCAGGTTATCATTACATCAATCAGTTTTCTTAGGATAAACTTACATCAAAGACCAAATAAGTGAATTGCTACAATAAATGAACTTAAGTCTATATCAAATTGCTTGCTACATTAAATGAACTTAAATCTATATCATATATTATACCTAAAGCAATAGATATAATGGTATGCTTAGTTATTTCAGAATTTTTAACTTTCACAAATTATTTACTCATATTTCTCTAATTACTAACATTTTCCAAGGTTTGGTTTATCATTTTATCTACCTATTCATCTATAAATTCATACATAAATATTTTTAAAGATTTTATAGCCATTTTCAGATTGAATATAATTATTACATTTTGCAAAGTTATATATTCTATTAAAAATAATAATTATGTTGGGAAATTTCACAGACCTTATGAAACAGCTGATACTGTTTTAGAAGTATATCAGTCAAATGATTCAAACACCAATTTATTTTTTTTGTTGCACTTTCTCTTTAGATGTTTTCTTTCCTCCATGTTCTTTGGTGCTGTTTGTCTCTCTGCCTCTCTCAAAGATTCCTTCAAGTATTTTCTGCAGTGCTGGGCAGAGTGGTTGAAAATTTCGTTAGGGATTCTTGGTCATGAAAAATTTTTACTTCTCCTTCAATTTTCAGGGATAATTTTGCTGGATACAACAACCTGGGTTGACATTTGCTGTCTTTTAAAACTTGATTTTTTCCCAGGCTCTCCTGGCCTTTAAAGTTTGCATTGAGAAATCTGTAGTGATTAGAATGGGTTTGCCTTGATAGAATAATGCCTGCTTTTCTCTTGCTGCTTTTAGATCCTCTCTTTATGTTGTATTTGATTATGAGGTTTTGATTATGATGTTTTGTGGTAAGTCTTGCTACTGGTTGAGGTTATTTGGTATTCTATAAGCTTCTTGTACCTGAAAATTAATTCCTTTTTCTAGATTAGAGAAATTTTCTTGCACTATTTCAGTGAATAAATTATTTATACTTTTGGTGCTGTCTTCTGCTCTTTCTCCCACACCCATAATTCAGAGATTGGTTCTCTTCGAATAGTCCATCAGCTGTTGTATCCAGGTACTTTGTTTATTTCTAATTTTGGAGACAGACCCAATTATAGCATTTGTTTCCTCTGCCTTGTCTTCAAGGTCTGAAATTCTGTCCTGACAATGTTTAAGTAGACTTCCCCTGCTTTCAAATGAGTTGTTCACATTCTGAAATTCAGCTAGATTTCTTTTCAAAATTTCCACTTCTCTATTAAAATGTTCCTTCATATCATACATTCTTACTTTACTTCAATCAACTTTTTATTTGTGACTTTTACATGCTCAGTGAGCTTTGTCTCCATGAGGACCACTATTTGTTTAGCAAGTTCCTCTTTAACCCTGCTGATCAATGCTTGCATTTCTTTGAGAATATCATGTTTGAACCAGTTGTTCGACTCATTTATTTGCTTTTTGACTTCCTTCCTTATAAGTTCCACTATTTCAGGGCCCATGACATTAGTTTCTGGGGTCTCAGGCACGTCTGTGCGTGTCCTGTTGCCTTGCCTTCTTCCCATGTTTCTGTTGTTGAGGGACTTCACTTGAAAGGGCTAGCGGAGAGGTTTCTTTGCATGAATATGAGGGTGTTAGGGGAGAGTGTAAATTCCTCCAAGTTCTATGCTGGGAGTAGGCAGTGAGGGAGGACCTAACAGCATGATCACCTCAGAGGTGTCTTGATGGCCCCCAGTACCCTCAGCAAAGCTGTCCCACTTGTCCTGGCTTTCCTGTCCCAAGGGCGGGGCTCTCTACCCTCAGAGGTACTCCCACTACATCCAGCCATTTGGGAAGTCTAAGGCCTTTCTCTCCTCTCCACAACTGTCTTTTGTGCCAGTTTCTTCCTAGGCACTGTTTAAGAGTGACCCCAGAAAGCCTGATGCACTCTTCTGAGCTTTCTTTTACTCTAATTAGTTCAGTCTTTGGCTTTTTGTTTTTTTTTTTTGGAAAAAAGACTACTGCTTATGTCATTGCCTGTTATGGCTGCCAAGTGCTATTTTTGATCTAGGTTCCAGGAGGCCTTTTCTAGGGGAAGCTTGCAGTTGGTTTGTAGTATGCACTACTCACAGGCATGTTTTTGGAGGCTGGGGCACCAGCTGCTGTCAGTTCTCACTTCTCCTAGATCCATGCTGACCTCAGTCTGAGGTTCTGGTCTCCACGCTTTTCTCTGTCTGTGGACGCCGGCAGCTCAGGGCCACACTCAGTCAGCTGCTGTTTTCCTCCACTTCTGATGTGTCCTCAGGATTTCTGACCTTCCCATGGTCTTCTTTCAGTTGTTGGGGCACTCCTTCCTCTCCTAGTTCAGTTAGAGGTTCTAGACTCCAAGCCAGCTTTCCTTTGCCTGCGGATGCTGGTAGCTCCCAGCTGTTCACAGTTGGCCTGGGGCTGCTTCCTGGGCTGCTCTTTTACCCCCAATTCCAATGTTCCTTGGGGATTTCTGATTTTCCAATGGCCTTCTTTCAGTTGTTGGGCTGTTCCTCCCTCTCCTAGCTACATCGAACAGGCAGTTTTGGACTAGCTTCTCATCTTTTTAAGTGGTTCCAGGAGGAGACACCTGGGCTCATCAGATGTTAGCAAGCCTTCAAGTCCTTCCTGTCTCTCAGCTAGGATGTCATCCCAAACAGGAGGGGGAAGCTCACTTACTCTGAGACAGCTTGGCTGACAGGATGTCTCGAGCTGAAATCCATCATCCCATAGGGAAGCATGGTGTCTAAACTTAAAACTCTAGTGTGAATGAATTAACCCTTGTATTTCCTCCTTCTGACATCATTTCTGTTTACTTGCCTCTGTTTTTAATGGTCTCTTTCAACAGTCTGGTCAGGAGCCGTTTGAACATCTAAACTCAGCTCCGGGGAGTTCCTTTTGTCCCTGCACTGACTTGCTTAAGGGAAACTCCAGCAGCTGTGCTTCCCCATTGGAACACATGAAGGAAGGTCTGCATACACATCCTCCCCAAACAGATCAGACAGCACGTACTATGCCGCAGGAGGAAGTTCAGGGTGAGCTGGGATGATAGCATTCCCAGTTTGGAGAACAGCCTGGTTAGGGGGATTGTGACTGGCCTTGTGAGTTTAAGGCTTAACACAGATAAATAAGGCTTTGGCTGGATTGGAAGTTTGGTATGGAAGGGCAACAGTATTACAAGTGAGGCAAGAACTGAAGACTAGGGCTCAGAGGTGTAGAAGGCTGGAAGCAGCCAACAGAGAACAGGAAGCAGTTGGCATCATTTGCCCATCCCATCATCTTCCTTCTCCTCCTCCTCCTCCTCCTCCTCTTACTCCTTCTCCTTCTTCTTGAGGCAAGGTCTCCCTTTGCAGTCCAGGCTGGTCCCAAACTCACTCCATAGCCCAGGCTGGCCTTAACATACAGCAATCCTCCTGCCTCAGCCTCCAAGTGCTGAGATTGCAGGCATGGGCCACCACCACCCTGTCATCTTGCATAGAGCCGCGGCTTTTGCACATTCTCATGGAGTCCTCTTTGCTAGCCTCCACCCTGTGTTGTAGATTGCAGTCAAGACACCCGGGGCTCAAAGCCCCAAAGGTGGCATGCATGTATAGCTGCAGACCACAAAAGGGAAAGGACAGGCTTTTGTCTACACTGCAGGCGGGTGGAAGGAGGCCCCAAGAGCTTGTCTGATTATCCAGGGGACAGAGCCAGGTACTGGGCAGGCATATGGAAGCCCAGATCCTATTGGAGACACCTGAGTGGCCTGACACAAGGCAAAGAGCGCTGAGTCAGGAATCAGTGAGCCGGGCCCCTCACCTGTCCCCGCGCAACCTTTAGTGGGTCGTGTCTAATCCCTCTGGACTTCGGTCTTCTCACCTGTGGGAACACCGGTTCCTTCCCCAGAAGCAGTCAGTTCAGGTTCAGGCCCATTAGTTGCCACAGCCTCAGTCACCTGGCTCTCCCTGCCTCCTAGCTCCTGCAGGACCTTGGCTCTCTCCCCCTACACACCTATTATCTCTCCAGGTATTTCTAGGGGGTCACTGGCATATCTCGGTGTTAACAATCATCTGGCTAGCTGTCTAGTTAGTACCCATGAGGCTGCACTGTCTGTCTTGGCCCACAACCACTTCCGTGGGGCTGAGAGCTCGAGGGCACCAAGGCTGCTGCCACGTATGTTGCAGAGCCGGAGGTCCCCTCCCCCTTTGTCAACATTTGCTGTGGGGTCTTCCTTGACACGTGGAGGATTTGGACATCTTTCTGTCTTTACTCACAGTCCATCTATTCAGAATCTGGGGTTGAGGCAGCACTAGGAGGGGCTTAGGCTAGAAGACATATAGAAGACAGAAAGAATCCATAGTGGGTCTATCAGAACAGTCCTGCAAGGTAGTTGCTATTGTCATCTTTTTTCCCCCCTAAGCAGTACAGAGAGATTAAGAAATATGCTCTGAATCATATTTGTGGCAGAGGCAAGATTAGAACCTGTGCAGTCTGGATAGAGCCAGCTCTTGAGCCTTCTCCTGGGAGATTCTTGTGCTCTACCCATAAGTAGTAGTTCTAGCCAGCCTGCCACTCCCCACAAGAGGACAGCTGAAAGGCCCAGACAAACGTCTCAGCCCTGCCTATTGTCAAGTCCAGGCTGCTTCAACCAGAATCTCTAATTTTATGGGTTATAATCATACAAGCAGCCGTCATATGAGAATACTTGAGTGAAATAGCCTCCAAGGTCTCCTGCAACTCCAGGTTTCTGAGGCTATAAGCCACTCAAAGCTGCTGCCTGTGTGTGGCATGGGTCCTCTGCAAGCCCCACGGGCCCCCATGGTGTTCCAAGGCCTCTGCCCCATGGAAGGGGCCTCACTGGAGCAACCCCTTTTGGTTAGGGGTGAGGGGCTGCTTTCCTCTGGCCTGGTCTGAGGTTTGGGAGTATTTGGCTACTTTCCAGACCCTGTGTCTCTGCCCCAGGTAAATAATGTTATATGTAATTTGACACTGAGAACTGGGGTCAGGACTTAAAAACCTCCAAAGAGCTCCCAAGTCCCATACCTAATAACATGTTTGTTGTATGGAAGGTGCTTGGGAAGTATTTGTGGAACAAATCCAAATGGTAACCCAGGTAGTTGGGTAACTTGGCATGTGCTACCCATGGTATTATAGTCTGTATTCAAAACTCAGGATGACAGGTCTGCAGAAACAACGTGGGATGTAAGGCCTGAGGCAACCAGGAGGCAGTTTACACAGTGCTGTCATTGCTCAGAGTCCCTGGCAAGGAGAGAGCCAGGGACACTATGGATTGGGTGGAGAAAATGTACCAGATTTCTACATAGAAGATGGCAACAGGGTCATCAGCTGAGCAAAGGTGACATGAGCTTTCTCTCTGACACAGACAGTGACAAACACGTTCCGGACATCCAGCATCCAGATCCTGAGCCATGACCAGCGGCAAATGACACTATTGCTGGACAAGGACCATCGGCGCACGTTCAGTGATGTTGTCAGGTGAGCTGGGCCTGCCACCCCAGGGCTCTAGGCCCCTGAGGCAAAACTAAGCCAAAACCCAGTATCTGCTATTTTCCTTGTAACTTGTCAGAAGCAGAGCTGTGACCTGGCAGATGTCCCTGGTATGCGTGGACTTGGGTTACTCACCTACACTTGAATTCAGGAACAAGAAGCAAATGAGTGTCTGATACTGGGCAGAGACTGACAGGAAATGTTCCCAAAATGAGTAGGGGCACACGCAACCTAAACCCCTTTTGATCCAACCCCCTTTGCTGGCACTGGCCCTTCCCACACAGGAGGTCTCCCTGAGGCGTTTGTAACCCAGTCCATGCAAACTCTTTTGGGTTTTCCCTGGGAAGGTGTGTTTAGGAAAGGAGGCAGACTCAGAGACACAGACAACATAGCACAGGTGTCTCCTGCTCTCCTTGAAAACCTGAGCTCACAATATCGTTTCTCCTGATTCATTCACCCTCTTCTTTCTGTGTGGCCTATCCTATGTATTCTCCGATAATGGGTCTACTTTTACATGGCCTGAGCAGAACTGGTCCTTGATTTGCACTCCCTGAGCTAGTCTCTCTCTACCACAGATTTGAGGTGGGACCCTGCCCAGAGCCATGTTCCAGGATCCAGAAGACCAAGGCACCGTGGTTCAGCTCACATGGGCAGAAGGAGATGAAAGCAACCAAACCCAAGGCCAAACCCCTTCTAATGCCCATCAACACGTTCTCAGGCATTGTCCAGTGAACCCACCAGAGCAGCTGAAGAATTAGGCCAACAGGCCGAAGAGGAAGGAAACACTAGCCAACCAAGCACACAGCACTCACACTCTAGCAGGCACAAGGCCTGGCTCCATCTGCCAGTCCTGGGATCTCTGGCTTTGACCAGGAACCAGCAAGTGCCTGAAGCCCAGGGAATCTGGCCATGCAGGAGTGTTAGGGACAAGGACACACAGAGGCTAAGAGGTTGCCCAGGTGAGGCTGTGACCACATGAGTGTGCACACAGCTCACCTCCTCACATGAACTCCTATGATTATTTTACTCTTACTTGTCCCACCCTCTTGGCCCACTTGAATTCCCCACCCAGCCCTCAAAAATAGGGCCAAAGCTGCCGGTCAACCAGAGCCCTGTGACTGAGGAGTAACTCAGAAGTAAATAAAGACCATTACTCCTGCTTCCTCATGGCCCAGGCGGGGGGCTTTGCCAGTGCCAGGGGAGTCCCAGAGTCAATAAATGCATATTAATGTGTTTCCGCTCTCATCTCATAACCAGCAATGTTTGTATTTTAACAGGTCTGCATACAGTATGTCTATATTTGAGTGAGTTCATCCGGAAGTGGCTAGATTTTATTTTTCCTGCATTTGAGTGATGCAAAATGATTCATATTGATGTAAGCATTCATGATCATCAGGTTTTTAAGTAAACATTTGGAGAGTTTAGCAGTTGTTATGGTTAAGGAGGGACCTGGGCCTCCTCTTCAGCTACTTCTGAGCAGTATACAATGAAGGAAAGTCTTAGACTGAACTAGGCTCTCTGTGCAAATAGTGGTTGGTGAGCAACCTCCTCCCGCCCGTCCCTTGTCCTGAATTAGGTGCTCTGAGGAAATCTTGTGTGAGAAATTCACTAAGTCCAGGGCCGGACACTGGGCCATCTTGGAGCCAAGCCTATGGCACCCTTCCGAAGGGTTTGGATAGCTAGAATCTCTAGATTCTTATATCTATTCAAGATATAATTGTACCCAGTCCACATGAATTGGACACCATTAATTTCATTGATGAAAACCAATTATGCTAATTAATAAAGCCACTTCTGTTGACCTACAACTGTTAAAGTGCTTGCATTAGCTACCTTTTCTTTTTTTTTTTTTTTTTTGAGACAGAGTCTTGCTCTATAGTGCACACTAGCCTTGAACTTGCAATCCAGCTGCCTCGGAATCCTGCATGGCAGGATTACAGAAACGGGCCACTATGTCTGTCTCCTGGATGTGACTTTTTGATTAACGTAAGCTAAATGCCCCTGTAGTGTGTATTCCCAAACAGAGTAACGGATACCCTTAGGTGTGGCTGAAAACTACTCGGTGCACATGTGCTTACCGTTCCTGGGCTGTCGGGTGCTGCTGGGATTGGCTTATTGTCCTCAGCTGTCTCCTTGGAGATTGTCCTGGGTGCTGAAAACGGTGTCACTCAAGGCCATGCCTCTTCCAGGGCCCTTCACATGCAATGAAATAGTTCTAGGTCCTAAGAACAAAGAATAACCTGTTTTCCTGGACTTTGCTGTGGAAATACAATAAATAGGGCAAATGCAAGACATAAACTGTAGGGCATCGGATAGTGGCGAGGTACCCGGGTGAAAAACAACACGGGAGGGGGTGAGTCCAGGGGCTGGCGATGTCGCTGAACAGGGACCATCTCTGTGAATGTTCACTGACCACAGGGCATTTAAGACCTGCAGTAGGTGAGGGGTGGAGTCTCGCAGGTATCATTCATTCAATCACTTGCTCCTCAATCCCTACTCTGACCCGCCTGAGCTCAGGGATCGCAGGCCAGGAATTTAGCCCAGAGCTTTGGGCGACAAGGAGCAGCGCGGAGGGCTCAGAGCGCGCCCCGCGGGCCGCCCCAACTCCTTCAAGGCGCGCGGCGGGACGGAGGTGGGGCGGCGGGGCGGCGGGGGAGCCCGCGAGGTGCGGCAGGTGCGGGCCAGCCCCGCCCCGCGGGTGGGGCCACTTCCGGGTCAGTGGGCGGACGCGGAGACGCAGGCCAGCTCGCTCTGAGCCGAGATCCGCAGCCGTGCTCTGGGGGGGACAAGGGGTTGCGCCCGCCCCGGCCTCCACCGAGCCGCCCCGCGCCCCGCTGCGCCCCCGGAGCGGGGCAGCCATGAGCGCCAACCCGCAGTGGGACCTCAGCCAGGCGCTGAGGGTGCCCAGGCTCTTCCACCTGTTGTGCGGGGTCGGCGATGCCTGCGTGACTCCGTTCCCGGCGCTCCACCTGCGGCGTCTGGGCCTGGCCACGCCCTGGATAGGCATCCCGATGGGAAGCAAGCACCTGGTGGCAGCCCGCTGGGGCCCCTTCTGTGCCCTCCCAGCCAAAAACTACCAGAAAAGGAGAGTGCTTCTGCTAGGCTCGCTGTTCAGCTCCGCGGGAGCCAGCCTTCGGATGGTGCTGGTCCCACCCGACAGGAGCAGTAGCGCGGCCACCGCAGCCCTTCCGCCAGTGGTCACGCCGACTGCAAGCATCGCGATGTCTGCTTCCAGCCACCCCACCCGGCGGGGGAGCCCAGCCTCCCAGCTCGGAGTGGGCCTGGGGGCCGGGGGGCCTCTGGCTTCGGAGGTGAACCCGGTGAAGGAGACCAGGAAGCTCTCGCCGGGCTGCGCGCTAGGACCATGTCCCGTGTTCTCCGTCCTGTCGCTTCAAGGGGGAAAGATCACTCCTGGGAAGGTGCTTTCGAGGTGGTCAGTACTGCCCTCCCGCTGCTGCCTGGGGACACAGCCCTGGGAGGGCAGCCCATTCTCTTGGCCTCTCCTTGGGAGGGTTTGGTGGACTCTCCTCCTCTCCTTGGGGTTCCTGGTGCTCTGGGAGCTGCCGACAGCCCCGCTAGAGAAGGTGGCTGACGACAGCCTCCGTGCATACCCGGGTTTGGGTTTTGTGGACGCCACGGACCGCTACAGAAGCCTGCAGATCTGGAGATTGCTGGCCATGTGGGGAGGGGCGGCTGCCATCGCTGTCTTGGTGGAGCGGCTGGGATGCTTCCTGACTCCGGGTGGCACTCCAGGCGTGGTGCGCTTCTGTGGCTACTCAGTGGTCAGCACCTTGGCCTTCCTGGTGAGCATCGCCTTGCCTGTTCCTGTCTCCCGACGGCAGGAGTCCAGCTACAAAACCGTCAAAGCACTGTGTCTTGTAAGGATTGAGCCTCCCTCATCTTCCTAGCCTTCACTAACTTTTTGATAGGAGCTGTGGCCAGTACCGTGCAGAACTTTCTCTTCTGGCATATGGAGGACCAAGGCAGCAGCGAGCTGGACATGGGCTTCTCAGTGGCCCTCAGTGTGCTGGGGGAAATTCTGCTCTATCCATTCAAAACCGTGTCGCTTAAGAAAGTGTCCAGGGTGAGCGCCGTGGGGCTGGAGCTGGGTTGCCTCGCTGGCAGCTGCTGTACTGCTGTTTCCTCTGGAGCTGGTGGTCGGTCCTCCCTGTTCAGGTCCTGAGTGCCACCAGCCACGAGGCTCTGCGGTGGGCCCTGGGGCCTCCTTGGAGGAGCTGGCCACAGAAAGGCCTCTGAGTACCATGTTCCAGGCCCACCTCTGTGGGGCTGGCTGTAGCCTGGGCAGCATTGTGGGGGGCTTTGTGGTGCTGCGCCTCGGCGTGGCTGTGCGTGGCTGTGCTCTACCGCACCTGCTGTGTGGCCCTACTGCCTTGGCCGGCTGTATTCCTGTCCGTCCAGCCAAGGCTGCCTCGGGAGCAGAAGATCAACTATTGTAAGTTGCTGGCTGTGGAGGGGAGTGACACCAGCGACTCTGAGCCAGGGACAGAACGGGCCTGGCTTGTGAAGGCCATGAGGGGGAGCACTCGGACTGTACGCCCTGCAAGATGGACTCGGTGCACTCATCTGGAAAGAAGCTAATGGGTTGGACAAAACTTCTGCTGAGGACAGAACCCTGCCCTCTCTCCAGGGACCTGGGGGAAGACAAGACATATCTATGCTAAAGGCCAGATGGGATCATCTCCTTGCATGATTTTCTCCACTTTTTGTAGTAAAAAGTGACTTTTTTGCCGTTTAATCTTTTTTAAAATAATGAAGGAAGAATATATTTGCCTTATAAAAATTCCTTTGTTTTCACTGCATTTTGACATTGGCTTATGTTGGGTCCAGCAAATGCCCTACGCAAATCAGTGATACCAGGAGGTGAAGGGGACCTGCAGGGTGCAGTGAGCAGAGAGAGTGCTCCCAAGAGCACTTGGAGATTTTAGCCATCTACTTGGATTGGAACGTGAGTGGCTGTAAGTCCTGTATCTGTGCCCAGCTGCTTCTGGAACTTCTCCAGAACACTCCCCGCCTCCCCCTACGCGCCCCCCCCCCCCAACAAAGGCTCCTGGGTTTAGAAGAAGCCTTAATGGGCAAATACAGAAAATGCGTCATAGCTGAAGAAGGGGGAGAGCTACACAGAGAGTCACACGAATGTGTACTGGGTCAGGCGTGTTTCTAGGATTTTTCTTTTTAAATTCTTACCAAGAAGCTTTAAGATACAAATAACCCATGTGAACGCTGCCTTAAACCAATCAGGGATGCATCTGTCTCACATAAGAGGCCTAGGGATAGGCCATCTGCAGCTGGTTCAGCTGCTCAGGGATGCTGCTGGGATGAGAATCTGCTCATCTCATGCTTCCGTCACTCTCAGCTTGTAGGCCCCCCTTCCTATTTGTACTCATAATAATTCACATCTGCACCCCAAGGCCTCTCATCCATGTCCCAGGCAGAAGTCTTCCCAGAATTCCACAGCTGATGTCTGGGTGAACGATGTCACGTGGCTAATCCAATTACAAAGGAGTCTGGGAAGCAGAGTACTTTCAGTTGGGGGTAGTCATATCCCAAGCAAAATCAGGGTGTCAGGAAGAAGAGGGGCTGGACGCAGATTTGTTCTCTAGAAACATCCGCAGCAGCAGCAGCAGCATAGGAATTTACATGCAGACCCACCTCTTTCCAAAACCTAGGTTCCATTCCCCCTAGTCAGCCAGCATCAGAAACACTACTGAGCCCTGGTTTCCTTATCCCAGATTTAGAGGTTATTTTTTTTTTTTTTTTTTGAAACAGGGTCACACACTGTTCAGATCAGTCTAGGCTGATCCTGAACTCACTTTGGAGGCCAGACTGACCTTGAACACATGGCAATCCTCCTGCCTCAGACTCCCACGTGCTGAGATTATGGGCATGCACTACCATGTCTGGCTTATATGGTGCTGGGGAATCAAACTCAGGACTTTTCATTTGCTAGGTGAGTGCTCTAACCATTGTGCTATTCCTCCGGTGCCTGAGCATTTTGCTATAAACAGTTTCCAGGCCTGACCATTTATCAGTTCTGAGAAGCATGTGTGAATAAGTGAAGAGACAGGTTTCCTGGGTGCATCACAATCTCCTGTGTGTGTGTGTGTGGGGGGGGGGGGTGGTAGCAGAAATTACTTTTTTTGATAGTACTGAAAATTGAACCCGGAGCCTATGCACTGAGCTGTATCCCCAGCCCCCTTTTTTTATTTTGAGATTCTTGAAAAGTCACCAGGTTTTCCAGCTTTGGGCACAAACTTGTGATCCTCCTGCTTCAGCCTCCCAGAGTACTGAGATTCAGTTGAGCACCACCAATGCTCTGCTTAGAAATTTGTATTTTTAATGTAGTCTGCAGGTGAATCTGGTGTGGCTACCATGCACTGGCTTCCAGAAATGTGTCACCACTTCTTTACCAAATGTGTCTAATGTTTAGTGAAAAGAAATAAGTATTGCCAGGCATGGTGGTGCACACCTTTAAACCCTGTAAAATTAGGAGGCTGAGACAGGAGGATCACAAGTTCAAGATCAACCTGGATAATTTAGAGAGAGCCCATCTAAAAATTAAGGAAATAAATAAAAGTTGGAGACATAGCAGAAGAAAAATAGCTATTGACGTATATATTACAAGCCAATCTCTGTTGTAGACGCTTTACTTATCCAAGTTTGTGTAACCCCCAAAACAATCATAAAATGTAGTCACTATTAGTATCTCCAACTTATAGATGGTGAAGCTGATAGCTAAGTAAATGGCTTGAGGCCACACCCCTAGTTGGTGGCAGAGTCAAGATTCATATTCAACCTGGTAGCTCCAGGGCCTCAGGTTCTAAGCACTAAGAATTAGGGGAGGAATAAGAGAGCAGAAAATCAGATATTAAGAATTAAGGCAGGACTAGGAATGTAGCACAAGGCCCTGGGTTCAATTCCCCAGTACTACATAATTCGGTGGTGCATACCTATAATCCTAGCACTTGGGAAGCTGAGTGAGGAGATTGCTGTGTCTTCGAGGACAGCCTGGGCTACAGAGCAAGACCCTTTCTCAAAAAAAAAAAAAAAAAAAAAAGATTTAAGGCAGCTAGCCGGCCAGGCCTGGTGGTGTAGGTCTATAATCCCATCACTCTGGGAAGCAGAGGCAGGAGCATTTGCACGTTCAAGCTCAGCCTAGACAACTTAGTCAGTTGGCAAGACCCTGTCTCAAAATCAAAAAATTTAAAAATGGGCTGGGAAGGTAGCTCAGTGTGAAGGCTTTGCACTCAAACCCCAGTACAGAAATAAATAAATAAATCTATCACCTGAAATTTAAATTTACTAGATACTAGATAGTATTTACTACTGTAGGCAGAACATATAATAATACCAAGATAAAAACACGAATGTGTCTTTCTATCAAAAACAAAAGAATGAGGACCAGGAGCCTCCCAGGCTGGAAGAACAGAAGTCCCACAAGTGGAAACCTTCCAGCCCTCACACTGTGTGTCTTCTCCTTCAGCTGGTTCTGAGGTGTATCCTTAGCCCAATACAAAATTCTTACGCAGAAGCACAGTGCTTTGCTGAGTTCTGTGAGTTGTTCTATTGAATTATTGAAGTCAGTGAGGAGTGGGAACCTTTGCGCTTGTAGCTTGTGTCCGAAGTGGGGGAGTCTGATGCACCTAACCCTGTGAGTATTTGGTGTCAGAAGTTATTGCAATTATGTAAGGATTTAGAGGTTACCTCCTAGGAGCAAGGCCAAAGGTCAAAACTGTTACTACACAGGATAATTGTTTTGAATTGTTATCAAAATAAGGTTGCTAAGTAATTAAAAAATTCATCCCCCTGCTTTTTGTTGAGACAGGGTCTTGCTCTATAGTTCAGGCTGGTCCTGAACTCACTATGGAGTCCAGGCTGGTCTTGAACTCAAGGAAATCTTCTTGCCTCAGCCTCCCAAGGGCTGGGTTTACAGGTGAGTACCACCATGCCCTGTTTGTTGTGCTGGGGAATTGAACCCAGTGCCTTATGCTTGCCAGGCAAGTGTTTTAATCCCTAAGCTACATCCCCAGCACATCAATTCTTCTTTATTTCTGAGTAGCATTCCTTTGCATGGATATGCTAAACCAGCCTAGTCATTCACCTGTTGATGAACATTTGATTGTTTCCAATTTGGGTTATTACAAATAAAACTTCTATGAATTTTCAAGTTCAAGTCTTTGTGTGGACATATTCCCTTGGGTAAATACCTAAGAGTGCAATATATGGGTTTTAGGGTAGGTATGTGTTTAATTTTTAAAGAAAATGTTAAATTGTTTTGTGGTGTTTGCACAATTTAACACTCCCACCCACCCGGCTTGAGAGTTCTGACCTCCTGGTATTCTCAGCATCCCTCAACACAGATATTAATTTTAGTCATTTAACAGGTATGTGGTAATACCAAATTTTGGTTTTATTTCAGATTTCCCTGATGACTAATGATATTGAGCATCTTTTCATTGCACTGTGCTTTAAAAATTATTCAGCAACAAAGACATGAGCAGAGATAGGACAAGATCAGGTGTCCATAAAGGTACATTGCCTCCCAACAGCGGTCTCTGTTCTCAGAGTGCTTGAAGGAAAAATAGAGTGGAAGTTCTGGAGCAAATTCTTAGGAGACATGGTAACAGCGCAGGCTGAGATGGCCAACGAACACATCTCCAGGGCCACAATTATTGGTTAGATCAAGCATGGGAATCAAGCTGTCCAATCAGAGTAATACCCAGTGGAAAGTCTTCCTTGAAATATGGCGTCAACGCTGCAAAACTATGATGAAGTTTGACTAGGAACTGAACACATGCACACAAACAGAATGAGATGGGACAGGCTGAATGTCACATAGAAAGTTCAAACAGTGATTATCTAAGGAAGTGTTAGGGAGGTGTAGTGTCTCAGTGCAGGGACATTCAGAAAAAAAAATATCCCAGAGATCATGAAACAAGCCACATGTGAAGGAAGGAAGGAAGGAAGGAAGGAAGGAAGGAAGGAAGGAAGGAAGGACAGGTTCATAAGGATTTAGATTTTGAGTTGTGACTTATACTCTTATCAGCCACTTCACCCAGTAGATCAGCAAGTGTCACAAAATCAAAGTAAATGAAATTCTTAGTTCCCAGCACCATGCCTCTCAGAGGTACTCAGTCTGACATTTCTTGGTTCCAGCTAAGAGGAAAGTCAATATTGAAGGAGCCATTCATTGTTATGGTCAAACTTACTCAGAGCACCATTTTTTCAAGTGAGTTTTCAAGTGGGGTACAGGTTGGAGGGAGAAGCAAAAGCAGGTTCTGTGGTCACCCTTGGAGGATGATGTCAGTGACTGTCACCTCTAGAAACTAACAATGCCAAGAAGCAAGTAAAGATTCTCTAAAGCTCTACAGTCTACAAACTCATTTAGTTGACCTATAAATATAAGTGTCTTCATGCGTCTGGTAGTACTACTTCTCATGTAAGCCAAACCTGGGCTTGCAGGAACAGTCAGGGTTCCCTCGAAGACATTTTGGGAAATATCCCACTATGACCTTTTCAACTCATCAGAGTTAGTGCTCAGGACAGATTCAGGCTTCCAGACTGACAAGTATCAGGACACCTTACTAGAACTTGACAAAGCTCATCCTGTTGAGTCAGAGCACCAAGCTTATAAACCGAGATGTGACCATGGCCTCGTTTCACGGTGAAGTCGCTAAGGTTCCAAAAGGTTAGACTTCAGAACCAAGTCTGTCTTGTGTTGGAGTCTGTCCTCTCAATTGCTGTGCTAAACACACTCAGAGGAGTAGAGGCCGCTTCTAGTGGGGAGCAATGATCAGGGGGAGGGGCATGGTAGGGATGAGAAGTCAGGTTTCCTATGGATTTCACATGGGGATTCACGGAAAATAGTAAGCTTGGAGAGATGTGTTGACAACCCACGTTTGATAGGAAAGGGAAAGAGAAAGGGAACTCTCATGGGTTGGTATTCGCCTTCTCTCTTTGTGCCAAACACCCACAGAGAATAATACTTGCAATTCCCTCAACAATGATTAATATTCAGTTTACAGCAGGAGAAACTGAAGCTCAGAGAGGTTAACTGCCTTAGTTGCCCGGTCACAATGGCCTGGTAAAGCCATGGCTTGTACCGAGATCTGACTCCTGCAAATCCCCCAACCCTTTCTCGGAGTAGCATGTCGTCTGTAAGAAGACAAATCTTTACTTGGAGAAGCACAGAAAGAGCTCAACCACGTCTGCACCAGCAGGGACCCTGTGTCTGCCTTGGACAGACCACTGCAATTGTCCAGTGACAAAGGGGCTGCATCCTAAAAGAGGCTGATGACCAAACAACAACAAAGTGCATGCCAATGAGTTTTAGAAGTGGGATCACTAATAGAGCCTTTGGTTATTGGCTGGATGATGAGAGATTAAAGAGGATGGCGTCAAGGAACGTGGCTGATTTTGCAGTTCTGAACCCAGGTGAAGGCGGCGGTAGGAGAGACTCGGGAGAAATGCCAGAGCCCAGGAGCCATGTAGCTGTCTTCCAAAACCTGAAACCAACGCAGAGGTAACAAGGCTTGCAGACAACACAGCAATCGGGGGCTGTTGCTGCATTAGGGGCATGGCCGTTGCTAAAGCCTGTGACCTGAGGCAAAGCAGGAGGACAAGAGGCATTTCCCCTCCTTGATTATGAAGCCTTTTATCATTTTCCAAGCCTAGCTGTGAAATGTTCGGAGACGGCAACTTCCACAGATCAAAGCTCTTCCCAGTCCTGGAGCCTGGAATGTGGTCCTGGAATGTGATCTTCTGCTATAAATGCAAAGCTGAAGATAGGACCCTTTGGACAAGTCACCACACTGTACTCAGCTTTCCGTGTGACAATTGAGGGCCCTGGCTTTTGTGACTTTCTATGTGGTGCCGCTTGACCTTGGCAGGATTCCTTCCTTTGAAGCCAGGTCACTCTGCCTCGGACTCTGTCACCCAGGAGAATAATATGGCATTCTGGAACCGGGGAGATGCCAGGCCATCACATAAATGTTCATTTCTGTCTCCAGAACCTGTCACAAAGTCCCTTCTCTGTGTGTGGAGAGGTCACACTGAGCCCAAACACAGTCTATGGGCTGGCCCACCTATGCTCCGAGCCAGCGGTCAGGATTACGCGGAAGGGACAATCCGTGGGGACTGGCACTCTGAGCCTGTGGACGGGGCTCCAATATGGGGGGAGGTGAGGGGCAGAGGGTGGTGGTGAGGGTATGTATTCGTCAGTCCCCTCAGCTTCTCTCATGTCAACCACCACAGGCTGCAGCCTTGGGGTCTGCAGAGCCCTTCCGCCCTTTGCGAGGGGTGAGACACCCCTCACCAGCCGCAAACCATTTTCTACTCTCCCCTGAACTGAAGTGCGCTCCTGAAGCAATCAGGACAGGACTCGGTAGCAGAGGCAACCCACCAGGGGGCGCCAAACACCCTCAGAAAATCCACAAACCTGCTTCCGAGCCCTTCCCAGTCCAGAAGGGGTGAGAAGGGTATATAAAGGCTTTCAGACTCACCCACAAGAAACACAGGCACTGCCAGCCCTACCAGCGCAGGGCAGGACACAGTAACTTTTACGCTGATTTCTTTTTTATGAGAGTGAGTGGGAGTCGGTGTAAAAGGAAATAAATAGAACAAATATTGTATGTACCTCTAGAATATCCTGGGGTGGGTGGCATGTGAGGTCAGGATCACTATCATAAGCCAGTTTCACATAGACTCGCTCACCTTCTGCTCCTTAGTCCCCATGCCCTTCTGACTCTGCCACTCCAATTCTTGCCAGCAAGAAAGGCCTCATGAGTATTTGTATAGAAGTCCGCTCTCAGTAGGGGCTCACGGACACCCTCTCCACTGCCAATGGGAAAGATGAGATTACTTGTACGAGAACGGAAGACAGCCCTGAGATCCCCTGCTTCACTGTGTTAATACTGTCTTTCCCTCTGAAGGGAAGCAGGTGGCGTTGACAAACAGCGTGTCTTTCTATTGTTTTGGCAAGTTACACCAAAATCTGCATGCCCTTTATCCGGAAAACAGACCGCACTTCCAGGAAAGAGAAACTCTGACACGTGCTTTGCCTAAGGCCTCTTTTCTTAGAGGTTGTACTGGGTCAGTTTCTGGGCTTCTGCCAGAGACTAGAAAGAAATGAGCCCTTATGCGGGTAAGTGAGATGGCAGAGCTATGGTAGGAGATCACTACTGGAGCCACTGTTTTCTCTCTCTCTTTTGGCAACGCTGAGGATCAAAACTAGGTCCTCGCGCACACCAGAAACGTGCTCTACTACCAAGCCACACTTCCAGATCCCTGGAACTCATCTTAAATGAGATGAGAGAGCTGTGAGCGGTGCCACCAAAGACCCAGAGCTGTAAGAGAGATCCGAATCCCTTCCTCCCTGCCGATACCTAGCTACTTTTTTGTTGCTGGGACGTTTTACCTGACATCTACAACCAAAAGAGGGAAGGATCTATTTGAGCTCATGGCTTCAGGAGGTCTCAGTCCTTTCACGGGCAGCTGGCAGTGGTTGGAGGGCTGGCAGCCACCTCGCTGGAGAAAAGGTGTTCATTCCATGGAAACAGAGTGTGAGTGGAAGGGCACAGCTGGTGTATATCCTTCCAGGTTATATCCCACTGGTCTTCCCTTCCGGGTCAGGCCCTGACTCTTAACAGCACTGGAAATCGATGAATTAACTCTTATGATTGAATCAACTTCCAAACATGAGGCTTTTGGAGGACATTCCAGATCCAAAGCCTAACAGCCCACAACTGTCCCTCTTGGCCACAGTTTGGCTGTCAGCAGCAAATAAACCTCAACGTATCTGTCCCTGGGCGTAATGAGCCAGACCATTTGGCAGTTCAGGATATTTGGACACTTAGAGAAATCCTGCCTTCCATAGCAGCCAGAGGAAATGCGGGCATCATTTTGTTTAGCATTGTCTTAGATGGGAACTAACGAAACATTTAGAAAACAAAACAATTTAAATAATACTGGCAACTCTGCCAATTTGTGTCAAGAATGTTTTGTTTGATTGTAACCAAAAGAGCCTATGGGCATCTTTGGAAAGAAATGCCACTAGGTACTATGACCACCTTCTTGAGACTATGTGGATGCCATGGCCACCACTACAAAAACAAGTACTGGGCAACATGACATGTGAATGGCAAAGACAGTGAAGAAGCAGGTCTCACACCAAAGGACACAGTCAGAGGGCGAAAGAGCAGCCTGCCAATGGGATGAAATATGGGCAAGTCACACACCTGAGCAGGAGCCAATATGTAGAGTGTGTGACCCTCTGCAACTCAACCCCACCAACAAAAATACAGCCAACTGTGCTACAACTTGAATATGATTTATTCCATCCAAAGCTTTGCTGGGAGTAACCTCACTGTGGGATAGTAAGCAGGTAGGAACCGGGTCTGGAGGTAGGGCCTTTGGAAGAGGATTACGACTAGCCAAGGCATTTGGGATGGATCCCCCATGTTTGAAACCTGGTGGCTTTATAAGAAGGGAAAGTGGAAGGGAGAAACTTGAGCACACACCACACACTCACCTGTGATACCCTGCTCTACCTCAGGACTCGGCCAGTGGGAACACTATCACCATGTACGGCTAAACCTTTGACCAGAACTGTGAGCCAATTTCCTCATAAATTACCCAGGATGTGGCACTAATACTGCTAGCAACAGAAAACGGCCAAATACAAATACAATTTATAGTGGACAATGAGGGCACAGGAGGTTTAGTGGAAGAGCCCTTGCCTGGCATGTGCGAGGCCCTGGGCTCCACTTGAGGCACTGCAAAAATAAATAAAATAAACTGGGCAAGGGATGGACAGTTCTCCAAAGACAACACACAAAAGCCAACAAACATATAAAAAGATACTCAATACCCCTTATATAAGGAAAACGAAACCACAATTAGATATTGTCTCATGCCTATCAGTGCATGTAGCTATTAGACATGAAATGAGCGGAGGGAGCAAACAAAACCTTGGCTCTGAAGGTCACAGCTGCCTTGGCCCTGGAGGTAACAGGTTTTGAAAGCAGCAATGATAGGGCAATGGACTATTGCTATGACTACTGCTAGCAACTAGAAAATACCACAAGAAGCTGCAGAGATTGTGGACTTTCTTGAGCCCGGAGCACACAGAATGTGTCCTTAACCTCTCCTCATCGTAATGTTATTAACATACCATGCATGGGCATGCAAGTTTATGAATATGGCTAATATCAGGTGAATTGTGGGAAGCGCAGGTGCTCCAGAGCAAAAGTCATATAACCTGAAAGCACCGCCCAGGGAAGGCATAGCTCATTCCCTGTGGAGGTACAAGTGTTAGAATAAGGAAATCCTTAGGGCTGAGAAACGAAACTCTCAAGATTGTCTGTGTTCATTCACCCTCTCAGGATGGCCTGGCTTGTCTATGAGCCACATGTCTCCCTCTCAATAAATTCTTCTTGCCTACCTTTCATTTTTGCCTGTACGCAGTCTCTTGCAACTGATATTGCTTGGTTCCAAAATCTTTTATGAACACCAGACAAGAGCCGTGTCTAACCTGTGCTCTGGCAAACATCTGGTGTTCACATCAGGATGGACACTGTATTTTCTATTTTATGGAAAAACTTGAGTAAGACAACTTTTACATCTTCAACACATGGTAGAATTTACTATGCCTAAAGATCAGTGGAACAAGTTTTCTTGCATCCAAGAAAAATTCTATAGAAAATCTTACATACAAGTGTTTAT